>NC_069444.1:4574196-4595567 GCF_026875155.1 Cherax quadricarinatus | reverse complement strand
GACGGGGGTTTTTGTTTTACAGTAGGTTTTTTGGTTTACATTTACGGTTTTTTTGTATGTTAAGACTTTTTTTGGGGTTTTTTAAGTACGGTTTTGTTTTTCAGTCGGTTTTTTTTTTATGTTTTTTTATTTTACGTACGGTTTTTGGTTTTTCAGCCGGGTTTTTTGGTTTTAAGAAAGGTTTTTTGTTATCTACTTTTGATGTTCCGACGGTTTTTTTTGGGTTTATTTTCAGTAGGTTTTTGTTTTTCAGTAGGTTTTTTTTAGTTCAGTAGGTTTTTTGTTTACATAGGTTTTTTGGTTTTACTTTTTTTGATGTTACATTTAGGTTTCGTGTTTTACGCATTTTTTATTTACGTAGGGTTTTTCATTTTAGTCGGTTTTTTTGTTAATACGGTTTTTGTTTTTCGTACGGTTTTTGATGTTACGTAGGGTTTTTGTGTTTTAAGTAGGTTTTTTGATGTTCATTTACGGTTTTTGTTTTTACAGTCGGTTTTTTTCTTTAATACGTTTTTGTTTTTCAAGGTTTTTGCGTTTCTTAGGTTTTTTGTTTTTACATAGGGTTTTTTGTTTTACAGTGGGTTTTTTTTTTTAAATTTTGGTTTTTGTTTTTCATAGGTTTTTGTTTTACAGTAGGTTTTTGATGTTAAATCGGTTTTTGTTTTTTAATAAAGTTTTTTGATGTTGAGGTTTTTTGGGTTTTTCCCAGTACCGGTTTTTTTTGTTACGTAGGGTTTTGGTTTTCAGTAGGGTTTTTTGATGTTCTTTAGGGTTTTTGTTTTTTAAAGTACGGTTTTTGTTTTTTCAGAGGTTTTTGATGTTCAGTCGGTTTTTGTTTTTTACAGAGGTTTTTTTGATGTTACATACTTTTTTTTTTTGTGTTTTCAGTACGGTTTTTTCATGTTACAGTACGGTTTTTGTTTTTACGTAGGTTTTTTGCATGTTCATACGGTTTTTGTTTTTTACATCTTTTTTTGTTTTTCGGGTTTTTTTTTTTGTATTTTACATTAGGTTTTTTGATTTACAGCTTTTTTGTTGTTACAGTAGGTTTTTTGTGTTAAGTACGGTTTTTGTTTTAACAAGGTTTTTGTATGTTTCATTTCGGTTTTTTTTTTTTCATACGGTTTTTTTTGTTTTGTAGGTTTTTTGTTTTTCAGTAGGGTTTTTTGTTTTTACATTTCGGTTTTTTATGTTTCAGTACGTTTTTTGGTTTTCAGTAGGTTTTTGTGTTTTACAGTACGGTTTTTGTTGTTACAGAACGGTTTTTGTGTTTTACAGTACGGTTTTTATGTTACAGTACGGGTTTTTGTATGTTAACAGTACGGTTTTTGTGTTTTTCAGTACGGTTCGTTGCTATGTTAACAGTTACGGTTGTTGCATGTTACAGTACGGTTTTTGTGTTTTTCAGTACGGTTTTTGTATGTTTGCAGTACGGGTTTTTGTGTTTTAATAGTTAGGTTTTTTCTTGTTACAGTTCGGTTTTTGTGTTTTTACAGTACGTTTTGGATGTTACAATACGGTTTTTGTGTTTTACAGGTACGGTTTTTGTTGCATGTTACAGTACGGTTTTGTTAGGTTAGCAGTAGGTGGTTTTTGCATGTTACAGTACGTTTTTTGTAGGGTACAGTACGGTTTTTTTTTGCATGTTACAGTACTGTTTTTTGTTTTTCACAAAACGGTTAGGTTGTTGTATGTTACAGATAACGGGTTTTGTGTTTTTCACTCCGGTTTTTTGTATTGTATACACGTTGGGTTTTTTGTTGTTTTACAGTTACGGTTTTTGTGCTTATACAGTCGTTTTTGTATGTTTCATTACGGTTTTGTGTTTTTTTCAGTACGGTTATTGTATGTTACAGTACGGTTTTTGTATGTTACAGTACGGTTTTTTTATTTTACAGTACGGTTTTTGTATGTTAAAGTACAGGTTTTTTTGATGTTTTACAGTACGGTTTTTGTGTTTCTTCACTGTCGGTTTTTGTATATTAAGTAGGTTTATGTATGTTACAGTAAGGTTTTTTGTGTTTTACACTACCGTTTTTGTATGTTTCAGTACGGTTTTTTTGCAGTGACTGTAGGTTTTTGTTGTTTTACGTCACGGTTTTTTGAATGTTACAGTAACGGTTTTTGTGACTTTACAGTACTGGGTTTTTGTTATTTGTTACAGTACGGTTTTTTGCAGGTTACAGTAACGGTTTTCGTGTTTTTTAAACAGTAGGGTTTTTGCTGTTAAGTTCGGTTTTTTTATGTTACAGTAGGGTTTTTTTTGTGTTTTACAGTAGGGTTTTTTTTGGCATTTTCCCAGAAAGGTTTTTGTATGTTACAGTAGGGGTTTTTTTGTTTTACAGTAGGGTTTTTTTGATGTTACAGTAGGGTTTTTTTGTTTTACAGTAGGGTTTTTTTGCATCCCTACATACGGTTTTTTTGTTTTTTAAACCAGTACGGTTTTTGCATTTTTACAGTACGGTTTTTTGGTTTTACATAGGGTTTTTTTGCATTTTAACAGTTCGGTTTTTGTATTTTCCCCAAGTAGGGTTTTTTGTGTTTTACAGTAGGGGTTTTTGCATGTTACTTAGGGTTTTTTTTGTTTTACAGTGGGGTTTTTGGGCATTTACAGTACGGTTTTTTTGAAAACAGTACTTTTTTTTTTGTTTTTTTAAAAGTACGGTTTTTACATGTTACAGTAGGGGTTTTTGTATGTTACAAAAAGGGTTTTTTTTTTGTTTTTTACAGTAGGGGTTTTTTGTTTTACAGTACGGTTTTGTATGTTACAGTACGGTTTTTTTTTTTTCATTGGGTTTTTTTTTGTTTTACAGTAGGGTTTTTTTGGTATTTTACGTACGGTTTTTGTGTTTTATTTGTCCCGGTTTTTGCGTGTTTTAGTACGGCTTTTTTTGTTTTTTACAGAAGGGTTTTTTTGGTTTTAAATGTATTTTTTCATGTGTGTTTTCTTCTTTTCCTCGTTTTTTTACTGTTGTTTTTTGTTACTGCCCCTCTTCTTGTTTGTAAAATTTTATGGCCCTTCAGTTTTTAACATTTACCATTTTTGAAATGTCGATGTATTGTTTTTTTTATAATGCTGCACTTTCCCCCAAAAGTCCCCTTTCCCCCAATTTACAAAATTTTTTGGGTTTCCCCAAAAAAATTATGTTGTCTCAAAATTCTTTCAAATTTACTTAAAAATTCATCAGGATTCATATCACTCTCTCACACATAATCATCCCCATGTACATTATTAAAACAAGTGACAATATAAAGCGACCATCATGGTAGTCTCGACCATCATGGTAGTCTCGACCATCATGGTAGTCTCGACCTTCATGGTAGTCAGGACCATCATGGTAGTCTCGATCATTATGGTAGTCTCGACCATCATGGTAGTCTCGACCATCATGGTAGGCTCGACCATCATGGTAGTCTCGACCATCATGGTAGTTTCGAACCATCATGGTAGTCTCGACCATCATGGTAGTCTCGACCATTATGGTAGTCTCGACCATCATGGTAGTCTCGACCATCATGGTAGTCTCGACCATCATGGTAGTCTCGACCATCATGGTAGTTTCGACCATCATGGTAGTCTCGACCATCATGGTAGTTTCGACCATCATGGTAGTCTCGACCATCGTGGTAGTCTCGATCATCATGGTAGTCTCGACCATCATGATAGTCTCGACCATCATGGTAGTCTCGACCATCATGGTAGTCTCGACCATCATGATAGTCTCAACCATCATGGTAGTCTCGACCATCATGGTAGTCTCGACCATCATGGTAGTCTTGTGCAATTGATAGAAAAGATTTCAGCAACTCATGTTGCATCCCGGAAAAATTGGCTTCATTGGTAATGTTTGCAATACTGCTCTTTTATTCTTCTATATGTTGCTCTACTCTGTATGTTGCTCTACTCTATATGTTGCTCTACTCTACGTTCGCAACTCTAGCAACAAAAGTAACGTCTTTTGTAACAATTCGCTTTTTTTTTTTTTTTTTATTCAACTCTTAATAAATTACGTTGATGCAAACATGCCAGGAAGAAGACTGCAGGAGGAAGACTGCAGGAGGAAGACTGCAGGAGGAAGACTGCAGGAGGAAGACTGCAGGAGGAAGACTCCAGGAGGAAGACTGCAGGAGGAAGACTCCAGGAGGAAAACTGCAGGAGGAAGACTCCAGGAAGAAGACTCCAGGAGGAAGACTGCATGAGGAAGATGGCAGTAGGAAGACTGCAGGAGGAAGACTGTTATAGGAAGACTGCAGGAGGAAGACTGCATGAGGAAGACTGCAGGAGGAAGACTGCAGGAGGAAGACTCCAGGAGGAAGACTGCAGGAGGAAGACTCCAGGAGGAAGACTGCAGGAGGAAAACTCCAGGAGGAAGACTGCAGGAGGAAGACTGCAGGAGGAAGACTGCAGGAGGAAGACTCCAGGAGGAAGACTGCAGGATTAAGACTCCAGGAGGAAGACTCCAGGAGGAAGGCTCCAGGAGGAAGACTGCAGGAGGAAGACTGCAGGAGGAAGACTGCTGGAGGAAGACTGCAGGAGGAAGACTTCAGGAGGTAGACTTCAGGAGGAAGACTCCAGGAGGAAGACTGCAGGAGGAAGATTCCAGGAGGAAGGCTCCAGGAGGAAGACTGCAGGAGGAAGACTCCAGGAGGAAGACTGTAGGAGGAAGACTGCAGGAGGAAGACTGCAGGAGGAAGACTCCAGGAGGAAGACTGCAGGAGGAAGACTCCAGGAGGAAGACTCCAGGAGGAAGACTCCAGGAGGAAGACTGTAGGAGGAAGACTGCAGGAGGAAGACTCCAGGAGGAAGACTGCAGGAGGAAGACTGCAGGAGGAAGACTCCAGGAGGAAGCCTGTAGGAGGAAGACTTCAAGAGGAAGACTGCAGGAGGAAGACTGCAGGAGGAAGACTGTAGGAGGAAGACTGTAGGAGGAAGACTCCAGAAGGAAGACTGCAGGAGGAAGACTCCAGGAGGAAGACTGTAGGAGGAAGACTCC
This sequence comes from Cherax quadricarinatus, assembly GCF_026875155.1. NCBI lineage: Eukaryota > Metazoa > Arthropoda > Malacostraca > Decapoda > Parastacidae > Cherax > Cherax quadricarinatus. Next base: position 4,590,573 of record NC_069444.1, on the reverse strand, counting down.
AGGAGGAAGACTGCAGGAGGAAGACTCCAGGAGGAAGACTGTAGGAGGAAGACTCCACGAGGAAGACTCCAGGAGGAAGACTGCAGGAGGAAGACTGCAGGAGGAAGACTCCAAGAGGATGACTGCAGGAGGAAGACTGCAGGAGGAAGACTGCAGGAGGAAGACTGCAGAAGGAAGACTCCAGGAGGAAGAGTCCAGGAGGAAGAGTCCAGGAGATAGAGTTCAGGAGTAGGGTTCAGTAGGTAGAGTCCAGGAAGTGGAGTCCAGAAGAAAAAGTTTGGGAGGAAGAGTCCAGGAGGTAGAGTCCAGGAAGTAGAGTTCAGGAGGAAAAGTTCGGGAGGAAGAGCCTAGGAGGTAGAGTCCAGGAAGTAGAATCTAATAGGAAAAGTCCGGGAGGAAGAGTCCAGGAGGTAGAGTCCAGAAAGTAGTGTCCAGGAGGAAAAGTCCGTGAGGAAGATTCCAGGAGGTAGAGTCCAGGAAGTAGAGCCTAGGAGGAAAAGTCCAAGAGGAAGAGTCCAGGAGGTAGAGTCCAGGAAGTAGAGTCCAGGAGGAAGAGTCCAGGAGGAAGAGTCCAGGAAGTAGAGTCCAGTAGGCAGAGTCCAGGAAGTAGAGTGCAGGAGGTAGGGTCCAGGAGGAAGAGCCCAGGAAGTAGAGTCCAGCAGGTAGAGTCCAGGAGGAAGAGTCCAGGAAGTAGAGTCCAGTAGGTATAGTCCAGGAAGTAGAGTCCAGGACGAAGAGTCCAGGAGGTAGAGTCCAGTAGGTAGAATCCAGGAGGTAGAGTCCAGGAGGTAGAGTCCAGTAGGTAGAGTCCAGGAAGTAGAGTCCAGGAGGAAGAGTCCAGGAGGTAGAGTCCACTAGGTAGAATCCAGGAGGTAGAGTCCAGGAGGTAGAGTCCAGTAGGTAGAGTCCAGGAAGTAAAGTCCAGGAAGAAGAGTCCAGGAGGTAGAGTCCAGGAAGTAGAGTCCAGGAGGAAGAGTCCAGGAGGTAGAGTCCAGTACGTAGAATCCAGGAGGTAGAGTCCAGGAGGTAGAGTGCAGTAGGTAGAGTCCAGTAGGTAGAGTCCAGTAGGTAGAGTCCAGTAGGTAGAGTCCCCGTAGGTAGAATCCAGGAGGTAGAGTCCAGGAGGTAGAGTCCAGGAGGTAGAGTCCAGTAGGTAGAGTCCAGTAGGTAGAGTCCAGGAAGTAGAGACCAGGAGGAAGAGTCCAGGAGGTAGAGTCCAGGAATAAGAGTCCAGGAGGTAGAGTCCAGGAGGAAGAGTCCAGGAGGAAGAGTCCAGGAGGAAGAGTCCAGGAGGAAGAGTCCAGGAGGAAGAGTCCAGGAGGAAGAGTCCAGTAGGTAGAGTCCAGGAGGAAGAGTCGAGGAGGAAGAGTCCAGGAAGTAGAGTCCAGTATGTAGAGTCCAGGAAGTAGAGTCCAGGAAGTAGAGTCCAGTATGTAGAGTCCAGGAAGTAGAGTCCAGGAGGTAGAGTCCAGTAGGTAGAGTCCAGGAAGTAGAGTCCAGGAGGTAGAGTTCAACAACTATAGTAAAGTATAACAATAATTATAATAAAAAAATGCAATTTTTCTTAAATCATTATTAAGATGTTTTTTTAAATATCTGTTTAAATAATTATTCCATTTATTTAAAATGTTAATAAGATAATAAAAAAGATTTCTCTAATAATATTGGTTATTAAATTTTTACCAAGAATAATTTTGATAATAAATGATAAAGAACGAAGGTGAATAACTAAGTAGATTATTTAATGTCTCTTATAAATTGTATTGTTACATTATTTTAAAATTCCTTCATCATTATTTACATTTATACATCTCAGTCTTCTATTTATGTAGTTGTATAAGCGTATTTATGTAGTTGTATAAGAGTATTTATGTAGTTGTATAAGCTTATTTATGTCGTTGTATAAGAGTATTTATGTAGTTGTATAAGAGTATTTATATAGTTGTATAAGCGTATTTATGTAGTTGTATAAGAGTATTTATGTAGTTGTATAAGCGTATTTATGTAGTTGTATAAGCGTATTTATGTAGTTGTATAAGAGTATTTATGTAGTTGTGTAAGAGTATTTATGTAGTTGTATAAGAGTATTTATGTAGTTGTATAAGAGTATTTATGTAGTTGTATAAGAGTATTTATGTAGTTGTATAAGAGTATTTATGTAGTTGTATAAGAGTATTTATGTAGTTGTATAAGAGTATTTATATAGTTGTATAAGCGTATTTATGTAGTTGTATATGCGTATTTATGTAGTTGTATAAGAGTATTTATGTAGTTGTATAATAGTATTTATGTAGTTGTATAAGAGTATTTATATAGTTGTATAAGAGTATTTATGTAGTTGTATAAGAGTATTTATATAGTTGTATAAGAGTATTTATGTAGTTGTATAAGCGTATTTATGTAGTTGTATAAGTGTATTTATGTAGTTGTATAAGAGTATGAACGTAGTTGTATAAGAGTATTTATGTAGTTGTATAAGAGTATTTATGTAGTTTAAGAGTATTTATATAGTTGTATAAGAGTATTTATGTAATTGTATAAGCGTATTTATGTAGTTGTATAAGCGTATTTATGTAGTTGTATAAGCGTATGTGTAAACGCATTATTGAGTATATTTCTGTGCCCATGTGCGTCTGTGTGTCCGTACTCACCTATATGTACTCATCTATATGTGGTTGCAGGGGTCGAGTCATAGCTCCTGGCCCCGCCTCTTCACTGGTCGATACTAATCCACTCCCTGCTTCATGATCTTTGTCATACCTCTTCTTAAAGCTGTTTATGGAACTTGCTTCCACTACTTCACTCTCCAGATTATTCCAATTCCTGACAACTCTAAGACTTAAGAAATACTTCCTAAAAACCCTATGACTCATCTGGGTTTTCAGCTTCCAATTATGTCCCCTTGTTTCTGTATCCCATCTCTGAAACATTCGATCCCTGTCCACCTTGTCAATGCCTCTCAGCATTTTATACGTTGTTATCATGTCCCCTCTATCCCTCCTATCCTCTAGTGTTATCAGGTTGAGTTCCTTTATCCTCTCCTCATAAGACATACCCATCAGTTCCGTGTGCGTCTGTGTGTGTCCATGTGCGTCTGTGTGTCCGTGTGCGTCTCTGTGTGTCCATGTGCGTCTGTGTGTCCGCTTGCGTCTCTGTTGACACCAAGAAATCTGAAGCAAAAAGTTACCAGTTTTCTAATCTGTTGCAGTTATTATCTTTTATATAAGCAAGATACTGACAGTTACACAAGTGCACACGCTTATTTAATTACTCAGACATTTATGCACACATATACAATAGAAATGTATCGGAAGTGAAAATTTAGATATCCCCTCTGCAAAGTCTGCAGAGGTCCCCTCATCATCACTGTTCGAAGCATGAATGTACGTTATTGCTGCATCTAATGTTGCAACGACTATAGTTTTATGCGCTGAGTCTTCTCTTCGTCGTTTCTTTACTGGTTCTTCATCGTCCTTTGATTATTTGCGGTTCTCTTCGTTTATCTCTTCACACAGTCGGGCAACTGAATTTACTCCTGTATCTTGGGACAAGAGATGATGCAATTCTGTACAAATCTTTTTTCAACTTCAGCTCGCATTATTTGCCTCACGATGACTGTGTTGCCACTTTATCTTCTTGTGACTCAGCCACTGATTCAGTGTTTGGTTCAATTTCTGAACTTAAAGCTGAGGTGTGAATTTCTTCAGAATGAGAAACTTGTGTGTGTTCACTGTTTTGTTGAAGAGTGTATTTTAAGGATACTACAGGAGGTATTACTTCAGTTACTGTTGATGTTGGGTCACTCATTCTTTTGGTGAAGTCTTCATAAGGTTCTAGAGATTCCACGTATTTGGACATTATTAACCATTCAGCGCTACTGAACTGTTTTATTTTCGAGTTTGTAGCAACATACAGACATAGTGGCTCCTTTATGTCCAGTGTTGTTTTCAGCATGTGTAATGTGCTGTTCCATTTTATAGGTGTATGACACTAAGCTTGGGTACTTGAAGCATGTCCTGAATCTTTTTTAGTTCTTCTTGGGCCCTATTTTCGTCATGAAAGTGAGTAGTAATGCTACGACATTTCTGAATCATCTTGTCTAAATCACCATGTGATGTTATTCCAGTTTTAACAAATAGCTGTATTTTGTGCACAGTACAGTCAATATTATTTACACCTGATCGAAATAGGATTTTTATCATATTTTCTCCAGCATCACGTAGGACACAGTGTACATTTTTACTCGATAGGTCCCACTTTGCCAACATGTTATCAAACATCGTAGAAATATGTTCTCTCAATCTTTCAAATTCCTTACTTATGGTATGTGCTGTAACACTCAGCAGAGACATTTGCTAAGGTATCTGACCACACATCAGTTGTGAAGGATATTTTATTGTCTTGCTTCACTTCATCAATCCTTTTATACTGTTGAAAACAGAATCGTACGTATCATTGCATATCAATGAGGAATAACAATTTCGCTCTTTTATTGTATTGTGGAACAGCTTCAGCCATCACTCTCACGAATCCAGTGTCCTCAAAATGGTTGTGATCGGGGATCACAACGCACCTTCATCAAATGAATAACAAAAAAAGGCACAATACCGTGACTGGAACGATACACAAATAACCCGCACATAAAAGAGAGAAGCTTACGACGACGTTTCGGTCCGACTTGGACCATTTACAAAGTCACACTAACCAGAAGTGGAGCAGGACGGCTATATATAGGCAGGAAGAGGTGGGTGGTAGTAGTAGTAGTAGTACAAGAATGGTATAAAATACCGACAAGATGAAATTAAGACACATGCGCAACACCCGGGCATCTCTATCGTAGACGTTTCGCCATCCAGCCAGCCACTGGATGGTGAAACGTCCACAACGTTTTTTGAGTTTTACACTACGGTTTTTGAGTTTTACACTACGGTTTTTGCATGTTACAGTACGGTTTTTGTGTTTTACAGAACGGTTTTTGTATGTTTCAGTACGGTTTTTGTGTTTTACAGTACGGTTTTTGTATGTTACAGTACGGTTTTTGTATTTTACAGTACGGTTTTTGTGTTTTACAGTACGGTTTTTGTATTTTACAGTACGGTTTTTGTGTTTTACAGTACGGTTTTTGTATGTTACAGTATGGTTTTTGCGTGTTACAGTACGGTTTTCGTGTTTTACATTACGGTTTTTGTATGTTACAGTACGGTTTTTGTGTTTTACAGTACGGTTTTTGTGTGTTTTACAGTACGGTTTTTGAATGTTACATTACGGTTTTTGTTTTACAGTACGGTTTTTGTGTTTTACAGTACGGTTTTTGCATGTTGCAGTACTGTTTTTATGTTTTACAGTACGGTTTTTGTTTTACAGTACGGTTTTTTGTTTTACAGTACGGTTTTTGTGTTTTACAGTATGGTTTTTGCATGTTACAGTACTGTTTTTGTGTTTTACAGTACGGTTTTTGTGTTTTACAGTACTGTTTTTGTATGTTACAGTACGGTTTTTGTGTTTTACAGTACGGTTTTTGCATGTTACAGTACGGTTTTTGTGTTTTACAGTACGGTTTTTTCATGTTACAGTACGGTTTTTGTGTTTTACAGTACGGTTTTTGCATATTACAGTACGGTTTTTGTGTTTTACAGTACGGTTTTTGTGTTTTAAATTACTGTTTTTGCATGTTACAGTACGGTTTTTGTGTTATACAGTACGGTTTTTTCATGTTACAGTACGGTTTTTGTGTTTTACAGTACGGTTTTTGCATGTTACAGTACGGTTTTTGTGTTTTACAGTACGGTTTTTGCATGTTACAGTACGGTTTTTGTGTTTTACAGTACGGTTTTTGCATGTTACAGTACGGTTTTTGTGTTTTACAGTACGGTTTTTGTGTTTTACAGTACTGTTTTTGTATGTTACAGTACGGTTTTTGTGTTTTACAGTACTGTTTTTGCATGGTACAATACGATTTTTGTGTTTTACTGTACGGTTTTTGTATGTTACAGTATGGTTTTTGTGTTTTACAGTACGGTTTTTGTATGTTACAGTACGGTTTTTGCATGTTACAGTAGTGTTTTAATATTTTACAGTACGGTTTTTGTATGTTACAGTACGGTTTTTGCATGTTACAGTACAGTTTTTGTGTTTTACTGTACGGTTTTTGTATGTTACAGTATGCTTTTTGTGTTTTACAGTACGGTTTTTGTATGTTACAGTACGGTTTTTGCATGTTACAGTAGTGTTTTCGTGTTTTACAGTACGGTTTTTGTATGTTACAGTACGGTTTTTGTGTTTTACAGTACGGTTTTTGCATGTTACAGTACGGTTTTTGTATGTTACAGTACGGTTTTTGTGTTTTACAGTACGGTTTTTGCATGTTACAGTACGGTTTTTTTGTTTTACAGTACGGTTTTTGCATGTTAGAGTACGGTTTTTTATGTAACAGTACGGTTTTTGTGTTTTACAGTACGGTTTTTACATGTTACAGTACGGTTTTTGTATGTTACAGTACGGTTTTTGTATGTTACAATACGGTTTTTGTGTTTTACAGTACGGTTTTTGTATGTTACAGTACGGTTTTTGTATTTTACAGTACGGTTTTTGTGTTTTACAGTACGGTTTTGGTATGTTACAGTACGGTTTTTGTGTTTTACTGTACGGTTTTTGCGTGTTATAGTACGGCTTTTGTGTTTTACAGAACGGTTTTTGTGTTACTGTATTGTTCATGTGTGTTTCTTCTTTGTCCTCGTGTTTTACTGTTGTTATTTGTTACTGTCCTCTTCTTGCTTGTGAATTTACTGGTCTTCAGTGTTACAGTACCATTCTTGTATGTCGATGTATTGTTGTTATATAATGCTGCACTTTCCCACAACAGTCTCTCCCACAATGACATTCTTGGTTCCCAAAACAATTATGTTGTCTCAAAGTTCTTACAAGTCTCACTTAACATTCATCAGGATTCATATCACTCTCTCACACATAATCATCCCCATGTACATTATTAAAACAAGTGACAATATAAAGCGACCATCATGGTAGTCTCGACCATCATGGTAGTCTCGACCATCATGGTAGTCTCGACCATCATGGTAGTCTCGACCTTCATGGTAGTCAGGACCATCATGGTAGTCTCGATCATTATGGTAGTCTCGACCATCATGGTAGTCTCGACCATCATGGTAGGCTCGACCATCATGGTAGTCTCGACCATCATGGTAGTTTCGACCATCATGGTAGTCTCGACCATCATGGTAGTCTCGACCATTATGGTAGTCTCGACCATCATGGTAGTCTCGACCATCATGGTAGTCTCGACCATCATGGTAGTCTCGACCATCATGGTAGTTTCGACCATCATGGTAGTCTCGACCATCATGGTAGTTTCGACCATCATGGTAGTCTCGACCATCGTGGTAGTCTCGATCATCATGGTAGTCTCGACCATCATGATAGTCTCGACCATCATGGTAGTCTCGACCATCATGGTAGTCTGGACCATCATGATAGTCTCAACCATCATGGTAGTCTCGACCATCATGGTAGTCTCGACCATCATGGTAGTCTTGTGCAATTGATAGAAAAGATTTCAGCAACTCATGTTGCATCCCGGAAAAATTGGCTTCATTGGTAATGTTTGCAATACTGCTCTTTTATTCTTCTATATGTTGCTCTACTCTGTATGTTGCTCTACTCTATATGTTGCTCTACTCTACGTTCGCAACTCTAGCAACAAAAGTAACGTCTTTTGTAACAATTCGCTTTTTTTTTTTTATTCAACTCTTAATAAATTACGTTGATGCAAACATGCCAGGAAGAAGACTGCAGGAGGAAGACTGCAGGAGGAAGACTGCAGGAGGAAGACTGCAGGAGGAAGACTCCAGGAGGAAGACTCCAGGAGGAAGACTGCAGGAGGAAGACTCCAGGAGGAAAACTGCAGGAGGAAGACTCCAGGAAGAAGACTCCAGGAGGAAGACTGCAGGAGGAAGACGGCAGTAGGAAGACTGCAGGAGGAAGACTGTTGGAGGAAGACTGCAGGAGGAAGACTGCAGGAGGAAGACTGCAGGAGGAAGACTGCAGGAGGAAGACTCCAGGAGGAAGACTGCAGGAGGAAGACTCCAGGAGGAAGACTGCAGGAGGAAGACTCCAGGAGGAAGACTGCAGGAGGAAGACTGCAGGAGGAAGACTGCAGGAGGAAGACTCCAGGAGGAAGACTGCAGGATTAAGACTCCAGGAGGAAGACTCCAGGAGGAAGGCTCCAGGAGGAAGACTGCAGGAGGAAGACTGCAGGAGGAAGACTGCTGGAGGAAGACTGCAGGAGGAAGACTTCAGGAGGTAGACTTCAGGAGGAAGACTCCAGGAGGAAGACTGCAGGAGGAAGACTCCAGGAGGAAGACTCCAGGAGGAAGACTGCAGGAGGAAGACTCCAGGAGGAAGACTGTAGGAGGAAGACTGCAGGAGGAAGACTGCAGGAGGAAGACTCCAGGAGGAAGATTGCAGGAGGAAGACTCCAGGAGGAAGACTCCAGGAAGAAGACTCCAGGAGGAAGACTGTAGGAGGAAGACTGCAGGAGGAAGACTCCAGGAGGAAGACTGCAGGAGGAAGACTGCAGGAGGAAGACCCAGGAGAAGCCTGTAGGAGGAAGACTCCAAGAGGAAGACTGCAGGAGGAAGACTGCAGGAGGAAGACTGTAGGAGGAAGACTGCAGGAGGAAGACTCCAGAAGGAAGACTGCAGGAGGAAGACTCCAGGAGGAAGACTGTAGGAGGAAGACTCCAGGAGGAAGACTGCAGGAGGAAGACTCCAGGAGGAAGACTGTAGGAGGAAGACTCCAGGAGGAAGACTCCAGGAGGAAGACTGCAGGAGGAAGACTGCAGGAGGAAGACTCCAAGAGGATGACTGCAGGAGGAAGACTGCAGGAGGAAGACTGCAGGAGGAAGACTGCAGAAGGAAGACTCCAGGAGGAAGAGTCCAGAGGAAGAGTCCAGGAGATAGAGTTCAGGAGGTAGGGTTCAGTAGGTAGAGTCCAGGAAGTGGAGTCCAGAAGAAAAAGTTTGGGAGGAAGAGTCCAGGAGGTAGAGTCCAGGAAGTAGAGTTCAGGAGGAAAAGTTCGGGAGGAAGAGCCTAGGGGGTAGAGTCCAGGAAGTAGAATCTAATAGGAAAAGTCCGGGAGGAAGAGTCCAGGAGGTAGAGTCCAGAAAGTAGTGTCCAGGAGGAAAAGTCCGTGAGGAAGATTCAGGAGGTAGAGTCCAGGAAGTAGAGCCTAGGAGGAAAAGTCCAAGAGGAAGAGTCCAGGAGGTAGAGTCCAGGAAGTAGAGTCCAGGAGGAAGAGTCCAGGAGGAAGAGTCCAGGAAGTAGAGTCCAGTAGGCAGAGTCCAGGAAGTAGAGTGCAGGAGGTAGGGTCCAGGAGGAAGAGCCCAGGAAGTAGAGTCCAGCAGGTAGAGTCCAGGAGGAAGAGTCCGGGAAGTAGAGTCCAGTAGGTATAGTCCAGGAAGTAGAGTCCAGGAGGAAGAGTCCAGGAGGTAGAGTCCAGTAGGTAGAATCCAGGAGGTAGAGTCCAGGAGGTAGAGTCCAGTAGGTAGAGTCCACGAAGTAGAGTCCAGGAGGAAGAGTCCAGGAGGTTAGAGTCCACTAGGTAGAATGCAGGAGTAGAGTCCAGGAGGTAGAGTCCAGGAGGTAAGAGTGCAGTGGGTAGAGTCCAGTAGGTAGAGTCCAGTAGGTAGAGTCCAGTAGGTAGAGTCCAGTAGGTAGAATCCAGGAGGTAGAGTCCAGGAGGTAGAGTCCAGGAGGTAGAGTCCAGTAGGTAGAGTCCAGTAGGTAGAGTCCAGGAAGTAGAGTCCAGGAGGAAGAGTCCAGGAGGTAGAGTCCAGGAGGAAGAGTCCAGGAGGTAGAGTCCAGGAGGAAGAGTCCAGGAGGAAGAGTCCAGGAGTAAGAGTCCAGGAGGAAGAGTCCAGGAGGAAGAGTCCAGGAGGAAGAGTCCAGTAGGTAGAGTCCAGGAGGAAGAGTCCAGGAGGAAGAGTCCAGGAGGTAGAGTCCAGGAGGTAGAGTCCGGGAGGTAGAGTCCAGGAGGTAGAGTCCAGGAAGTAGAGTCTAGAGGAAGAGTCCAGGAGGTAGAGTCCAGTAGGTAGAGTCCAGGAAGTAGAGTCCAGTAGGTAGAGTCCAGGAAGTAGAGTCCAGTAGGCAGAGTCCAGGAAGTAGAGTCCAGGAGGTAGGGTCCAGGAGGAAGAGCCCAGGAAGTAGAGTCCAGGAGGAAGAGTCGAGGAGGAAGAGTCCAGGAAGTAGAGTCCAGTATGTAGAGTCCAGGAAGTAGAGTCCAGGAAGTAGGTCCAGTATGTAGAGTCCAGGAAGTAGAGTCCAGGAGGTAGAGTCCAGTAGGTAGAGTCCAGGAAGTAGAGTCCAGGAGGTAGAGTTCAACAACTATAGTAAAGTATAACAATAATTATAATAAAAAAAATGCAATTTTTCTTAAATCATTATTAAGATTTTTTTTAAATATCTGTTTAAATAATTATTCCATTTATTTAAAATGTTAATAAGATAATAAAAAAGATTCTCTAATAATATTGGTTATTAAATTTTTACCAAGAATAATTTTGATAATAAATGAAAAAGAACGAAGGTGAATAACTAAGTAGATTATTTAATGTCTCTTATAAATTTTTATTGTTACATTTTTTTGTAATTCCTTCATCATTATTTACATTTATACATCTCAGTCTTCTATTTATGTAGTTGTATAAGTATTTATGTAGTTGTATAAGCGTATTTATGTAGTTGTATAAGCGTATTTATGTAGTTGTATAAGCGTATTTATGTAGTTGTATAAGTGAATTTATGTAGTTGTATTAGCGTATTTATGTAGTTGTATAAGCGTATTTATGTAGTTGTATAAGAGTATTTATGTAGTTGTATAAGCGTATTTATGTAGTTGTATAAGTGTATTTATGTAGTTGTATAAGAGTATTTATGTAGTTGTATAAGCGTATTTATGTAGTTGTATAAGTGTATTTATGTAGTTGTATAAGCGTATTTATGTAGTTGTATAAGCGTATTTATGTAGTTGTATAAGCTTATTTATGTAGTTGTATAAGAGTATTTATGTAGTTGTATAAGTGTATTTATGTAGTTGTATAAGAGTATTTATGTAGTTGTATAAGCGTATTTATGTAGTTGTATAAGAGTATTTATGTAGTTGTATAAGCGTATTTATGTAGTTGTATAAGAGTATTTATGTAGTTGTATAAGCGTATTTATGTAGTTGTATAAGCTTATTTATGTAGTTGTATAAGAGTATTTATGTAGTTGTATAAGAGTATTTATGTAGTTGTATAAGTGTATTTATGTAGTTGTATAAGAGTATTTATGTAGTTGTATAAGCGTATTTATGTAGTTGTATAAGCTTATTTATGTAGTTGTATAAGAGTATTTATGTAGTTGTATAAGAGTATTTATATAGTTGTATAAGCGTATTTATGTAGTTGTATAAGAGTATTTATGTTTGTTGTATAAGCGTATTTATGTAGTTGTATAAGCGTATTTATGTAGTTGTATAAGAGTATTTATGTAGTTGTGTAAGAGTATTTTTGTAGTTGTATAAGAGTATTTATGTAGTTGTATAAGAGTATTTATGTAGTTGTATAAGAGTATTTATGTAGTTGTATAAGAGTATTTATGTAGTTGTATAAGAGTATTTATGTAGTTGTATAAGAGTATTTATGTAGTTGTATAAGAGTATTTATATAGTTGGGATAAGCGTATTTATGTAGTTGTATATGCGTATTTATGTAGTTGTATAAGAGTATTTATGTAGTTGTATAATAGTGTTTATGTAGTTGTATAAGAGTATTTATATAGTTGTATAAGAGTATTTATGTAGTTGAATAAAGAGTATTTATATAGTTGTATAAGAGTATTTATGTAGTTGTATAAGCGTATTTATGTAGTTGTATAAGCGTATTTATGTAGTTGTATAAGTGTATTTATGTAGTTGTATAAGAGTATGAACGTAGTTGTATAAGAGTATTTATGTAGTTGTATAAGAGTATTTATGTAGTTTAAGAGTATTTTATATAGTTGTATAAGAGTATTTATGTAATTGTATAAGCGTATTTATGTAGTTGTATAAGCGTATTTTTTGTAGTTGTATAAGCGTATGTTTTAAACGCATTATTGAGTATATTTCTGTGCCCATGTGCGTCTGTGTGTCCGTACTCCACCTATATGTACTCATCTATATGTGGTTGCAGGGGTCGAGTCATAGCTCCTGGCCCCGCCTCTTCACTGGTCGATACTAATCCACTCCCTGCTTCATGATCTATGTCATACCTCTTCTTAACGCTGTTTTATGGAACTTGATTCACTACTTCACTCTCCGATATTCCATTCCTGACAACTCTAAGACTTAAGAAATAATTCTAAAAACCATGACTATCTGGGTGTTCAGCTTCCAATTATGTCCCTTGTTTCTGTTATTCCCATCTCTGAAACATTCGATCCCTGTCCACCTTGTTTCAATGCCTAGCTCAGCATTTTCTTTACGATGTTATCATGTCCCCTTATCCCTCTATCCTCCTAGTGTTATCAGTTGAGTTCCATCTCCTTCTCATAAAGACCATACCCATCAGTTCCGTGTGGTCTGGTGTGTGTCCAAGTGCGGCCTGTGTGTCGTGTGGTCTCTGTGTGTCCATGTGCGTCTGTGTGACCGCTTGCCGTCTCTGTTGACACCAAGAAATCTGAAGCAAAAGTTACAGTTTACTATCAGTTGCAGTTATTATCTTTTATATAAGCAAGTTACTGCCGTACACAGTGCACACGCTTATTTAATTACTCAGACATTTATGCACACATAAACAAATAGAACGTATCGGAAGTGAAAATTTAGATATCCCCTCTGCAAGTTGCAGAGGTCCCTCATCTCCATGTTCGAAGCATGAATGTACGTTATAGCTGCATCTAATGTTGCAAAACGACTATAGTTTTATGCGCTGGAGTCTTTCCTCTTCGTCGATTTCTTTTACTGGTCTCTTCGTCCATTGCTTATTTGCGGTTCTCTTCGTTTATCTCTTCACAAGTTCGGGCAACTGAATTTACTTGCACTGTCTCTTGGGACAGAGATGATGCAATCTTGTTCCCAAATCTTTTGTCAACTTCAGTCGCATTTATTTGCCTCACGCTGACTGGTTGCCACTTTATTCTTCTTGTGCCTCAGCCACGCTTCCTGTTTGGTATCCAATTTCTGAACTTAAAGTGAGGTGGTGAATTTCTTCAGCATGAGAAACTTGTGTGTGTTCAGGTTTGTTATGAAGAGTGTATTTAAGGATACTACAGGAGGTATTACTTAGTTAATGTTGATGTTGGGTCACATTCTTTTGGTGAAGTCAACATAAGGTTCTAGAGATTTCCACGTATTTGGACATTATTACCAATCAGCGCTACTGAACTGGTGTTATTTTTTGAGTTTGTAGCAACATACACATAGTTGGCTCCTTTATGTCGTAGTTGTTTTCAGCTGTGGTAATGCTGTTCCATTTTTAGGTGTATGACATGAAGCTTGGGATACTTGAAGCTGTCCTGAAACTTTTTTAGTTCTTTTGGGCCCTATTATTCGTCATGAAGTGAGTTGTATTGCTCGACTTCTGAATCATTCTTGTCTACTACCCTGTGATGTTATTCCAGTTTTAAACAAATCGCTGTATTATGTGCACAGTCCGTCAATATTATTTACACCTGATTTTTTCGAAATAGGATTTTTATCATATTTTCTCCAGATATCAGTAGGAACAGTGGTACTTTTAACTGCATAGGTCCCACTTTGCCAACATGTTATCAAAAATCGGTCGCAATATGTTCTCTCAATCTTTCAAATTCCTTACTTATGGTATGTGCTGTACCACTCAGCAGAGAAATTTGCTAAAGGTATTGACCACACAATTAGTTGTGGAAGGATCTTTTATTGTCTTGTTCCACTTTCCTCATATCCTATTATTATGTTAGAAAAACAGAATCGTACGTATCATTGCATATCAATGAAGGAAAACAAATCGCTCTTTTCTTGATTGTGGAACAGCTTCAGCCCTCACTCTCACCGAATTCCCATGTCTCAAAATGGTGTGCTCGGGGCTCACACCGCACCATCAACAAACTGAATCACAAAAACAGCACAATACCGTAGACTGGACGCTACACAAATAACCGCCATAAAAGAGAGAACTTACGACGACGTTTCGGTCCGACTAGGAACCATTTCCCCCAGTCACACTAACCAGAAGAGGAGCTGGACGGCTATAATTAGGCAGGAAGAGGTGGGTGGTAGTAGTAGTAAGTCGTACAGCATGGAATATATACCGAAAGAAGACATTAAGACACATGCGAACACCCGGGCATCTCTATCGTAGCCGTTCCCATCCAGCCAGGCCATGGCTGGAGAAACGTCCCAACAAAAGACACCCAGACGCCTCAATGTGATCTTAACTTCATCGTAGAGTTAGTAGTCGTGATAGTAGTAGTAGAAAAGAAGAGGTGTAGTCGTGGTAGAAGTGGAGAATACGGAGGGCCGGAGCCAGTCAAATTCCAAAGGAAGGGGAGGGGACTGCAAAGGGAGCTAGGTGCCCACAGAGGGAGGAGAGCAAGGCACCGAGGTTGCGTGAAAGGGGAAGTGGTGCAATAAATCAGAGGCAACAGACACACGAGACAGAAGAACGACAAACCCAACGAAAGGAAAAGGAAAGAGGAAAGGGGAAGAGGGAGAAGAAGAAAAAGAAAAAGAAAAATGAGAGTAGGTTATTCACGGGTGTTCTGAAGTTTGGAGCATTTTACAATGTAGTGGGAGAGGAAGGCATCTACAGAGACGAACCCAGGGCTAAGATTCATACAAGGAAAGTTGTGTATTAGAGAGGATTCAACTGGGAGGGGCGACTGTTCGAGTTGGAAGTAGGGAAGACAGTTTTAGCAGAAGCCCAGTAAAGGATGGCTATGATCTCTGACGTGACAGAAAAGAGCATTGTTAGTGTCGGCAAGCCTAACACTATTTTGTGCTCCTAAGTCTGTCAGAAAGAGATCGACCATTTCTCCGAAGTATTGAAGAGGAAAGGAGGAAATAAAGTTGCCTTAATGGGATGAAGGTACAAATGGGGGTTTCCTCCCATACTAAATATCTCAGATAAGAGGGCCCAGTTTACGACACGGTTTGGGCAGGGAAAAGAACCCGGGTTAATGCCGAAAGTCGTGGATAGACACCGGAGAAAAATGTCTACCGTAGGGGAGTTCATTAGAAGTGGTCAGGACTTGTCTCCCAGAGCAGTTCGTACGCTTTTTCGGAAGTTTGCGCTAGGGATCCTACCGAGATTGATTTAAGATAATGCCACCAGTTTTGAAGCGGGTGCTCAAACCCCTTTTGGAAGTGAATAAGGGGTAATGATTTACAATCTATGTTAACCCAACGAGGGTGTCTGGAAATTATTACTCCCCGTAATAAATTTCCGTTCAAAGACAATCGACTCTGATCACAGCATAATAGAGGTTTCAGACAAGTATGACAGGGCTCCCGACCAGCAAAATGTAATCAGTCATGAGGGTGTCTTAACAAATTCAACTTCATAACAAAAAACATACAAAGGGGAAAAAGTCACGATGCCGTAAATGAAACAAGCTGGGAAGATATCCTAAACAAAACCCGGGCCGAATCAGCCCTATATAAAATAAAATCTTCATTAGAAGAGGACGAAGAATCCCCAGAGCTGCTGAGAGGGGCCAGTAATCTAAATATGAAGGGAGGCACTGGCCAATGAAATGCAAATATCAAACTTAAGCTGATGGAATGTTTCAGGGAGACAAGAATCGCTGGAAGAACTAAAAACGTAAAGGAAAATTTTGGAAAAAAAAAATACTTCTTCTATTATGCCAAATCTTTGGGAAAAGCGACAACAAATATGGGCCTCTGCTTAGGGGAGATGGGACATACACAGTGAGGGGCCAAGAAAAGAGTAATACTTTAAGTCCCAGTACGACTCAGTGATCAGTGAGCTGTTACCTAGACTAAATGTGACAATCCCAAAAGAATTATTTGTGAACGAGACCCAAAATATGGTCATCTCAAAAATTTTGACATTATCCTAACACCACAAGACACTGAAAAAGCAATAAATGACATGCTTATACACTCTGCCCAGGCCAAGACTTATGAAAAATCCATGTTCATCAAGAACTGCAAGAAGCCCTGTCGCGTGCCTTCAGCTTCTATGGGAAGGAGCATGGACACAGGGGTCGTCCAAAACCACTAAAACCAACAGACAAAGGTGGCAGTAAAGCACTTGCAAGAAAATCAGACCATGTAAACTCCCTAAAAAAATTTGACGGGATCTAAGAAGCAAGATCGCCAACCACCCAGAAATTTTCC
>NC_069444.1:4468992-4573696 GCF_026875155.1 Cherax quadricarinatus | reverse complement strand
TGTCATTAGCTCTAAGTACATGTTTGTTGTCTCAAGCGAATATAACAATACTCGTCAGTTCTCTTGGTTGAAGACGTGTAATTAGATCAAAGAATAATAGTACTGGTTAGATGATGAATAAGACATGTCGATATCTTCTAAATATACAAAGATGGTGCTCATGTCTCTTATTCGTCAAGGGTATAACCTATAACAATTGCAGTCTGATGGAGGACATCTGTTGCTAAGCGGAAACATATTTGGGTAAATGATAGAAAATAATCTCTTACTGGCCGGATCTGGTGGCGGCATTTCTGTTACTAACAGGACGACAGCAACTGCGCACAAAGGAGGAGGTCGCACCAAGGTGAACATTACTGGAATCCTCGAGCTGTTTAATGTGAACAGAGGGATCTTTAAGTACGAATCTCTCCATGGGGTATAAGCACATTTTATAAGGCGATTTTGTTTGGTCAAAGGTTAGCGACCATTCAAGTGTTGAAGAAAACTATTTCATCCGCTTCCTGACACATAGCGACACATTCTTCCCACCACCATAACAAGTAATTACAGAAAGAGCGCGAAATTAATTATACTTTGGCAGATATTCACAAAATATTGTTGATTTATATAAATCAATATAAAGTAATAATTTCGAATAAAAAAAAAATAAAAGTTTTTCTATGCAAAACTGCCCTTTACCATAAAAAATTGCTAAAAATACTACCTATTAAAATATCATATTTAAAATAATTATTATTTCAAGGAACTATGTGAATTAATTAAGCCATTATCCAATATAATACTTCTGTCTATGACGTCCTCCTCACCACCACCGTGACATCCTCCTCACCACCACCGTGACATCCTCCTCACCACCACCGTGACATCCTCCTCACCACCACCGTGACATCCTCCTCACCACCACCGTGACATCCTCCTCACCACCACCGTGACATTCTCCTCACCACCACTCACTAAAGACAAAATTTTATTTCTGTAGAGTACACTACAGAATAACTATCAGATTTATTGACATTCTAAAACTACTACACAGGAAGACCCTTTGTTATGTAGAACATTACTGGCAGCTATAAAGTTAACTTACAGCTACAGAACTATTATTCAGCTAGGTTATTTTATTAGAAAGCTATAGTGTCCAATCCTAAACATTTTATGTTACATAACAATAAAGTTGATTTATGATTGGAGATATTGAGTAACGATATTCTTTGTAGTGAAGAACACTGAGGTACAACATATTTTGGTTATTTCATAATTTATGGTTTAAATAGATTGATAACACTGAGCACATTAGTTTGAAAGTTAATATGATTTGGATCAAAAAGGCTTTAATATTACTTTACTGAGGAGGGTTCAGGTCGGATTTAGAAGCTAATGAACTATTTTTTCTGAAGCTGGTGGCTGGAAATAGTTTATATTTTAAGGTCCTTTATTTGCATGGAGATTCTATATATGTTGAGTCAAACACGTGGTATATCAAAGAGATAATTGTTTCTGGTACTGAGTCTGTTCAGTTGCAGCTCACCAGGAAGAGTCTGAAGGTTGGGTTGAGGTACGCTTTAAGTATCTTGTACATAATATATGCTCGGAAGTATGTGTGGAAGTGTTGTATACAGAGTAAATTTAAACTTTTAAGTAATGAAGGAGAGTGTGCTAACAACGAGTTTTAGTAGATTCCCAAGTATAGCTACCATACGTGAGGTAGGGATTGATCAGAGTCGCACAGAACGAATAAAGTTACTTGTGGAACATAATAGCACACTTTTGGTACAAAGATCACTGTAAAGGAAATTTTCTAACATGTGTTGGATGCGAGTGTTGATTTTGAGGTTACATTTAGGGAGTATACCTGAAAATATTCCATCGTTTCGTATTTATATATGTCTGTTATTTACGTTTAAGTTCATACATACCTCCACATAATCGTAAACACCACCATATGATCATTAACACTACCACATGATCATACACACTACCACATGATCATAAACACCAACACAGGATCATAAACACCAACACATGATCATAAACACGACCATCTGATCACTAACACTACCATTTGATCATACACACCAACACATGATCATTAACACTATCACATGAAAAACACCACATGAACATGAACACTAACACATGACCATAAACACTACAAGATCATAAGCACCACCACATGATCATAAGCCATACCACATGATTATAAACACCACCACATGATCATAAACACTACACATGATAATAAACACCACGTGATCATAAACACTACCACATGATAAACATCACCACGTGATCATAAACACCACATCATAAACACTACCAAATCATAAACACTACACATGATCATAAACACTATGAACATAAACATCACCACATGATCATAAACACCACCACAAGATCATAAGCACCACCACATGATCATAAGCACAACCACATGATCATAAGCATCACCATATGATAATAAACATTACCACATAATCATAAACACTGCCATACTATGATAAACACCACCACGTGATCATAAACACTACACGTGATCATAAACACTACACATGATCATAAACACTACACATGATCATAAACACTACACATGATCATAAACATTACCACATGACCATAAACACCATCACATGATCATAAACATCACATGATCATGAACACATGATCATAAACACCTCATGATCATAAACATCACATGACCATAAACACTACCACATGATCATAACCACCACCAAATGCTCATAAACACTACCACATGATCATAAACACTGTCAGTGGAACGCCTTCCAACTGAACAAAAACTAATGGAAAAATAAATATATAAAGAAACGACTAGGAAAAATAAGAATAATGACTTTTGATGATTTTACTTAAAATTTAAAAATAATAAAAAAAAATGTCCTTTGGTTCTTGTAGTGGGGCAGGAGTAGGTAAGGCCCTGGATAGATCTTCTGATATTAATGATGTAGGTTATCCTGGGCTGATGGTGGTAATCCGATGTTTTGGAATCTCCTACCACTTGGATGGAGCACCACAAGTAAAACAGGTAAGGGCCGGTAGTAGTAGAATAATGTTATTAAGTCTCATTAACATATGTCTTGCTCCTTTATCTGGCGTCTATCCTGGATGACCACGCCAGGAACAGAGCTGGTAATAAAAAAATAAACTGGTTACCAATGGTCATGATAACATAACATTTAAGAATGGAAAGGAGTGATAAATGCCAAAATCATTACTGGTAACCAACAAACAAAAGAAAGGAATAAACAGTAATACTCCTGGTAGATCACCCTACCTGATTAGGAGAAGAGTGGAGGTGAAGTGACTCTCCAAACTTCAACCCACACCAGGTAAGGTCAATACTACCAGCAGTAGAAATTTGAACAAATCAGATACCAAGAACTTGTTTCGCCCCAGCCCGCCAGAGGGGGGGGGGGTGCGCGACGTAACTCGCTAATGGTTCCTGGTTGCCCGAACAACCTTAACCCTACTCACACCTACTTTTCCCTCACAATACCCCCTTCCAAAACTTATGGACGGAGTCAATAAGTCAACGAACAGAGGGAAAAGAACTATGTACAACCTCGGCTCAGCCAATCTGAAAAGTGGTTTTCAGAGCCAGAAATATAAACGACTTTAAACTTATAGGGCTGAATAGCCAGAGCCCATCTCAAGAGTCTGCTATTTGACCCTTTAAAGTTCTCCAAGTACATCAGTGGCTTGTGATCTGTTTCAAGCACAAAGGGTTTACCGTATAGGTAGTATTTAAATCTACTTATACCCCATACTAAAGCATAACATTCTTTCTCCACAGTGGAATATTTTTCTTCTCTGGGCAGAAGCTTCTTACTAGCGAAAGATACTGGGAAAAGTGTCTCCTCATAATATTGAAGCAGTACAGCCCCGAGTCCAGAATGGGAGGCATCTGTTCGGAGACAAAATATTCTATTAATATCTGGTAATTTTAGGACAGGGGGGTTTGAAAATATCCATTTAATTTCTTCGAAGCTTTGGATGGCTTCATCAGAACAACTAAGAGGTTCCTTGACTCCTTTTTTCAAATAGTCTGTAAGAACTGAAGTTAAACTAATTAAATTTGGTACAAAACTTCTATAGAAGTTTACAGATCCAAGGAAACTTCTTAATAACTTTTTGGTAGCAGAGAATGTACTTTCTAAAACTGCTTTAGTCTTATTAGGATATGGTGATAAGTTATTGTCAGAGATAATGAACCCAAGGTATTGTACCTTATGATAGTCAAGAAAGCACTTCTGTGGCTTGACTGTAAGGCCATGAGTTCTTAGTCTTTTCAAAACAAGCGACAGTGTAGTTAAATGGTCTTCCCAGACATGTGTCATAAATATCAAAATACACTGAGACATTTAGATCAGAAAGAACTATTCTCATAAGCCTAATATACGTGGCACACGCGGTAACCAAGCCGAAAGGCATTGTGCGATATTGCATTAGACCTCTATGAGTAGGGAAAGCAGTGTGTGGTTTCGAGTCTGGGTGTAATGGCACTTGATGGTATGCTTGTGAGATGTTTAACTCCGAGAAGAATTTGCAGTCATGGAATTTATACAAGTCATGATCAATTACTGGCATGGGTTCTGTATCCCATTTAGTTGTAGTATTTAAATAACGAAAATCTTGTGCCAATCGGCAAGAATTATCGGGTTTCTTAACCATAACAACTGGTGAACAGAAAGCTGATTTCGAAGGTTCTATGATATTTAAGTTAAATAGTTTGTCAACCTCATTATCAAAAGTTTTCCGTAAGTGAACGGGAACCGGGTAGATTTTCCGCCTTACTGGTTCATGATCCGACAATTCAATCTTGTGTATAATTGTGGTGGTAAGTCCTGGTATCTCTGAATACGTCAGAAAATGTATTTACTAAAGGCACTTACTTGAGATTTTTGTTTATTTGACAAGTCGTTGTTAATGTTGACATTTAACTTCTTTGGCGAGGGATCATCCGTTAAGATATCCAGCAGTTCCTTCGATTCTGTAAAAGACTAGTCATCTATAATACAAACTACACTCTTACGAATCACCACTTTTAACCACGCTGTAAGAAGTAGTATCTTCGTCAAAGGAATTTACACGAAGATTAACTTCTCTTCGATGGTACCGTTTCAAAATATTGACGTGATACATTTTCTTTACCCTTGACATCCAAGATATAATCTACCTTATTGCAGACCTTCACTACTTTATACGGTCCGCGCCAGGTAATTAGCAATTTGTTGGATTTGTCCGGTAGGAGAACTAAAACTTCATCATCAACATTAAACTTACTCTTGGAGCTTTTATGGTCAAAATAGGTCTTGTACGTTTCCATAGACATCTCTAGGTTTTTACCGACCAAATCGGCGGTTTCTTCCAATCTTTCCCTTAGATCTAAAAGAAACTGATAGCTGTTTTGAACCTCAGGTTTAATATCTTTGGACCAAAGTTCATTCAAAATTGATAGTGGTCCACGAGCTTGTCTCCCATAAAGCAATTCAAAAGGGGAATAACCAAGGGAATCGCTTGGAATCTCGCACATTGCGAAAAGAGCACATGGTAGAAATCTATGCCAGTCCGTTGGTTTAAGAATACAGTTTTTTTAATATTGACTTTAGGTTGGCATGTTGTCGCTCCACTCTTCCGTTACACATCGGATGGTAAGGTGTAGTGAAAAGAGGTTTAACCCCCACAAGTTTATAAACTTGTTCCATTAACTCTGAAGTGAATTGTGCCCCTTTATCCGACAGAATTTCACGAGGTATACCTACACGTGAAAAAATAGAAAATAAGGCTTCTGCGACTTCTATGGACGTAATGGATTTTAAGGGTACCGCCTCTGGGAAGCTGGACGCATAGTCAATCATAGGTAAAATATATTTATGACCTGATGAGCGAGGTGTGATAGGACCAACTATATCTACTGCAACCCTTGCGAAAGAGACTGAGAAAATTGGCATCTTTACCATAGGAACTCTCCTAGTTCTACCCTTTTGCGTGGAAAATTGACATACGTGACATGATCTACAGTACTTATAGATGTCGGAGGACATACTAGGCCAGAAATATAGGTCCTTGATCTTATTATAGGTTTTCCTATGTGAAAAATGGCCAGAAACTGGTAGGTCATGAGAAATCTTTAAAATGGTTTCCCGGCAATCCTGCGGATTGACTAACAGGCTTCGACCAACGTCATTAGGTTTGTCCGCAGACACTATAGTCTTGTACAAAAGATCATGTTTGAAATCAAACTTGTAAGAAAATTTCTCTGTATCACCTTGCCATTTAAAGCTAACTTCCGAGATTCCTCTAAGGAAGGACAAGTCTTTTGAAGACCCTCTAAATCTGTGAGACAGCTCAATTGGTTTTCCTTTGGAAAGAACTGATGGGTGGATAGGTTTTACCTTAGACTGAGCTCTGGTAAGGACGTTAATCGTGGCCTGTTGTAGAAAAGATGGTGTCACACTTAGTTTTCCAATGGTGTCTGCATTGTCCATTTTTAATGACCGTCTTACTAAAGGTGTTACCGGAGTTTCATAAGTATCAGCTCTCTGATTTAAGTTATCCAACTGAATCTTCTGTTTCTTCACAGACAGCTCCAGAAGTATTAGGTTCTAACCCTTCCATGGAAACTCCAGATTCCAAACAGTCCTTTTCACATGGGAAAGTAGCCCCGTGTATGTTCCCAACTAAAACAGAACACGAAGTTATCGGGGCAACTACGGCATCTACCCATCCTGAGAACCACTTGCACCTAATGAAACATCTGACTGTCGGAAAAAATCGCTTCTTCCTAAATAGTCAGTTAATTTAGTGGACTTTTAACGTGACGAATCTAGGTTAGGGAAAAGCTTAATCGAGATAACAATACAGGAACAACCAGTGTCTAAGAATGGTTGACACGTTCATGCCATTTACTGTACCTTCACTAAAAGGGGCGTTTATGTTTAATTCAGTGAAACATTTACAGACATTTTCACCTTTTTTTCTAGGACAGTCGGGCCGTCTATGACCCCACTCATTACAGTTGAAACACTTCACTGTGAAGGCCGTGGAATTTTTTGATACGGAGGGTTTGGATCCCTCAGATTGCTTAGGCACAACAGGCTTATATCTGCTACGCTCTTTAGGGTAGTTTTTATGAGCGCACGCATATATATCAGCAACTTGTGCCATTTCCGCAGCCGTCTGAATGTTTCTTTCTTTAATGAATATTCGTAAGTCAGAGTTTACAGAAGAAAGGAATTGATCTCCTACCATCAGGTCTCTTAAAGATTCGAAATCGTGGTCGACCTCAGCACTATCAATCCACGATTGAAATAATCTGAAAAGTGTTGTTAATAATTGCATATAATTTTGATTTGGGGTTATTTTAATGTGTCTAAACTCAGACCTTTAATGATGAGTGGTTTTTTTGAAAGCCTGAAGCATAGCTTTCTTCAGCAGGTTATAACTAGAAATAACATTAGAGGGTAGGGTGGAATAAACATTTAATTCTGAACCTGACAGTAGTAAGCCAAGCCTAGTACCCCAAGAATCTGATGGCCAGTCACTGAGAGCAGCAGTACTCTCGAATCGAGCAATATATGCCGCTATGTCATCTTGTTCTGAGAAAGGTGGTATTTGTGGCATCCTAATATTAGGTTCTTGAGAAGGGTATTCTAGTATCCCTTCATCTATTTTCTGCTTAGATAGTTCTATTTTCTTGGCTTCTAATTCCAACCTTGATTGTTCTAACTCCCTCTGCTTAGCCTGTTCTTCAAGTTCCCTCATTTTGAAGGCTACCTCTCTCGCCTGAACTCAGTCTTCTCTAGCTATCCTTTCCTGTTCGAGTTTATCCTCCCGAGCTAGTCTTTCCTGTTCCTTTTTCTCTTCCCGAGCTAGTCTTTTCTCTTCAAGAGCTAGTCTTTTTTCTTCCCGAGCTAGTCTTTCCTGTTCCTCTTTCTTTTCTCGAGCTAGTCTTTCCTGTTCCTCTTTCTTTTCTCGAGCTAGTCTTTCCTGTTCCTCTTTCTTTACAATAGCCATTTTAGCAGTTATATAATTATCAAGGCTCTGTCCAGTAAACCCCATTTCCTTTCCAACTTTCAACAAGAAATCTAAAGAATCCATCTTGTAAAAAGAAATATAACGCAACCAACTTAAACTGTCTTAATTAAAACTAACAGGAACGTCTGTTACAAAAGAGGGACACAGTCCGCACACTTTAAACTTCCCAAAGTAGAAAATGAAACAAATATTTCTCCCTGGAAGAATACACTTGTGGGCCCAATAGCCTTCACTAAGCAAAATATACACGGTTCACACAGGAGGGGTTATCATCAAAGTTCCCCAGGTCCAACAAATAGATAAACTTCTAAACCGAACCTTAGAACCAACCAACGGTAAGTCAACCAGACTACCAGTAATGACTTGACACCTCAACTAACTCACCCTTTTCCATCTTAAATGTTACACTCGCAACCAGTTGAACCATCAGGACGATGTTGCTTCAAGAGTCTTATCCTGGCAAGGTCGCCATTGTCAGTGGAACGCCTTCCAACTGAACAAAAGAAACTAATGGAAAAATATGTAAAGAAACGACTATGAAAAATAAGAATAATGACTTTATGATTTTACTTAAAATTTAAATATAATAAAAAAAATGGCCATTGGTTCTTGTAGTGGGGCAGGAGTAGGTAAGGCCCTGGATAGATCTTCTGATATTATTGATGTAGGTTATCCTGGGCTGATAGTGGTAATCCGATGTTTTGGAATCTCCTACCACTTGGATGGAGCACCACAAGTAAAACAGGTAAGGGCCGGTAGTAGTAGAATAATGTTATTAAGTCTCATTAACATATGTCTTGCTCCTTTATCTGGCGTCTATCCTGGATGACCACGCCAGGAACAGAGCTGGTAATAAAAAATAAACTGGTTACCAAAGGTCATGATAACATAACATTTAAGAATGTAAAGGAGTGATAAATGCCAAAATCATTACTGGTAACCAACAAACAAAAGAAAGGAATAAACAGTAATACTCCTGGTAGATCACCCTACCTGATTAGGAGAAGAGTGGAGGTGAAGTGACTCTCCAAACTTCAACCCACACCAGGTAAGGTCAATACTACCAGCAGTAGAAATTTGAACAAATCAGACACCAAGAACTAGTTTCGCCCCAGCCCGCCAGAGGGGGGGGGGGTGCGCGACGTAACTCGCTAATGGTTCCTGGTTGCCTGAACAACCTTAACCCTACTCAAACCTACTTTTCCCTCACAACACTACCACATGATCATAAGCACCACCACGTGATCATATACACCACCAAATGATCAAAAGCACCACCACATGATCATAAGCACCACCACATGATCATAAACACTACCACATGATCATAAACACTACCACATGATCATAAACACTACCACATGATCATGAACACCACCACATGATCATAAACACTACCGCATGATCATAAACTCTACCGCATGATCATAAACACCATCACATGATCATAAACCTCACCACATGATCATAAACACTACCACATGATCATGAACACCACCACATGATCATAAACCTCACCACATGATCATAAACTCTACCGCATGATCATAAACACCATCACATGATCATAAACATCACCAATTGATCATAAACACCACATGATCATAAACACCACATGATCATAAACACTACACATGATCGTAAACACCTCATGATCATAAACATCACCACGTGATCATAACCACCACCAAATGCTCATAAACACTACCACATGATCATAAACACTACCACATGATCATAAGCACCACAACATAATCATAAACACTACCACATTATCATGAACACCACCACATGATCATAAATACTACCGGATGATCATGAACCTCACCACATGATCATAAACTCTACTGCATGATCATAAACAATACATATGATCATAAACATCACCACATGATCATAAACACCACATGATCATAAACATCACATGATCATAAACACCACATGATCATAAACACCATTCGATCATTGACCTCATCTCTTTATTGCCGTGAGGTTGTGCTGCGCACACGCTCCTGGTTGAGAGGCCTTCCTGCGCAGATTGATTTTCACAAGATGGCGCAGACTATCAGTAGGCGCGTTGACACTGTGTGCTTTGATTTAGTGCGGGGTGTAGTTACGCCTCAGTCCGCACAGGTGCTTCTACCTTTGATTATTCGCGACACATATGGCATTGCTGATCAAGATTTGTATGGAGTATCGCTCAACGGGGCTTACCGAATATTCGTTAAGCTACGATCGACGGCAGTGTATGAGCGCCTGGTGGAGCAGTATCAAGATGGCTGTGTGGACGTAAACTTGGCAATACGAGTTCGTTTAATTGACGTGTCGCGACACTACACTTGGGTGAAGGTACGCAACGTGCCTTTCGAAGCTGACGAGGCTGCCTCCTCTCAACACAGTCACAGAAGACGAAATAGTACCAGAACATTATGAACAGAACATTATGAACAACCCTCGGACAACGACGAAGTAGTAGTCGAAGAAGAAACCACAGGCAACCGTTACCTAAGCCAAGCCTTTAATGGGTCTCTAACCTTCTACACCACCCCCAACCTCCCAACCGAAATGAGCGCAGCTGATATGCTCCACTTAATGCAAGAAGGAGCTGTTAAGTACACCTGCACCAAACCTCGCCAAATTCCTTTTGAAAACGCACTATCTTACCTCGTGGCGAATCTGAACTGCTCCAACCTCAGAATGCAACTATTCCACATGTCCAAGAGAGACTTCAAAAGACTCAAGAGTGGCTCCATCACCAGCGAAGTGTAGCCAAACACACAACACCCTTCCCAACACCTGACGTCCAAACCAGCTCTTCACCTCAGCCTGAGGCATATCAGTCGGCGAGCACTGTCTGCAGTCTGCTCTCTCCTCTATGTCCTCAACATGCCCTCTCTACACTGCCTCGCAGTGCCACGCAGCTGGGTTTAGCCCTGGCTCTTTCATCTACAACTCAAGACCTTCCTCTCACGACTGTTCATCGTCTGTCCACACTTCCCCACTCACCCACCGGAGTCGCAACAGAAGAGCCTGCTATGTGTGTTCTCAATGTCTGTCCCACGATCGACTTAGCTGCTGGGTTAAGCCCTGGCTCTATTTCTACAACTAAGAACACTCCTCTCCAGCATTATTCTTCGTCTGTCCCGTCTTCCCCGCTCATCCCATTTGGGATCTTACCTGAACTTTCGTTCGTTCGTTCGTTCGGAGCGAGGAGGTGGAGAGAGAGTTTCCGACGGTGGGGTCGAGCCCATCAATGCCTGTAGGATCTACAGTCTCCGCTTTGGTGGAAGGGGAGACCAAGTTGAGTGGAGGAGAACGAGCAGAGGATGTGGCTTTGGAGCAGTTGACGGAAAAGTTTTTGGAGACGAAGAGAGCTGGGGATGATGTACAATCGGTGGTGGGACCTGAGGAGAGTGAGG
This sequence comes from Cherax quadricarinatus, assembly GCF_026875155.1. Lineage (NCBI taxonomy): Eukaryota > Metazoa > Arthropoda > Malacostraca > Decapoda > Parastacidae > Cherax > Cherax quadricarinatus. The sequence goes on along the minus strand of NC_069444.1, from coordinate 4,562,222 downwards.
ACGAGAGGAGAGACAGCCAGCTGACTGCAGGTGCCTCTTCTACGGGAATGGTGACCGTGGTCGAGGTGGCGGCGGAGGTGCATTGTGAGGCATCCCCCGACCAGACCATGGATGCAGAGAGTGTTCGGTGGAAGAGGGCGGCAACGCACTCTGATTCCGATGATGTCTTGCCCCCGGCGCAGAGCCCGGGGGAAAAAAACCGTGGGCTGCGGGTGGGTGGAGGCGCACAGGTGTGCCCGGTCAGGTTTTCGAGGGGGGGGAATAGAGCTATTTGGGGATGAGCATGATGGGAAAAAAGTGGGAAAGGCTGGTGACGTGTTTTGAAAGGAGTTACAGGGCGCATGAAAAAACCCTTCAAGAAGGTTTTTCGGTGTAGATGTGAATGTAAATGGGTTGTGTGTGAATGTGAAGGTTTGGGCTCCGGGTTTTTTAGGCGTCATCCCATAATTGTATTCATGCAGGAGCTAATTTTAAAGGGGGGTCGGGATTTGAATGTGGTGGATTCGTGTGTTTGTGGCATATTCGGACCTTTTTTGAAAGGGGGGGTTGGGAAATTTGATTCGGGGCGAGCCCGTTTGTTGTAATTAGATGGAGGGAGGGAGGAGGGTGGGTATCCGGGTAGTGGATGGTGGAGAGGGGAACTGGCAGTGGTTTTGTGGTAGCGGGCGGAGCGTGTTTTACAGGTGAGGAATGAATTTGTATGTGTGTTTTGGTTTTATTATTTGAGATTTTTCCCCTCGGTAACAATGTGGGGGTGATTGGAATTGTTGTACGTAAAAAAGGATGGCAGCCACGGGGGGGGGGGTTTTTTTTGGGGTTAGCCTAAGGAATCTTTTGCTGGGCGGGGGGTTAAGGGTGTTTTGGGGTGGGGCCCTAAGGGTTGGCATACGTTTCATAGACGGGGATAGCGGGCCGGGCTCGATGGGTTTTTATGTGAGAGAAGGTGCGGGTGATGTGTGTGCGTACGGTGGTGCGTTCACAGATCAAGACGGTTTTTACGGATTTGATTTGGGCCGTTACCTAAAGGTATCCGGGGTATTGGAAGAAAATGTGAGATTTTTGGGGGTGGAGGAGGGGGGGGTTAGATTTTGGGCAAGTGGGGAAATTGTGGGGGAGGGTGGGGGTGGGGGGTGACTTGCTGGGGTGGTGGGGGGGGTAGCTAAGGAGGGATCGGCGGTTTAGTGCGAGGGGGGAAAGTACCGGGTTGGATGATGTACGGTTGCGCAGTTTTTCGGGGGAAGGTTGAAATTTTGGGGAAGGGCGTGCAGGCAGGGCAGTATCCCATGGGGAAAATCGAGTTGTTTTAAAAGGGAGGATTCTTTTTGCAAAATGATAGATTTGATGCGGGTGAGGTGCAGGGGGGAAATTTTGAAGAGGGGGGTGGGGTGACTGACCTTTGGCCTGTGTTTTTACGGGGCAGAGGCAGCGACGTGTGGTATGGAAATTTGATAGGTGGGGTACATGAGGACTTAGGTGGATATAGGGGGGGACAGGGTTTAAACAACGGGGGGCAATGAGTGATTGGGATAGGGGGTTTTGGGAAAAAATTTTACTGGTGTAGGGGGGGATGTGGAGGCTTTCGGGGGGTTTGGGGGGAGAATGTATTTTGTGTGCAAATAGCAGTGTCGCATGGCTTTGGGGGGGGGGATTTTGAAGAAGGGAGGTGTTGAGGGTTCGGAGGGGATGGAAAAGGGAAAAGGTCCAGGTCTGGATGGCTTGCCCTGCGAGTTTTTGTGAGCCAATGGAATGTGTTGAAGTCCTTTTCTTAGTAAAACTAATGAATACAAAAAAAAAAGGGGGGGAGGATGGGCGGTTGCAAGGAACTGCGGTTGGGTTTTAGTGCCAAAAGGTAAGAAAAGGACAGGGTGTGGACTTTAGGATAATATCATTGCGTGTGCTGATTAAAAGATTTTTGAAAAATTTTAGGAAATAGGATGAAGTGTGTGGTGGATAGAGTGGTTGCAAAGAGGACAATATGGTGTGTTGGGGGACATGTTGCGGGCATAGTATTAAAAAGAATTTTGGGGATTTTCGGGGGGGAGCAGGGGGGGGGGTCTTAGCGTTGATTGGAGACGGGTAGATATGTAGAACGTGAGGTATTGTGGTACATTTAAGGAGGCAGGGTTTTGGGGAGGGGGGTGGTCTTTGGGCAGGACTTGTATACAGGTGTGGATGTGTGTCGTTAAAGGGGGGAAGTTGGGAGGGGGTATCCATGGGTCGGGGTTTAGGCGGGTTGCCTCTGTCTCTTGTTGTTTGCCTGTTTAACAGATTTCCTATAAAAAAGGTGGAGCGAGTATGGAGGTGGTTGGGGAGTAGGAAGTGGAGAGCGGGTAAAGGGTTGGGGATGCACGAAAATACTCGTGCGAACGCAGAGGAGTTTACGTGGGTTGGAGATGTTATTGATAATTTCGCGGGGGTTTCGGGGTAAGATTAATTGGAAAAAAACAAAATTATTTTAGGAATATTTTGGGTGGGAAGAGAGAGTTGGGGAAGGAATGTCGTGGAATATGGTGGAAGGATAAAAAATGGTGGATTTTGGTTTATGAGTAGTGCGAGAAGGTGGGGATGGGTTTAAATTTTGGACTTGTTGTGATCGAATGTGGGGCGATTGGATGGGTTGGACCCCCTCATTTGACAGTCTCAGCGTGCGATTGTTTGGGAAAAGTGTTTGTTTACAGTAAAGTCTGGCACGTGGCTGCGGTATTTCCGTTGCAGGGCCGGATGTTACAGGGTGTTTAAAGATGGGTTTTTCCCTTTTCTTTTGGGGTTGGGTTGAATGGTTTGGAGGGGTGTGGTTACTTTTCCTCAACAGGGAGGGTTGGGGGTTTTTGATTTTTGGTTAAGAGTCAAATGTATTTATTTGAGTGGGGGTTTAGCCTTGGCGGGTTCCTCGGGAGGGGCCTTTTCTTTCTGAAGGGTTTCAATGTGGTGGGGGGGGGGGGATGAAGGTGTGTGAAGAGGTTTCGGGCGTTTCTGCATGTACGGGACCCTAATAAAGTTCGGTGGGTGTTTTAGAAACGTGTTGTAAGGGTGAAAGGGGTCGTGAAGGGTGAGAGTATTACCCTATGTATGCGTGGAGGATATATGGGGAAAATTAGGTTTATGGGGCGTGGTCCAAATGTGCGAGAGGTATTTTTCCGTTTTCCCTTGGTATACTGCCGTCGGGTGCTGCACTTTGGAAGAGGGGTTTATGGTGGAGGGGCGTGTCGGGTGTGCGGGGATGAGGAGAGGGTTTCATGTAGTGTTTTTTGTGATAAATTTGGGAAGTATGGGGAATGGGTGGGTAAGGGCTGAGGCAGTGGGGGGGAGGGGGATATCAGTATTAGGGCGTTAAATTTGGATGGGAGGGGGTCGGGCGCCGGCAACGTGAAACAGATATAATTGCGGTTTTTTTTTTGTATCCTGGGCGATGAGAAGGGAAAGGGGGGTTGGGGGTGGCAAAAGGGTGTTGGCGGGGGCCATTTTTAGAAAGTTTTTGTTATAATCGGGAAATATATGGAAATCGCTGGGACCAGGCTTTTTCAAGGGTACCCTAGTATGGTGTGAGAGCATTGTTAAGTTGTGAAAGGGGGGGGGGGTTTAATTTTTAGGGGGGTGGAACGGGCTTGTTCCGGGGTTGGGTATGCACAAAGGTGGGTTTTTTTGTGTGTATCTGTGTAATGCGTGGGTTTAGGTAAATGTGGTTGTGTGAGTGGATGTGGGGTGAAGTTTTAAAGTGTTATAATGTCTTAAGTCAGAGTTATGCCTTTTTTTTGTTGAAGTACTTTATGTACCTTTCGGTAGGCCTGGAAACGGGGTTTTATGTTTTGTCTGAGCATTTTAATTTCTAATTATAAAATGTGTATAGCCCGTAGAGAGGCGGAAAAGTTATGGCTATTTAGTTTTTTGGCTAAATCTAAAACTTTGGTAAGGCGAGTAGTGTGACGTAGGGGGAATTTTTGTATGGGGGTTAGGGAGTAAGAGATGTACTTTTTTTATGAATTGGATGAGGTTCTTTCGGTTACGATTATTTTTTGTTGGGTTTTGAGTAACCGATATTTAATTTTTTATCATAATATTCTTCTTATTGTATTGTATTGTGCATTGGCAAATGTCCCAGAAAAATTATGTAAAAAAGTGATACCCAAGGGATTAGGATTTTTTATATTTTGAACTGCTACAGGGGTCCCCCAATGTTTTTTTGTTGTGTTCTTTTGGGAATAGGGTTAAGATTGCCCCTCTTTTTTAAAGTTATGTTTTTTTCACAAGCAAAATTTTTAGTATATTTTGGGGTTCCTTGTGTTTGTTTTTTGTGTTTTTTTTTTGTTTGTAGTTCTGGAGATTTTTGTTTTAAAATGTGTTTTTATTCAAAGTGTATCAACCCTGTTTAAAGGGTTTTTTTTGTTAAGCTTTTATTTTTTTTTAAATAAAAAAAACCCCATTCGTCTTAACATACCCCTATCAAAAAATCACATGTTGAAAAAACCAAAGATCATAAACATAACATATTGAAAAAAACCACAGATCTAAAAAACTACCAAAGATATAAACAACCACGATCAAAAACATCCACTATCATGCCCACAATGTCAAAAACACTCCGATGATCAAAACTCTACCCCTGATCTAAACACCCTCACGATCAAAACCTCCCACATGACTAAAACTACCCCATGATCATGAACACACCCACATGATCATAAACCTCACCACATGATCTAAACTCTACCGCATGATCAAAAACACCATCACTGATCTAAAAACACCAATTGATCTAAACACCCATGTCAAAACCCACATGATCAAACACTACACATGACGTAAAACCTCATGTCATAAACTCACACTGATCATAACCACCCCCAAATGCTCAAAAAAAAACTCCACATGATCATAAACACTACCACATGATCATAAGCACCACAACATAATCATAAACACTACCACATGGTCATAAAACCTACCACATTATCATGAACACACCACATGATATAAATACTCCCGGATGATCTTTGAACCTCTATCACATGATCATAAACTCTACTGATGATCATAAACAATACATATGATCATAAACATCACCACATGATCTAAACCCCACATGATCATAAAACTCACAACATGATCATAAAACCACATGATCATAAACACCCATTCGATCATTGACCTCATCGCTTTATTGCCGTGAGGTTGTGCTGCGCACACGCTCCTGGTTGAGAGGCCTTTCCCTGCCCCAGATTGATTTTCAAAAGATGGCGCAGACTTCAGTAGGCGCGTTGACACTGTGTGCTTTGATTTAGTGCGGGGTTTGTAGTTACGCCTCAGTCCGCACAGGTGCTTTACCTTTGATTATTCGCGACACATATGGCATTGCTGATCAAGATTTGTATGGAGTATCGCTCAACGGGGCTTCCCCGAATATTCGTTAAGCTACGATCGACGGCAGTGTATGAGCGCCTGGTGGAGCAGTATCAAGATGGTTGTGTGGGACGTAAATCGGCAATACGAGTTCGTTTAATTGACGTGTCGCGACACTACATTGGGTGAAGGTACGAAACGTGCCTTTCGAAGCTGACGAGGCTCCCTCCTCTCAACACAGTCACAAAAGATGAAATAGTACCAGAACATTATGAACAGAACATTATGAAAAAAACCTCGGACAACGACGAAAGTAGTAGTCGAAGAGAAACCACAGGCAACCGTTACCTAAGCCAAGCCTTTAATGGGTTCTAACCTTCTACACCAACCCCAACCTCCCAACGAAATGAGCGCAGTGATATGCTCCAATTAATGCAAGAAGGAGTGTTAAGTACACCTGCACCAACCTCGCAAATTCCTTTTGAAAACGCACAAATCTTACCTCGTGGGAATCTGAACTGCCCCAACCTCAGAATGCAACTATTCCACATGTCCAAGAGAGACTTCAAAAGACTCAAGAGTGGCTCCATCACCAGCGAGTGTAGCCAAACACCAACCACCCTTCCCAACACCTGACGTCCAAACCCAGCTCTTCACCTCAGCCTGAAGTTATCAGTCGGCGAGCACTGTCTGCAGTCTGCTCTTCCTCTTGTCCTCAACATGCCCTCTCTACACTGCCTGCAGTGCCACGCAGCTGGGTTTAGCCCTGGCTCTTTCTTCTACAACTCAAGACCTTCCTCTCACGACTGTTCATCGTCTGTCCACACTTCCCCACTCACCCACGGGAGTCGCAACAGAAGAGCCTTGCTATGTGTGTTCTCAATGTCTGTCCCACGATCGACTTAGCTGCTGGGTTAAGCCCTGGCTCTATTTCTAAAAACTAAGAAACACTCCTCTCCGCACTATTCTTCGTCTGTCCCGTCTTCCCGCTCATCCCATTTGGGATCTTACCTGAACTTTCGTTCTTTCGTTCGTTCGGAGCGAGGAGGTGGAAAGAGAGAGTTTCGACGGTGGGGTCGAGCCCATCAATGCCTGTAGGATCTACAGTCTCCGCTTTGGGTGGAAGGGGAGCCCAAGTTGAGTGGAGGAGAACGAGCAGAGGATGTGGCTTTGGAGCAGTTGACGGAAAAGTTTTTGGAGACGAAGAGAGCTGGGGATGATGTACAATCGGTGGTGGGACCTGAGGAGAGTGAGGACGAGAGGGAGACAGCCAGCTGACTGCAGGTGCCTCTTCTACGGGAATGGTGACCGTGGTCGAGGTGGCGGCGGAGGTGCATTGTGGGGCATCCCCGACCAGACCATGGATGCAGAGAGTGTTCGGTGGAAGAGGGCGGCAACGCACTCTGATTCCGATGATGTCTTGACCCCGGCGCAGAGCCCGGGGGGAAGAAACGGGGGCTGACGTGGTGAGTGGAGGCGCCACAGGGTGTCCGGTCAGGTGTTCGACCGGGGAGGGAATAGAGCTCACTGTGGTGAGCTGATGGGAAAAGAAAGGAAGGCTGGTGACGTGTCTATGAAAGGAGTTTACAGGGCAGCATGTAAAACCCTTCAAGAAGGTTTCAGGGTATGACTGTGAATGAAAAATGGGTTGTGTGTGAATGTGAAGCGTTTGCGGCTCCAGGGGTTTTTGAGGCGTCATGCCATAGATATTGTATTCATGCAGGAGCTTTAACTTTAAGGCGGGTCGGGTTTTGAATTGTGGATGGATATTTTGTGTTTGGGGATATTGGGGACCGTTTGAAGGGGGGGTTTGGGAAATTCTGATTCGGGAGACGACCCCGTTTGTTGTAATTAGATGTGAGGGAGGGAGGAGGGTAGGGTACTCCGGGTAGATGGAGGGTTTGGGAGGGTGAGCAACTGGCAGTGGTTTGTGTGTATGCGCCGGCGGGCGGGGAGTTACAGGTGGGGAAAATGAATTTGTATGTGATGTTTGGTTTATTATTTGAGATCTTTCCCTCGGTAACAATCGTGGGCGGTGATTGGGAATTGTATAGTACGTAGAAAGGTTTGTGCAGCCACGGGGGGCAGGGTGTTTTTGGTTAGCCTAAGGAATCTTTTGCTGGGCGTGGGGTTAAGGGATGTTATTGGAGGTGGGGACCCAATGGTTGAGCATACGTTTCATAGACAGGGATACGCGGCCAGGCTCGATAGGTTATATGTGACGAGAAGTGTGCGGGTGTTGTGTGTGCGTACGGGGATGCTGTATACACAGATCTAGAGCTGTTTATACGGACTTGACTTGGGCCAGCTTACTAAGGGGGATCCAGGGTTTTTGGAAGTTAAATGTGAGACTTCTTGGGGTGGAGGAGGCGGGGTTAGTTTTTGGACAATGTGGGAGAATTTGTGGGGGAGGGTAGGGGTGTGGGTGGGCTTGCTGGGGTGGTGGGATGGGGTTTGCTAAGGAGAGGATCCGGGGGTTTTATGTTCGATGGGAAAAGTACCAGGGTTGGATGATGTACGGGTTGCAGCAGTATTTCGAGGGTAGGTTGCAAAGTTATGAGAGGGGCGTGCGGCAGGGCAGTATCCCATGGAGGAAATCGAGTTGTTAAAAGGGAGGATTCGTGATTTGCGAATGATAGATTTGTTTCGGGGTGAGGTTTCAGGGTGGAAATTTAAGAGGGGGGTGTGGGGTGATGACCATCGGCCTGTGTGTTTTCGGGGACAGAGGAGCGGGCGTGTGGCTATGGAAATTGATAGGCTGGTGGTACATGAGGACTTAGGGGGATTTTAGGGCGGGACATGAGTTAAGAACAACGGAGGCAATGAGTGATACGGGATAGGTGGTTTGGCAAAAATTTACTGAGTGTAGGGGTGGATGTGGAGGCTTTCGGGAGGTTGGGGGGAGAATGTAATCTTGTGTGTAAGTAGCAGTGATCGCATGGCGTTGGGGGGGGGGATATTGAAAAGGGGAGGTGTGGAGGGCTTTGGAGGGGATGGCACGAGGTAAGGCTCCAGGTTGGATGGCTTGCCCTGCGAGTTTTATGTGAGCCATTGGAATGTGTTGAAGTCCTTCTTAGTAGAACTAAATGAATACGATGAAAGGGAGGGGGGATGGGCAGGTTGCAAGGAACTGCGGTTGTGGTTTTAGTGCCCAAAAAGGGAAGAAAACAGGACACGGTGCTGGACTTTAGGATAATATCATTGCTGTGTGCTGATTATAAAATTTTTGCAAAAAATTTTAGGAAATAGGATGAAATGTGTGGTGGATAGAGTGGTTGCGAGAGGACAATATGGGGTGTCTGGGAGGACGATTTTATGACGGGCATAGTATTATAAAAGAAATTTTTTGGAAGGGTGGGGGGGGAGCAGGGAGGGGGGTGTCTTAGGTTAGATTGGCAGGCGGCGTATGATAGTGTAGAACGTGAGGTATTGTTTGGGAAATATTAAGGAGGCAGGGTTTTGGGGAGGAGGTGGTGCGTTTTGGGGAGAGACATTGTATACAGGTGTGGGAGTGTGTGTACAGTTTAAATGGGAAGTTGGGGGAGGGGGTATCCATGGGTCGGGGTATTAGGCCCGGGTTGTCCCCTGTCTCAATTGTTGTTTGCCTGTTTTTAAAAGACTTTCCTATAGAAAGGTGGAAGCGAGTATGGAGGTGGATTGGGGAGTAGGAAGTGGAGAGCAGGGGAAAAATAGGGTATGTGGATGAACGACATTACTCGTGCGGGAAAGCAGAGGAGTTTACGTGCGGTTGGGATGTTATTGATAATTTCGCGGGGGTTACCGGGTTAAGAGTTAATGTGGAAAAATCAAAAATTACTGGTCTTAGGAGATTAGGTGGGAAGAGAGAGTTGGGGAAAGGGAAAGTAGTTGGAATATGGTGGACAGGATAAAAATGTGTGGAATAGTGTATATGAGTAGTGCGAGAGAGGGAGGATGGTTAATTCTGGACTTGTTGTGGATCGAATGGTGGGGCGATTTTGGGTGGGTTGAGACCAACTCATTTGACGTACTCAGCGTGCGATTGTTGTGAATGTGTTGTTTTACAGTAAAGTCTGGCACGTGGCTGCGGTATATCCGTTAGCAGGCCGGGGTGTTACGATTGCTGTTAAAGATGGTTTTCATTTTCTTTGGGGTTCCGGGTGGAATGGTTGAGTAGGAGTGTGGTTACTTTACCGGTCAACAGAGGAGGATTGGGGTTGATTGATTTACGGTTAAGAGTCAAGTGTTTTATTTGAAATGGGGGGTTTCGCCGTGTGCGGGGTCATGCAGGGAGGGGCGTGAATGGCTTGCATGAAGAGGTGCGAATGTGGTGGGGAGGGTCGGAGATGAAAGGTGTGTGAAAAGTGTTGCGGGCGTTGCTGCATGTACGGGACCCTAATAAAGTTCGAGTGGGTGTTTTAGAGCGTGTTGTAAGGGTGAAGGTAGTCGTGAAGGCTGAGAGTATCTACCCTATGTATGCGTGGAAGGATATATGGGAAAGTTTACGGTTGATGCGGTGCGTCCAAATGTGCGAGAGGTATTTTTCCCTTTCTCCCTGGTATACTGCCGTCGGGTGCTGGGACTTAAGGAAAGAGGGTTGAGGTGGAGGGCGCGTGTCGGGTGTGCGGGGATGAGGAGACGGCGTTTCATGTAGTGTATTTTTGTGATAATTTGGGAAGTATGAGGGAATGGATGGGTAAGGTTCTGAGGACAGTGGGAGGAGGCGGGATATCAGTATTGAGGGCGTTAAGTTTGGACGTGGGAGGCGTCGAGGCGCCTGTGCAACGTGCAAAACACGTATTATAAATTGGGGGATTTTGTTTTTGTATCCTGGGCGATGAGAAGGAATGGGGATTGGGAGGTGCGCAAAAGGGTGTTGGCGGGGACCATTTATAGAACGTTGTGTTATAATCGGGAAATATATGGAAGTCGCTGGGACCAGGCTTTTTCAGCAGGGTACCATAGTATGAGTGTGAGAGCATTGTTAACGTTGTGAAAGGGGGGGGGATTGAATTTCAGGGGATGGAACGGGCTTGTCTCCGGGGTTGGGTATGCACAACGGCTGGTTTACTGTGTGTATCTGTGTAATGCGTGGTTGAGGTAAATGTGGTTGTGTGAGTGGATGTGGTGGTGAAGTTATATGTGTTATAGATGTCTTAAGTCAGAGTCTACTGCCTTCTTTCTTTGTTGAAGTACTTGATGTACCTTTCGGCTATGGCCTGGCAAACGGGGTTTTTATGTGTTTGTACTGAGCATTTTATTGCTATATTATATAATTTTGTATAGCCTGTAGATGAGGGCGGAATGCTTATGGCTATTCTAGTTTTGTGGCTAACTCGTAAGACTTATGGTAAGGCGAGTATGTGTGACTGTAGGGAATTTATGTACTGGGGGGTTAGGTGAGTAAGAGTATGTACTTTGTTTTATCATGAGATTGTGATGTAGGTTCTTTCGGTTATCGATTATTTGTGTTGGTTGTGAGTAACCGATATATTTATATATTTATCATAATATTCTTCTTATTGTATTGTATTGTGCATTGGCAATATGTCCCAGTAATATTATGTAAATAGTGTATACCCGAAGGGATTATGGATTTATTTATATTATTGAACCTGCTACAGGGGTCACCTACATGTTATGTTCTTGTTGTTGTTCTTGTGTACATAGGGTTAAGATTGCCCATCTTTCTTAATGTTATGTTTTGTCACAAGCGATATTTTCTAGTATATTTGTGTAATCTCTTGTGTTTGTTAATATTGTGTTTGTTATTTGCTATTGTACGTTCTGAGAGATTGTGTTTCAAAATGTGTTTATATTCAATGTGTATCAACCCTAGTTTAAGGGTTTTTTATGTTAAGCTATCTATTGTATTTTAAATAAAAAAAAAACACCATTCGATCATTAACACTACCACATGATCATAAACACTACACATGATTGAAAAAACCACATGATCATAAACACTACACATGATTGAAAAAAACCACATGATCATAAACACTACCAAATGATCATAAACACTACCACATGATCATAAACACTACCACATGATCATGAACACCACCACATGATCATAAACACTACCGTATGATCATAAACTCTACCGCATGATCATAAACACCATCACATGATCATAAACCTCACCACATGATCATAAACACTACCACATGATCATGAACACCACCACATGATCATAAACCTCACCACATGATCATAAACTCTACCGCATGATCATAAACACCATCACATGATCATAAACATCACCAATTGATCATAAACACCACATGATCATAAACACCACATGATCATAAACACTACACATGATCGTAAACACCTCATGATCATAAACATCACCACGTGATCATAACCACCACCAAATGCTCATAAACACTACCACATGATCATAAACACTACCACATGATCATAAGCACCACAACATAATCATAAACACTACCACATGGTCATAAACACTACCACATTATCATGAACCCCACCCATGATCAAAAATACTACGGATATCTGAACCTCCCCCAATGATCATAAACTCTCTGCTGATCATAAAACAAAAATATGATCATAAAAATCCCCAATGATCATAAACACCACTGATCATAAACATCAAAAACATGATCAAAACACCAATGACATAAACACCATTCGATCATTGACCTCATCGTTTTATTGCCGTGAGGTTGGCTGCGCACACCTCGGGTTTGAGGGCCTTCCGCGCGATTGATTTTCACAAATGGCGCAGACTATCAGGGGGCGGTTGGACACTGTGTCTTTTTTTTAGGGGGGTGAGTTACGCCTCGTCCGCACGGGTGTTTTACCTTTGATTATTCGCGACACATAGGGATTGCTGATAAAGATTTTGTATGGAGTACGCTCAACGGGGCTTACCGAATATTGTTAAGCTACATCGACGGCGGTATGAGCCCCTGGTGGAGCGTATCAAGATGGTTGTGGGGAAGTAAATGGGCAATACAGTTTTTTAAAATGACGTGCGCGAACTACACGGGGGTTTAAAGGTACGCAACGTCCCTTTCGGTGACGAGGTGCCTCCTCTCAAACGTCAAGAAAATAAAATAGTACCAGAACATTATGAACAAACATTATGAACAACCTCGGCAACGACGAATAGTAGTCGAAGAAGAAACCGGGCAACCTTACTAACCACCCTTTAAAAGGGGGCCTAACCTTCTACAACCCCCAACCCTCCCAACCGAAATGAGCGGCTGTATGCTCCACTTAATGCAAAAAGGAGTGTTAAGTACACCGCACCAAACCCTCCCAAATTCCTTTTAAAAACGCACTATTTTACCTGTGGCGAATCGAACTGCTCCAACCTCAGAATGAAAACTATTCCCATGCCCAAAGAGAGACTTCAAAAGACTCGAGTGGCCCCTACCAGCGAAGTGTAGCCAAACACACAACTCCCTTCCCAAAAACTGAGCCCAAAACCGTCTTCACCTCAGCCTAAAGCATATCGTGGGAGCACTGTTGCAGTCTGCCTTCCTCTTGTCCTCAACGCCCCTCTACACTCCCTCGCATGCCACGCGCTGGGTTTAGCCCTGGCTCTTTCATCTCAACCAAGACCTTCCTCTCAGATGTTCATCGCTGTCCACACTTCCCCATCACCCACCGGAGTCGCAACAGAAAGCTGTAGTGTGTTCTCAATGTTGTCCCACGTCGATTTAGTGTGGGTTAAGCCCTGGTTATTTCTACAACAAAGAAACTCCTCTCCAGCATATTCTTCGTCTGTCCCTCTTCCCCGTCATCCCTTTTGGGGATCTTACCTGAATTTCGTTCGTTCGTTCTTTCGGACGAGGGGGGGAGGGGGGTTTCCGAGGGTGGGGTCGAGCCCTAAAATGCCTGTGGGTCTACATTCCGTTTTGGGGGAAGGGGGAAACCCAAAGTTGATGGAGGAGAAGAGGAGGTTGTGGCTTTGGAGCATTTGAGGGAAAAATTTTTTGGAGAGAAAGAGCTGGGGATGATGACAATGGTGGGGGACTGGGAGAGTGAGGAGAAGGAGAACAGCCACTGATGCAGGTCCCTCTTTACGGGAAGGGTTTACCGTGGTCGAGGTGGCCGGGGAGGTGCATTGTGAGGCATCCCCCGCCCAGACAGGGATGCAAAAGGTGTTCGGTGGAAGAGGGGGGCAACGCCTTGATTCCGATGATGTTTGACCCCGGCCCCAGAGACGGGGAAGAAACCCGTGGGGCGTGGGATGGAGGCGCCAAAAAGGTGTGTCCGGCAGGTGTTCGCCCGGGGAGGGAATAAGCTCACTGTGGTGGCTGTGGGAAAAGTAGGAAGGCTGGTGACGTGTCTATAAAGGATTACGGGCAGCTTTAAAAACCCTTTCAAAAAGGGTTTTCAGGGTAGACTGTGAATGTAAATGGGTTGTGTGTGAATGTGAAGGGTTTGCGGCTCGGGGGTTTTTTGAGGGGGTCATGCCATAGATTTGTATTCATGCAGGAGCATAACTTTAAGGCGGGTCGGATTTAAGTGGAGGAACGTGGTTTGTGGCATATTCGGACCTTTGAAAGGGGGGGTTGGGAAATTCTGATTGGGAGACGACCCCGTTTGTTGAAATTTAGATGTAGGGAGGGGAGGAGGGTGGGGTACTTCGGGTAGAGGGTTGGGGAGAGGTGGCAACGGGAGTGGTTTGTGTGTATGCCCCGGCGGAGCGTGATGTACGGTGAGGAATAAATTTTGATGTGATGTTTTGGTTTTATTTTTTTGAGATCTCTTCCCCGGTAAAACGTGGGCGGTGAGGGAATTGTATAGTACGAAAAAAAGGGGATGTGCACCAGGGGGGAGGGGTTTTTTGGTTACCCTAAGGAATTTTTGCGGGGGTGGGGTTAAGGGATGTTTTTGGAGGTGGGGACCAATGGTTGAGCATACTTTCAAGACAGGGTCGCGGCCAGGCTCGATGGTTAATGTGACGAGAAGTTGCGGGTGATGTTGTGCGTACGGGGATGCTGTATACACAGTCTAGAGGTTTATGGGGTTTTGATTTGGGCCAGCTTCCAAAGGGGGTATCCGGGTTTTGGAAAGTTAAATGTGAACTTTTTGGGGGTGGAGGGGCGGGGTTAGATTTTTAGGAAAATGTGGGAGAATTTGTGGGGAGAGGGTGGGGATGTGGGGTGACTTGCTGGGGTGGTGGGAGGGGGTCAAAGGGAGAGGATCCGGGGGTTTTTATTGCGTGGGAAAAAACCAGGTTGGATGATTGGGGGTTCAGAGTATTTGGGGTAGGTTCAAAGTTTGAGGGGGCGTGCGGAGGGAGTATCCCATGGAGGAATCGGTTGTTAAAGGGAGGTTTGTGATTTGCAGAAGTAGATTTGATGCGGTGAGAGTCCAGGGTGGAATTGAAGAGGGGGTGTGGGGTGACTGACCATCGCCTGTGTGTTACGGGGACAGAGGCAGCGACGTGTGGCTATGGAAAATTGATAGTGGTGGTACATGAGGACTTAGGGGGATATGGCGGGAATGATTAAAGAACAAGGGAGGCAATGATGTTTACGTGGATAGGGGGTTTTGGCAAAAATTTACTGAGTGTGGGGTGGATGTGGAGGCTTTCGGGGGGTTTTGGGGGGAAGTATTTTGTGTGTAATTTGCAGTGATCGCATGGCGTTGGGGGGGGGTATTGAAAAAGGGGAGGTGTGGGGGGTTTGGAGGGGAGGGCACGAGGTAAGGGGCTCCAGGTCTGGATGGTTTCCCTGCGAGTTTTATGTGAGCCATGGGATGTGTTGAAGCCTTCTTAGTAAAACTATGAATACGATAAAAAGGGGGGGAGGAGGGGGGTTTGAAGGGAAAATGGGGTTGGGGTTTTAGTGCCAAAAGGTAAAAAAAGGACACGGTGCTGGACTTTAGGATAATATATTGCTGTTGCTGATTAAAAGATTTTTGCAAAATTTTTAGGAAATGGGATGAAGTGGTGGTGGTAAGTGGTTCGGAGGACAATATGGTGTTTGGGAGGACGATGTATGACGGCATAGTATTAAAAAGAATTTTGTGGAAGGGTCGGGGGGGGAGCAGGGAGGGGTGTTTTAGCTTTGATTGGCAGGGGCGTTAAAGTTGAAGGGGAAAGGGAAAAGGTTTGTGGTTATTAAGGAGGCGGGTTTTTGGGGGGGGGTGGTGCTTGGGCAGAGACATTGTAACAGGTGGGGAGTGGTTTGTACAGTTAAAGGGGAAGTTGGGGGAGTGGGTTCCAGGTCGGGGGGTTTTTGGGGGGTTTTCCTCTGTTCAATTGTTTTTTTGCCTGTTTAACGACTCTTCCTATAGAAAGGGGGAAGCGAGTATGGAGGTGGATTGGGGATAGGAAATGGAGAGCAGGGAATAAAAGGGGATGTGGTGAAACGACATTACTCGTGCGAAGCGAGGAGTTTACGTGCGGTTGGGGATGTTTTTGATAAATTTTCCCGGGGGTTTCGGGTTTAAGAGTTAAAGTGGAAAAAAACAAAAAATTTCTGGTCTTGGGGATTAGGTGGGAAAAAGAGAGTTGGGGGAAAGGGAAAGTACGTTGGAAAATGGGGACAGGATAAAAGTGTGTGGGAAAAGTTATATGAGTGTGGAGAGGCGAATGGTTAATTTGGGGCTTGTTTTGGGGTCGAATGGTGGGGCGATTTATGGGTTGGACCAAAATCATTGACAGTACATCAGGTGCGTTGTTTGAATGTGGGTTTTTATCAGTAAAATCTGGGACGTGGCTGCGGGATATCCCTTAGCAGGCCGGGTGTTCGATGCTGTTAAAGATGGTTTTCCATTTTTTTTGGGGGTTTCCGGGGGTGAATGGTTGAGTAGGAGTTGGTTACTTTACGGCAAAAAGAGGAGGTTGGGGTTTATTGATTTTCGGTTAAAAGGCAAGTGTATTTTTTGAAGTGGGGGGGTTTCGGGTGTGGGGGTTTATGCAGGGAGGGCGTAATGGGTTGATGAAGAGGTGCGAATGTGGTGGGGAGGGGGCGGAGATGAAGGGTGTGAGAGGGGCGGGCGTTTTGATGACGGGCCCTTAAAAAAGTTGATGGGTGTTTTAGAGGTGTTGTAAGGGTGAAAGGTAGTCGTAAGGGTGGAGTATTACCCCATGTATGCGGGAAGGATATATGGGGGAAAATTTTCGGTTTTATGCGCGTGCGCCAAATGTGCGAGAGGTATTTTTCCCTTTTTCCTGGGGTTTCGCCGCGGGTGTGACTTAAAGGGAAAAAGGGGGTTTATGGTGGAGGGCGGTGTGGGGGTGCGGGGATGAGAGACGGCGTTTCATGTATGTATTTTTTTTGATAATTTGGGAAAAAATATGAGGGGAAAGGAGGGTAAGGTTTGGGCAGTGGGAGGGGGCGGGGTTCAGTATTTAGGGCGTTAAGTTTGGAGTGGAGGCGTCCCGGGGGCCCCCTGCAAGTGCAATCCGTATATAATTGCGGATTTTGTTTTTGTATCCTGGGGGATGAGAAGGAATGGGGTTGGGGGGTGCGCAAAAGGGTGTTGGCGGGGACCATTTATGAACGTTTTGTTATAATCGGGAAATTATGGAAGTCGCTGGGGCCAGGCTTTTTTTTAGCAGGGTACCTAGTATGGTGTGGAGCATTGTTAACTTGTTTAAAGGGGGGGGGGATTGAATTTTAGGGATGGAACGGGTTTTCCCGGGGGTTTGGGTATGCACAACGGTGGTTTTCTGTTGTTTCTGTGTAATGCGTGGTTTTAGGTAAATGTGGTTGGTGATGGATGTGGTGGGGAAATTTATTGTTTAGATGTTTAAGTCAGAGTTACTGCCTTCTTCTTTTTGAAGACTTGATGTACCTTTCGGCATGGCCCGGCAAAAGGGGTTTTATTTTTTGTACTGAGCATTTTATTGCTATTTATTAATGTTATAGCCTGTGTGAGGTGGAATGTTATGGTATTTTATTTTGTGGCTAACTCGTAAGATTGTGGTAAGGCGAGTATGTGTGACTGTGGGGAAATTTGTATTGGGGGGTTAGGTGAGTAAGAGTATGTACTTTTTTTTATCATGAGTTTTTATGTATTTTTTTCGGTATGATTTTTTGTGTTGGTTGTGAGAACCCATATTTTTATTTTTTACAAATATTTTTTTATTGATTTATTGTGCATTGGCAAAATGTCCCAGTAATATTATGTAAATAGTGTTACCCCAAGGGATTATGGATTTTTTTATATTTTTGAACCCCGCTACAGGGGGCACCTACATTTAGTTTTTTTGTTGTTCTTGGTAATAGGGTTTAAAATTTCCCCTCTTTCTTAAGTTATGTTTTTTTCCAAGCGATATTTTTTAGTGTATTTGTGAACTCTTGTGTTTTTTTAATATTGGTTTTTTATTTGCTATTGTATTCTGAGAGATTTGTTTCAAAATATGTTTATATTCAATGTGTATCAACCCTAGTTTTGGGTTTTTTATGTTAAGCTATTATTGTATTTTTAAAAAAAAAAAACACCTTCGTTTATTAACACTACCAAAGTCTAAACACTAACTGATTGAAAAAAACCCCTGTCTAAACATCACGATTGAAAAAAACCACATGTCATAAACATACCCAAAAAATCTAAACTCACCCCTGACCTAAAAACCCCCCATGATCATAAAAAACCCCAATGTCTAAACCTATCACGATCTAAATACTTCCATGATCTTTAAGCCCCCACGTTTTCTTACCCACCAATGATATAAACACTACCCATTATCTTAAACACCTCCACATGACCATAAAAACTACCTGATCTAACACTCCCAGATCTAAGCCCAACCAGACTAAATCCCCAACACATAATCTAAAAATTACCCCTGATCATAAACACTACTACATAATCATAAACCTGCCACACGATCAAAAACCACCGTGATATAAAAATCCTGATCATAAAAACCCACAACATCTAAACATCCCAATGCCATAAAGGCCACCAAATGTCTAAACCCACCCATGATCATAAAAAACTACCACTGACTAAACCCGCCCTGTCTAAACACTCTGCAGATATAAATGTCACCACATGATCATAAAAAAACCACAGTCTAAAACCTCATGATCATAAGCACCACTGATCATACAAAACCCCCCCGTCATTAACCTCATATGATATAAAAAAACCACCCCAAAGAACAAAAACACTACCCAAAAATCATAAAAAAATCACAAGATCATAAAACACCCCTGACATAAAACACTACCATGATCATAATCCCCCCCCAATGATATAAACCTAACATGATCATGAACACCACATAATTTATAAACACTCACAAAATCATAAACACCACATGAACATGAAAACCCCATGACTCAAACTACCAAAAGATCATAAGTGTAACATGATCATAATCACCACATGGCATAAAACATCACCCCATATCATAAACCCACATGAAAAAAACCCCACATGGTCATAAAAATCCACAAAATCATAAAAACACCACAAGATCTAAACACCACCACTTTACATAAACCCACTTTCATAAACTCTACGAAAAGATCATAAACCCAAATGATCATAAAAATCACCACAGATCATAAACACCACCCCCCATGATCATAAACACCCACTATATCAACCCCATACATGATCTTAAATACTACCCAAAAGTTCATGAAGACCCAAAAACATAAACACCACCCAGATTAAAACCACTTGGTCTTAAACCCCATGACATAAAAAAGTACCAGTATCATAAAAATACCTGTCGTAAACACCCCACGATGTAAGCACACCCCCCCTACACCCCCCACCCCATAGAAATTTGGGTTTGTTAAATACTCTTGCATATTTTCTGGAAAAGCAAGAGAAAGCTACAGTGGAAAACGTTTTTCCCGTGGCATACGAGTGTAGTAGGAAAGAAGGTGTCAGCACAGCATATCGTGGGAATGTAAAAAAATCCTTGAAATTCCCTTTTAAGGAATCACAGCAATCTTGCTTTTCCAAACACCATTCTTTTTACTAGATCATACAGCCTCAAAAAATGCTCGAACTGCAAGGTGTTTCTGGTTGTGCAATAAAGATGTAAGGATTGTTCGCAAACGCTATTGGGCCGTGCGGACAGGTGCGCATAGCTCCTGTTCAACTGACTTCTGGCAGTTTTTAAGACCACTCAAGTCACAGTGGCGGACCCACAAAGGGGGGAGAGTTAAAACGGTCGGGGGTTGCATTCACACAAGGCTCCCCCAGTGTTTTAAAGCCACATTAATGCCAAACATTATCAGACGTCTCGGATCCCAATGAAGAATTATTGGCGTAGTTTTAATGGGGTGTCAAGGGTATTTTTAAAATTCGTGAATGCCCGGGTTTACAAAAGGGTTGTGGAAAATTTTTAAGAAAGGAGATGGGATGAATTCGGCTGTGAAGTGTGTCACATAAGTGTCGACGTATGTGACCCGGGTCAAGGTGAGAAAGTGCCTTTCGGGGGAGGAGTACATCTGCGGGATGTTTTCGGCGATACGGGAAAGGTGCATGCAGCGACCCAAAGGGGGTGTGGAGGGGGCCCCTACGGGGGTTCCCGGGGGGCTCCTTCCCATCAAAATGACGTTCCGCCAGTCGATTCCCCCCCCCCTTTATGTACATCGGAGAAATATAGGACCAGGTGTTTGTTCATTACACGGGCCAGAGGAAGACTTGCAGACTATGCAATCTTTGAGCAATGGCTGCTCAGTGTCCCCGTTAAATGGTTGGCCCAAACTCCGGGGACCAGCCCACCTGTGGGCCTACGGGCTGAGGCTTTCGTGACTAAGCCTGGTACCTCAGCTGGGCAAGTTCCCAAGCTTTGGAGTGATGAGATGCAACAGGAGGACACGCAGTCTACTATGTGTGCCACCCTGTCTGTGGATGCATCGACCGTGCCCACGCTTACAGTGGATCCTGGGGGGCCCTGAGGTTTTTGCCACGGGATAAGTTGCTGGAAGTAGTGTTGCAGGCCCTTTCTAGATGGAACAGAACAGGTCCTTTTTGTTTCGACGGCGTGTCGTGATTTAAAACGACTGAGGAATCCCCTACCATGGAAATGCAGGACAAAAACCAGTTCGTACGAACGCATGAGGTGGTGGTGGAGGTTCACCAGGAGGCTTCGTCCACCCGAGGAGATCCCACGTGGATGGCAGCTCCCGCAAACGTTCGGCGGGAGCGTCGGATATGGATGACGTCTTGACACCAGGACAGCGCCCCGAGAGGAAATCGTGGGCGAAAGTGGCTGAGCCGCCTGTCACAAAAGGGGGATAGGTTAAAGGGCCCCAGCATAAGGGTAGAGGGGCGGGGGGAGGGGGGTCTCGAGAAGCCGAATGACAAAGACGGGCAGTCTAATGTGCGAGTGGGGAACAGGAAAGACCCAAAAACAGGGGGTAAACCCCCTTTTTTGTAAATTCAAGTGTGTTACTATCAATCCCAATGGCTTTAAGGGGACTGAAGTTAAAAAAGTGTGGATGGAGGGGTTTTTTTGCGTCGTTATGATGTGGATATATGTTTTATGCCAAAAAACATAATTATAAATTTGGTAGAGAGTTACGGTTAAAAGGGCCCTACCGAATGTATGTGAGTAATTTTTTAAAAATTTAAAAGGGGAGGGGTGGCTATAGCGGTGAAGGAGTCCAGCCCTTGGAGCATCTTGGGATGGGAGGAGGGGGGGAGATGGAAGGTTGGTAAGGGTGGATGGGTATTGGGGTTTGGGGTTAGGTTTGTTTTAATCGGTGTTTATATGCCGGCGGACAGTAACTCTAAAGTTAAAAAATAGACTTTGTGAGGGAGGCTTTAACGTTTCACATCCGGGGTTTACCTTTAATTTCGGTCTTAGGTGGGGATTGGAATTGCATTATCTGCCATGGGGATGTTGAGCCAAGGGGGGCGAGGTGCGTTCTACCTTTCCTAAGAACTCTGCTGGGGGATGTAGAGGTTTTGATGTAGTGGGGAGGGGTGGGTGGGGGGTGGAACATACGCTTGTGCGCAGGGGGTTACGCGGCCCGACTGGATAGGATTTATGCTACACAAGGAATTCGAGTTGGGCGGCGTGCAGACCCTTGATCTGGGGTTTTCCGATCACCGTGCAGTGCTAGCGGACTTGGACTGGGATGGAATGATCAGGGTTTATTCAGGGTATTGGAAACTGAATGGGCGGCTCTTGGGGGGGGAAGGGGATGGGGTCCGCTTTTCAGGATTGGTGGAAAAATATCTGGGAAACGCGGAGGGCAGATGAATGTTTGTTGGAATGGTGGGAAAACACGTGCCAAACCGGGAATCGAAACGTTATTATAAGAAGCGGGGAAAGGAGGAAGCAAGGTGGAGTTTGGTACAAAACTATTTGGAGGGGCAGCTTAATGATTCCTATGTGGAGGGTGGAAGTATAGGTATGACGACATTGAACATCTTCGTAGTAGACTTGCAAAAATTTTCACAATGAACGTTTTAATGTGGTTCGAGTCAGAGCAGGTAGGGAAAAGAAGTTTCTCTGGGGCGACAAACCTTCCGGTTGTGTCTTGCGCAAATTCAGGGTCAGACAAAACAGGCGAAGTCCCTCTTGCAATTGGAAGTATGCACGGGTTTGGGTGGTTACCTGCCGGGTCAAGTACTCCTAAACCACGGACAGCATGAGTTTTTATGCTGATCTAGGGTTTTTGGGGAAAAGCTAGGGCCCGGGACTAGGGGGGTCCAGGCGGGTGGGCCTGGTGGGGAGGGATTTCAGAAAATTGTAAGTGACAGGGGTAGGAATAGTACTAGAAGGTAGAATTCGAGTGGAGGAGGTAGAGGAAGCGATTTTTAGTATGAGTAAAGGAAAGGACCAGGTTTAGATGGCATTTCAAATGATTTTATAGGGCGCATTGGGGTAGTATAAAGCATTTGTTTGGTTGTTGTATTGAATTGCTTTCTCACGGAGGGGAGGTTTAGGTATGTCGCAAAGTACGGGAGTAGTTGTGTTGGTGCCCAAAAAGGGAGGGGGGAGGGGTCTGAGTGCATATAGAGCTATATCTCTTATGTGCTCGGACTATAAAATCTTTGCAAAAGTTTTAGGAAATAGAATGAGGAAGGTTATGGGGTCGTTATTCACGAGGGACAGCTAGGCATACCAGGTAGGAGCATGAGGGAAAGGGCATGTACGTATAAGGGAATTTTTTGGGGGGAATGTCAAAGGGGGGGGGGTGTCCTCGGGCTTGACTGGCAAAATGCTTACGACTGTGTTGATAGAGATTCATTGAGGGGTTATTTTATTGAAGCAGGGTTTTGGAGAGGAGATTGTAAGATGGGTTGATATCTTGTATGTCTCGGCTATGATACGCATACAGGTAAACGGTAAATTGGGGCATCCGGTCCGTATGGAACGGGGTTTGAGGCAAGTGTGCCCCCTCTCCCAGCTGCTTTTTGCTTGTATGGGAAAACCCCTTTTATGAGCTGGTGGATGGTGGTTTGAGGCGTGGGACGCGGAGCAGTGACCATGCAGCGCGTGTGTTGGGTACGTAGATGATACCCCCGATTTGTTTTAAAAGGGGAGGAAGATTTGCGGATCGTGGGATGGATGGTTGAGTTTTTTGGGGCAGAGTCTAGCATGTGCGTCAATAAAGCAAAAAACGAAATTATTGGAGGTGGGTACATGGGTGGGGGGGGGTTGGGGCGAAAAGGTATGGGTGGGCAGTCGTGGTGCACTTAGAATATGGGGTATCGTGTACATGGCAGATGAGAGGGAGGGCGGCCCAAAGGGGGAACTCAGAATTGGTGGTTAATAAGGCTTTAGATCGACTTCGGGGGCTAAGAGCTGGGGATGTATTTTTGCAGCAGAGAACAGTAGTGGTTAATACACTTGTTTATTGTAAAGTATGGGGTGTGGTGAGGTGTACCCTTTAAGAGATGTGGACATTCAGGGGAATTGCAGAGAAGGGTCTTACGTTATGTTTGGGGTTTCGGGAGGGGTTTGGTTAAGCCGGGAGTTTTTCATGACCATGTTCGCCGTGGGGGTTTAGGTCTCTGGTTTGGGGCCACGGTGGAAGGCCCTCTATGTTAGCAGGGTTCTAGGGCGGGCGGTGAGAAGGGCATGGGTGGGCGGTAATGTCGACATGCGTAAATGGTGGAGCGGAGGGGATTAATCGTGTGGGACATGGGACGTTTGTTATTAAGTTGAGGAAATGCGCAACGGATTCGGGGGGGGGCAATGGTCGCACATGTTTTCGTAGGGACAAATTTTACAGGGATTGGTCTGTTTTTCGCTGTATAAATTTGGGGGATTATCGGACGGATTTTGTAAACATAAGTTGGCACCAAGGGTTGTGAATTGGTGTCAGGTTTGTATGGGGATTTTGCATCAAAATCGGTTTAAATAGGATGGGTTTTGGTGGGAAGGCGGATGCTTACGGTTGCGGGCTCGAAGAACAGTTTTCATGCAGTCTACTTTTGTATTTCTTGGACAAGTTGTTCGTGGTTGGGGCGGGTTTTCGATTTTCTTAGTGGAGAACTATCTCAACTTTCGGGGTTAACTTAGACGTTAGCGGAGTATCAAATGAGGTACTGTAGAGCAATAATGTACGTGGTGGTGATTTTCTTTATTATCGTGGGTATGCGGGGAAAACCGGGGACCAGTTAGGATCAGGGCAATTGCGGCAGGTTTTTACAGAACGTATTGCTAGAAATAAATCATTTGTAGAAGTTGGTTAATAGTTTCCTGCAAACTTCGAAATCTTATGTTCAAGGTTGTGCAATGGGGGTGGGTAAGGCAACGAGGGGCTGGACTCCCCCCCCCCGTGGTGCACCAAACGGTGGGTTCGAGACTTCAGGGTAGAGGGCGGGTTTTGGGGAGTGACGTGTATGTATTATGAATGGTTCTGTGTGTCTGTGTGTGTATGGTTGTGGCGTTGTGTGGAACTGAGATCTTAGATTAATCCTAATATGGTCATGCATCTTGATAATACATATAAAAAGCAATATTTCAGTATATGTTCCAGCCTCTGCAAGGCTGAACCGGTTCCCGGCTATGGCCGGGGCTTGGTGAAGTATGTTAGGTCTTTCCTGGGATTCCCGTTAGGTTTTGTTTAGTTATTTGTAAGCGGAAGCCTCGCTGATATCACCGCTAAAAGTACACGTTATACTGCCCTTTAAGGGGAATGTTCATAAGCAGACCTTTGGTGATGGTTGTAAACTTTTGGATGAAGGGAAAAAAAGTTTCATTTGCCTAAGATTGTTTTTGTAAATGTAGTAGCGGTCACCGCTGTGAGGGGGGGGGAGGGGGGTCGATGAGATGTATAATGTCCTATATTGTAATCTTTGGACATTCAAGTTCCTTGGTCAGCAGCTTTTGTGGGTATGTTGTTCCCTCACCCAGTGATATCACATGTATTTTTTTTTATCATTTATGGTGCATATAGATAGACAGTTGATGTACAATTAAGCACCTTTACTAATATCACTGTATACAAGCAAGGTATATTTTTTGTGGATTTATAATTAGTTTGAGAAACTAAATATGGGGTTGGTCGGGGTATTAGGAGTCTTAGTGTTTCCTCATATGTAATCATACATGCTAGATCTGTAAAAGTCTTATGTTAATTATTAAAGGCTTTTTGCATGTTTTGACTCCTTTTTCAATATATGCAAAACCAAAAATAAAGAACACCAGGTTTCAATTTCAAGAGTCATGTAGGTTTCTGTTTGTTATTTTATATAACCATAGAACCCTTGAGTGTACAATGTATTAGTTTATATGATATTGTTTTTTATATAATTTTTTTTATATAATCATAGTACCATGGAGAGTGCAATGCATTAGTTTATATGAAATTTTTTTGTATATAAAATTTCATATATAATATGAATAAGACTGTCAGGTTTTGGTTATATAGTTATTTTGTGGTTAAGATATGTTCCGGTAGTCCTCTGTTTAGTTATATGTTGTCGTCTTATATAAAGTTTTCGCGTTTTTTGTTTTGAATGATTTATGTATACCATCCATGTATACTGTGTTTAAAAAAAAATAAAGATGTAGAACTTTGGGCAGGTATCAGAAAGGTACTAAATAGAGTAATAAATGATAAAAATAATCAAGAAAACAAAGATGACCTCTTGGATAGTCTACCAAAAATATATAAAGCATGGGAGCAAGAGATAGTGTATCAAAAAATGCAGAATGCCCATACCGCAACAGATGATTCGAAACTATCTAGTCACCCACATAGTGCTAAACCAGACCCATCCCCCAGTCATAGCACTAACACCCACAGTGCTGGTGCTGGCCCAGGCTCAGCCCCCAGCCCCAGTGCTGACTCAGACCTAGCCCCCAGCCTTACTGCCAGCCCAGACTCTACTAGGGACCCTACCACAACCACCACTAAAACCGTAAATATACAACCATCATTGCACAAGACCGTGGCCCACAGTACAGATGTAGGAGAGAAGTCTCCTTCTCCTTCCTCTACTGAGGAAAGTAGATGGAATCCAGGATGGGGTGGCCCTGGCTTGGATACTGAGGATTATAGTGCAGTCCCAGAACCTGCAGGAATTGACAACACACCTCCCAACAATTCTCAACCAAAGGTGAATTTGTGCAAATATTATGCTTGGGGCATCTGTAAGCATGGAATACCAGGAAAAAATATGGGACATGCAACTTTGAGCATCCCAAAAATGTAGCGACCTCCTGTCTAAAGGAGTGTGTTGTTCTTCTTCCTGTACTTTCTTTCACCCAAAAATGTGTCACTCCTCGGTCCTCCAGAAGCAGTGTTACAACATCGACTGCCCTGCATACCATCTAAAAGGGACCAGGAGGCACAGACCCCACAAGACAAACAATAGTAGCTACGACAACCCAACTCCAGGTGATTTTTTAGCGACAGGAAACGGAAAAAGAAAATGGAAGGAAATAAAAATAGTCCTCCACCTTGGAGCCTTGTTGGACTGGAGGTGCAGCCAGTGGCCACCCATGGCCCTCCAGAATTACAACTACTGATTCCAATAACAAAATCCCCCCATCAAACACAGAATACAACCTCGTTCATATTTTAAGCCATCCACCAACAACAAAATACCTTTTATCAGTGGACTTCTAGAGGAGTCTAATGCAATGTTTGCAGCCTTCACAGAGACTCACACAAAAGATCACTTTAACAGTGAAATATGGATAAGTGGTTACAACCTTTTTAGATGCGACAGAATGAACAGGCCTGTATGTCAGAGTCCCTCATCTGCACGGAGTTGCTGAACACCACAAATGAGGTAGTTGAAGTTCTATCAATAAAGATCGAGAACCAAAACCTAGTCATTGTGGTTGTATATAAGCCACCAGATGCAACCTCCCAAGAGTTCAAGGAACAACTACTGAAAATTTATTACTGTCTGGAAAACCTTCCAGCTCCATCCCCAAACATCTTACTGCTTGGTGATTTCAACCTAAGGCTTACAAAATGGAAGAATGTAACAAATAATGTTATAGCTGAAACAATCCTCGGAGGTAGCGTGGTTGAAAGGTCACACACACATGAGCTACTAAGTCTCTGCGAAAAACACACCTTAAGCCAGCAGATAGTGGAGTCAACAAGACTAGAAAACACACTTATCTTCATAAATAACGAGGGCCTGATAAGAGACATAAAAATATAAAAAACAACTAATTCCGATCACAACCTAATCGAAGTCCAGACGTACGTGCATAGGGGTCCTGATCAGCAGAATGCATGTACCTGTGAAGGTGACTTCACAAAATGCAACTTCAACAACAAGAACATCAACTGGGACCAGGTAAACCATGTCCTAAATGAAACATGTTGGGAAGATATCTTAAATGACATGGATCCAAACCAGTGCCTTGAAAGGATCAACTTCCTGGCAGCTGAAGCATGTTCTAGACATATTCCCCTAAGAAAGAAGAAGAGCAGGAGTAAACTGGAGAGAGAAAGACGCTCCCTCTACAGAAGACGACGAAGAGTCATTGACATCCTCAGGAGTACTGGAATATCTGATACACGAAAGGAGGTGCTGACCAGGGAAGTGGAAACTAACGAACTTAAGTTAAATGACTCTTACAGGAACCAGGAGAGACAGGAGGAGCTTAAAGCTATTAGTGAAATTGAAAGAAATTCAAAATATTTCTTTTCATATGCCAAAAACAGGGCAAATACCACATCTAGTATCGGGCTCTTACTCAGATGGGACTTACACAGATGACAACAAGGAAATGAGTGAAATATTGAAATCCCAGTACAACTCTGTGTTTAGTGAACCACTAGTCAGTCTGAGGATCGACGACCCAAATGATTTCTTCATGAATGAGCCTCAAAACTCCATAAACGTATGCCACATTTCCGACACTACCCCAACTCAGATAGATTTCGAAAAAGCCATTGACAATATGCCCATACACTCAGCCCCGGGCCCAGACTCATCGAACTCTGTTTTCGTTAAGAACTGCTAGAAATCCCTCTTGCGTGCCCTAAGTACACTATGGAGGAGGAACTTGGACATGGGTGAAATTCCACAGTCACTTAAGACAACGGATATAGCCCCACTCCATAAAGGTGGCAGCAAAGCAGTAGCTAAGAACTATAGACCAATAGCTCTGACGTCCCACATCATAAAAATCTTTGAAAGAGTGCTAAGAAGCAGGATTGCAAATCACCTGGATACCCAAAATCTGCACAATCCAACTACTGGATCACTATGATATGGCCTTGGATGCACTGAAAGAAAATCAGAATGCAGATGTAATATACACACACTTTGCAAAAGCATTTGACAAATGCGATCATGGCGTAATAGCTCATAAAATATGTGCTAAAGGAATAACTTTGAAAGTGGGGAGATGGATCTTCAACTTCCTAACAAATCGAACACAAGTTAAATCGGAGGCTGCCATAGTGAAGAGCTCTGTTCCACAAGGCACAGTACTCGCCCCAATCTTATTCCTCATTCTCATATCAGACATAGACAGAGATATACATCACAGCACCGTATCATCCTTTGCGGATGATACTAGGATCTGCATGAGGCTGTCATCTGCTGAGGACGCGGTTAACCTCCAAGAAGATATAAACAAAGTTTTCCAGTGGGCAACGGTAAACAATATGATGTTCAATGAGGACAAATTCCAACTACTCCGTTATGGAAAACTGGAGGAGATAATAACTAGAACAGAGTATACTACTGACTCCGGCCATACAATAGAGCGGAAAAATAATGTAAGGGACCTGGGAATAGTAATGTCTGAGGATCTCACTTTCAAGGATCACAGTGCCACGATCGCACGTGCAAAGAAAATGATAGGATGGTAATGAGAACGTTCAAAACGAGAGTTGCCTTTTCAAATCACTTGTTCTCTCTAGGTTGGAATACTGCTGTACATTAACATCTCCATTCAAAGCAGGTGAAATTGCAGATCTAGAGAGCGTACAGAGATCCTTTACTGCACGTATAAGTTCTGTCAAGCACCTTAACTACTGGGAACGCTTGGAAGCATTTGACTTGTGCTCGTTGGAACGCAGGAGGGAGAGATATATCATAATCTACACTTGGAAAATCCTGGAAAGAATGATCTCAAATCTGCACAAAGAAATCACTCCCTACGAAAGTAAAAGACTGTGCAGGCGATGCAAAATGCCCCCAATTAAAAGTAGGGGCGCCATTGGTACACTAAGGGAAAATACAATAAGTGTCCGGGGCCCAAGACTGTTCAACAGCCTCCCATCAAGCATTAGGGGAATTGCCAATAAACCCCTGGCTGCCTTCAAGAGAGAGCTGGACAGATACCTACAGTCAGTGCGGGATCAGCCGGGCTGTGTCTCGTACGTTGGACTGCGTGCGGCCAGCAGTAACAGCCTGGTTGATCAGGCCCTGATCCATCGGGAGGCCTGCTGATCATGGACCGGGCCGCGGGGGCGTTGATCCCCGGAATAACCTCCAGGTAACCTCCAGGTATGACCATAAACACCACCACATGATCATAAACACTAGCACATGATCACAAATACTACCACATGATCATAAGCACCGATACATGATTATAAACACCACCACATGATCATAAACACTACTGCATGATCATAAACACTACTACATGATCATGAATATCACCACATGATCATAAACACTACCGCATGATCATAAACACTACTACATGATCATGAATATCACCACATGATCATAAACACCACCATGTGATCATTAACACTACCATATGATCATAAACACTACCACATGATAATAAATACTACAACATGATCATAAACAACACTTCCATATGATTATAAACACCACCACATGATCATAAACACTACCACATGATCATAAACACCACATGATCATAAACCGCACCACATGATCATAAATATCACCACATGATCATAAACACATGACCATAAACATCACGTGATCATAAACATCACCACAACATCATAAACATCCCCACATAACCATAAACACCACCACATGATCATAAACACCGCAATATGATCATAAACACTACCACGTAATCATAAACACCACATGATAATAAACATCACATGATCTTAAACACCACATGATCATAAACACCACATGATCATAAACACTACCACATGACCATAAACATCACCACATGACTATAAACACCACCATATGATCATAAACACCACCACATGATCATAAACACCACCACATAATTATAAATGCATCACATGATCATAAACACCGCACGGGATCATAAACACCACATGTTCATAATCACCACCATATGATCATGAACACCTCACATGATCATAAACACCACCACATGATCATAAGCACCTCACATGATCTTAAACACTCACATGATCTTAAACACAACTGCATGATCATAAACACCACCACATGATCATAAACACCACAAATGATCAAAAACACCTCACATGATCATAAACACTTCACATGATCATAAACACCTCACATGATCTTAAACACAACTGCATGATCATAAACACACCCGATAATCGTAAACACCACCACATGATCATAAACATCTCACATGATCATAAACACCACAAATGCTCATAAACACCACCACATGATCATAAATGCCACTCATGATGATAAACACCACCACATGATCATAAACGCCACCAAATGATCATAAACACCTCCACATGAACATAAAGACCCCCACTCGATCATAAACAATACCACATGATCATGAACACCACACATGATCATAAATGCCTCATGTGATAATAAACACCATCACCTGATCATAAATACCACCATATGATCATAAACACTACACATGATCATAAACACCACACATGATCATAGAAACCACACATGATAATAAAAACCACACATGCTTATAAACACCACCACATGATCATAAACACCACTTGATCATAAACTCCACCACATGATCATAAACACCACTTGATCATAAACTCCACCACATGATCATAAACACCACTTGATCATAAACTCCACCACATGATCATAAAAACTACACATGATCATAAATACCACACATTATCATAAACACCACACATGATCATAAACACCACACATGATCATAAACACCACACATGATCATAAACACCACCACATGATCATAAACACCACACATGATCATAAACACCACACATGATCATAAACACCACACATGATCATAAACACCACCACATGATCATAAACACCACCACATGATCATAAACACCACCACATGATCATAAACACCACCACATGATCATAAACACCACCACATGATCATAAACACCACACATGATCATAAACACCACACATGATCATAAACACCACCACATGATCATAAACACCACCACATGATCATAAACACCACCACATGATCATAAACACCACCACATGATCATAAACACCACCACATGATCATAAACACCACACATGATCATAAACACCACACATGATCATAAACACCACACATGATCATAAACACCACACATGATCATAAACACCACACATGATCATAAACACCCACATGATCATAAACACCACCACATGATCATAAACACCACCACATGATCATAAACACAACCACATGATCATAAACACCACCACATGATCATAAACACCACACATGATCATAAACACCACACATGATCATAAACACCACACATGATCATAAACACCACACATGATCATAAACACCTCACATGATCATAAACACCACACATGATCATAAACACCACCACATGATCATAAACACCACACATGATCATAAACACCACACATGATCATAAACACCTCACATGATCATAAACACCACACATGATCATAAACACCACCACATGATCATAAACACCACAACATTATCATAAACACCACCACATGATCATGAACACCACCACATGATCATAAACACCACCACATTATCATAAACATAACCAAATAATCATAAACATGGTGATAAACACTGTTGTTCACACGCAATAAGTTGTTCCAGTCAACTTGGATACAGAAAATATCATCTTGCCTGGTTAAGAATGTGACGTTAACATATATTTATTTACTTCTTGTCAAATTTTATATAATAATTGACGGAATTATCACTTACGATAGTTTGAACTATCTGTGGTGTGTGATGTAAATAAAATCCAAATAAGGTCATGCAACCGCATGTTAACGTCATTTCTTGTTTTTGCTCTGAGTACGAAACCACGTCAAGGTAGTCTGGTAAGGTTCATTATGTAACTCTAAATTACTCGGCCACAGATGCCTCAGAATCTAGGTAGCCTGGTCTACAGTCCTTGTTTCTTCTGAAGCCTGACACTAGTGGGCCTAAGAAATGGTTTCAAGGTATTTCATTCTCCTCCTGTATGTCCTGATCTCAAGCAATTTTTATATCAATGGCATTGAATCCTACTGATTGCAGTCTTTCTCTGTATATACCTCCATTTATTTATGTGTGGTGCATTGATGTAAAAATCGCTTGTGAGGTCATAACATACAAGAAAACAATGAAATAGCTTGAAACCGCGCTTGAAGCCCACTGGTGCGCCCGGGGCTAGGAAGAAACATTGCTTGTATACCAGGCTAGTTAGCTTATGAGGCATCTGTGGCCGAGTTGTCTAGAACGTCACTTGTGGAACCTTCCAAACACTACTATCTGAAATACAGATCTCATGAAAAGGAAACAGGGAGATGTTGTATATAGGTAAGGAAATCAAATAAGTAACACTGGTCTGCATTTGGAATGTTTTTAATTTTTAGTTTTTATTCATGGTTGCGATCTTACATATTCTTGGGCTGCTGATTGTAAATATATAAACCATTTTATTCTCTCACGTAAGGATTTTGAATAAAATACAAATTAATAATAAAAAATGTGAATTTTTAACATATTGTTAATTTATTAAAATTAGGCAAGTAATCATGGAAAAGCACATTCTGTTAGTTTTAAGAATATATGAATTCCAGATCAACATGAATCAAATCAAATCATTTCATTAAAAAAATATGCTCCTAATGGTTAGCCTACATATTAAATCAAAGGAAGAAGGTCTGCTTTGATTTTTCTCTTGTTTTCTCTTGTTCAATGACCAACAGTAATCTGCCATCATGCTGATATTCCATTTGCCCTGATATCAAGTTTCCATGGTGAAATATCCTAATGGAACTGCTCTCCTTGTTCCTCACTGTAGTCCCCACAGTTGTTGGGAAAATAGTGAAGATGTGAGTGCAAAAAGTGCATCTTCACACTCATTCTAGACCCAAGTTGTTGGAAACTTGAAATTAGGTCTCGAATCATTTTTTTCATATTCGGGGCAGCGCCTGTTTCCCAGGAGGTTGTGAACAATCTTCTAGAATGAAAACCAGGCATTAACCTCGACACCTGCTAATACTTCATCAAAATGCTTGTCCTTCATCAATTTCCGAATCTGAGGGCCAACAAAGATTCCTGCCTTGAGCTTGCCTTCACTTATATGAGGAAACGTTGAATCCAGGTACTTGAACATTTTTGTTCAAGGCCTTCACAAAATTTCTCATAGGCCCTAATTTGATGTGGAGTGGTGGCAGCAGAATTTTCTTGGAGTCAACTAGTGGCACAGTTTTCACGTTGTGATTTCCTGGTAAGAAGCTGGTTCTTTGTGACCAGTCTTTTTGTTCATAGTGCTGGCTGTCTGAACTACTATCCCAAAGACACAGAAAACAAGGATACTTGGTGTATCCGCCTTGAAGACCTAGCAGGAGACCAATAACTTTTAAATCATCACGAATGAGAAAATTGTGATTCTGGTACTTGATTGCAGATATAAGTGTCTTTATATTTGTGTAAGTTTCTGACATTTGGATACTATGGCCAACTGGCACAGATGCAGCTGCGTTGCCATTGTAGAGAGGTACATCCTTTAATCATCTTTTAGAAGAATCAATAAAGAGTTTTCATTCATCTGCTTTGTGTGGCATCCCCATGTATTCAATAAAGCCAGAAATATTTGAACAGAAAATTAAAGATTCATCTTTCTCAAGAAACTGAGTGAATTCCACTTCACGATGACAGTACCAAGTGAATGTTGTTCCTTCAGTCTAGAGCCAAGTAACTGCATTTTTTTTTTTTGGAAGGTTAAGGTCTCTCACCAAGTCATTGGTTGAAGGGTTTGGCATCGCCATTTGTTGGTGGTTCATAGTTTACTTCCATCTTCTTAGAATCATTGGTATCAGACTCTGATGAAATTTGCCATGTCTTAGGTGGCACAGGTACAGGAATATCTTCAGAGTGTGGAACAGGTCTTACTGCTGAAGGAATATTTGGGTATATTATGCGATCTTTAGTCTTCCTGTTGAATCCAGCTACTTTAGTCATACAAAAGTAGCAGTCATCATGGTGGTTCATCTGCTCCCGCCATACCATTGGTACTCCAAAGGGCATACATTTAAGTTTTCAAACTGAACACATTTGGAGCTTACTGATGCAACTCATGTAAGCTTTGTGTGGTGCAAATGGTTTGTCCTGGTCTCCAAGTTTGCAGCCAAAATAAACAAAGTAGCAGCGCCTCAATAAAGGAGTAATGTTGCTCCGGGAATCTGAAGGGGTGAATTGCCCGCAGACATAACAAAATATGTCTGGTGAATTTATGCAGCCTCTAGACATATTAATAATCTGAAAATAAAGATAAATATATTAGATTTAACATTTAAGTCAATATAAGGTAAGCATTTTAATTGGTAATATACCACTTTCTCATTTATTTATGTTATACATAAAGAGAAAAGTAACGTTTCTGTATAACCTGACAACCCGATGTGATAGAGATTAATAAAAAACACAGTGAATCACTATTTCCCATATATATATACCGAAAAATATACCATAGAGTCACTAAAAACAATCATACAGACCAATGTAATTAAATATGTTAGTAACTACCTAAATAAGTAGGTAGTGTCGTAACTCTGTATTTAGGTAACCAAACAAATAAGTTGGTAAGTTTAAAATATTCGCTGCCTGACCACAGTAGAGTGCGGTTGTGCTCAGCACCCTTCTGCTGTTTTCAGGCGAGCTACCTCATTTCGTCACTCAACCTTTGAGTAGTGAGGACGTGAGCTGCTCATTTTCCAACATGGCGCTGCATAGCAACAGGCGCATCAACACTGTTTGCGTTGAGTTGACCCGTGGGGCTGTCACGGGAGCCACGATGGATGGATTTGTTACTACCGGCGATTATCTGTGATACCTACGGTATCGCAAATGAAGAGATATGTGGTGTAGCACTTAATGGGACGACACGGATCTTCGTTAAAATGACGTCAGCAAATGTCTACGAAGCAGTGGTGGATAAGTATCAAGAGACCATTATAGCCGTCAATTCAGCTGTATCAGTACGTCTTCATGATGTATCAAGACACTATACATGGGTAAAAATCAGGAATGTGCCTTTTGAGGCGACTGATTTTGTTATAAAAGATGAACTACGTAATTATGGTACGGTTCATATGGCCTCTGCAGGTCGGTGGGGCGCTGGACCTTATGCTGGAAGTTTGGAGGGAACATATTCAGTCAAAATGACCTTACGTCATCCCATACCATCCTATATTATGTTGCAAGCATTTCGAACTCAAGTATATGTAACATATGTGGGGCAACGTCGTATGTGTCGGCTGTGTGGGTCGTATGACCACATAGCGGCACAGTGTGGTAAGCGTCGTGGGAATCTCCAACTACCGCAACAGCAACAATCTGAAGAGGTCGAGGAAGTTGAGGGACGAGAACAGTCTTATGCTAACCCGTCTCGACAACGTTATCTTGGAGTGAAGAGGTAGAAAAAACACAGGAGAATGCTTTGGAGGATGCACAACAGCGAGAAGAATCACCGTCACTGGACATAAATCAAGTATTTGAAGAGACTCTGCCCACTATGGGGGAAGAGGATGTAGCGGCGTCTTTAGTGAAGGCACTGGATGTTTTGTTTGACGAGTCGATTGTCAACCGTTTGGAGGATCCAAGTGCAATTTTGGGATCGGTTGAGCATCATGGTGAGGCGACGGATAAAAGCATTGAGTCTAGTGTGTCCCATGGTATGATGGTGAATGTAGCAGAGGTGGAGGTGCATCACGATAGTACTACAGAAATCCCAATGCAGGTGGAGGGTAGGACGCGAAAGCGAACTGCGACCCCATCGGACTCAGACGACGTGCTTACTCCTGCCCAAAGGCCAGGAAAAAAGTCTTGGGTGGATGTACAGAGGAAAGGGAACAGTGAATCCACGAAACAAGAGTTTATCAAGGTGATTCCCAAAAAAGGGGGGAGGGATAGAGGTGTTGTAAAATGTATGAGTGAAAAGTCTATACCTAGAATGAAAGGAAAATCCCATTAATTGTCTTTAAGGTTTTGACAATAAATATTAACGGTTTGAGATCTGAGCGGAAGCGAAAGTGGTTTAATGAATTTTTGGTGCGTCTAGATGTGGATGTGGTATTTATCCAAGAACACAATTACAGAATTGGATATGAGTTAGTAATGGACGGTTACGATGTGTATATGGAATATGCGACGAGGTTAAAAGGGGGCGTCGCCATTCTGGTAAAGGAAAATAGCCCGTTTGTAGTACGCCATATTGAAAGGGGGGAGGGGAGAGTGATTAGG
The DNA here is from genome assembly GCF_026875155.1 of Cherax quadricarinatus. Lineage (NCBI taxonomy): Eukaryota > Metazoa > Arthropoda > Malacostraca > Decapoda > Parastacidae > Cherax > Cherax quadricarinatus. The sequence continues at coordinate 4,525,903 of NC_069444.1, read as the reverse complement.
GTGGATGGTTTATGGGGTAGAGTACACATAAGTTTTGTATGTGTATATGGGCCGGCAGAGGGAGATGTACGACTTAAAACTCATTTTGTACAAGATGTATTAGTATATTATCTACGTAGTTTATCAAATGTAGCGATAATAGGGGGCGACTGGAATTGTGTAATACGACGAAAAGATGTGGAGCCTCGAGGAGCGGGTTGTTGCTTGGGGTTCCTGGGAGATTTATTGACGAGTGTGGGTTTAATGGATGTGTGTGGGGGGGGTGGCATGGTGGAGCATACTTTCATTAGACGAGATTATGCGGCTAGATTGGATAGAATGTTCGTGTCCTGTGCGGTTACAGTGCGGAGAGTGAATGTGATAAATGTGGTTTTTTCGGATCATAGAGGAGTTGTAATGGGTGTAGATATTGAGGGTGTGCCTAGAAGGGGTCCATCATTTTGGAAATTAAATGTAAAGTTATTGAAGAGAGAGGAAAGTCGTTTGTCTTTTGGGCATATGTGGGAACGCCTTGTGGTTGAAGCACCTGGAGATGTGGCTTTGGTTAATTGGTGGGAAACGATAGACAAAAAGCAAATTAAGGAATATTATATTAGCCAAGGGGTGAGATATAATCAGTTACAGTATGGTTTCCAACGATATTTAGAGGGGCAGTTGTGCGACTGCTATGTACAAGCGAATGCTAATTATCCTGTTATAGAAATTGAAAGAATTAAGGAGCAACTACGAAATTTACAAAACGAAAGGTTTGATGGGGAAAGGCTTAAGGGTGGAATCGAAGAGGTTTTGTGGGGAGATCGGCCGTCGGCGTGTGTGTTGAGGAATCAACACAGACGTCGCAAAGCAATGGAGTTAATGGGGTTGAATGTTCAGGTAGGTATGTAGGGGTATAGAGTGAATCAGGTGTTGACGACGACGGAGGGTATGAGTGGGTATATTGATGCTTGGGTTAAATTGAAAACGCAAAGTGTTGGAATAAGTGAAATTGCATTGCAGTCAATCGGTAGGTTTGTGCGTTGTGAGCTGGAGGAGCATGATCGTTTGATGTTGGGAGGGCCGATAACGGAGTGTGAGACTTGGGAGGCTTTATCTGGGGCGCAATTGGGTAAGGCGCCAGGAATTGATGGGTTGCCCAACGACTTTTTTCTTCAAAATTGGAACGATTTAAAGGGGTTTTTGGTACGTTTATTCAATATAATGAAGCGGGATGGGGTTTTAGGGGAACAACAAAGGTTGGCTGTGGTCGTCCTAGTTCCTAAAGGTGAGCCATTAACGGTTAAAGATTATCGTGCAATCTCGTTATTATGTGGGACTATAAAATTTTTGGAAGGATCTTGGCTAACAGAATAAAAAAAGTCCTGGGCAAAGTGATTGACAAGGGACAATATGGGGTGCCGGGCAGGTCTATGTATGAGGGTCACGGTATGATTAGAAGTTTTATTGAAGAAAGAGTAAGTTTGGGAGGGGGGGGGGGTATTGGCTATAGATTGGGAGGCGGCATATGATAGTGTGGAACGGGAGACGTTATGGAAGATCATGAGATGGCAGGGGTTTGGGGCGGAAATTATGTCATGGGCCAAATTAATGTATCAGGAGGCAACCTTGCGTGTGCAGGTGAATGGGAGGTTGGGAGATCGAATTCAGATGGGAAGGGGTTTGCGTCAAGGTTGTCCCCTTTCATTAATTTTTTTTGCTTGTTTTCAAGATCCCTTTTATAGAGGGATAAGGGTTTTATTGGAAGCAAAGGGGATGGGTAATGTAAGGGATGGGGGAGCGGGCATTGTTGGATATGTCGACGATACGACGATTTTGGTGAGAGAAAACATGGATTTGATTCGGGTAGAAAAGTTAGTGAAAATTTTTGAAAAGGCTACTGGCATGACGATTAACACGGGGAAAACAAAGTATATGAATCTTGGTAAAGGATCACGCGAGGAAGGAATGGTTGCTGAAAGGACCTGCACCCCTCCCCCCCCCACCCTCTGTACCACCCTACCTAACCAACCCCTGACATCTTCTAAACCTTCGCTAAAATAGACAACATGAAAAGCCGTGTCTTCTCCACAAAACTCACACCCGCCACCCACCACGACTCTTCTGGATCGTAGTATTGCCCCTGACGGCAATATACCATGTAAAAAACGGAACATGACTTCACGCACCCTAGGCCGTAATTTCAGCTTACTAAATCTGAGCCAAATATTTTCCCACGAGTACATGGGGAACAAACCTTCTACGGGAGCTGCGCACGTACCCCCAGTAACCTACTTAAAACCCTTATGCGAATGTTTCTCCGTTCCCTTACCATCAACAAAGCCCGTAATACAACCTCACATTCCCTCAACTCCATTCCCCCATACCACTTTTTCAACCTCATATACCTGTTCCATATTTCCCGCCATCACACCCACACGCCAAACCTCCCACTTTAGAAAAACACATTTTACCCTACGCTTTAAGTCCAACAATCCCAAACCTCCTCGAAGGACAGGTAACATAACCTCACGTTTTAACCAATCACACCTCGATCCCCACAGAAAGGTAAATACTCTTCTCAATATTCCATTGATCGCTGTCCCTGTAATTGGGAATACAGCCGCAACGTGCCACACCTTACTATACAATAAAACGTTAACAAAGATCACACCCTGGGCCAGAGTGAGATGTTGGGGCCTCAAAACACCCAGACGACCAATGACCTTTTCCAACGTCCTTATTGAATTTTCCTCTCGTGCCACATCCAAATCGTCTCTATAAATAATACCACAAATCTTTAATGACATCGCAGTCGTGTTAACCACGTTACAGCTCACCATTCCTCCCCCTTTCCAGGTACCCAACCCCATGATCATTGACTTTTCACTATTTACCCTCATACCCGTGGCTCGTTCAAACGCACGCACATCTTCCAACACTTTCATAGACATCCGTTCACACACCAAAACAGTCGTATCATCCACATAACCTATTAATCCCGGCCAACAAGTCCCTTCCCCTCACCCCGGGAACTAACTGTGCTCTCAACCATCCTGTAAAAGGGATCCTGAAAACACCCAAATAAGATCTGTGACATAGGGCACCCTTGCCGTAAGCCTCTACCCATCTCAAAGTCCTTCCCCATACACCCATTTATTTGTACTCTCATCTTTGCTCCCTTATACAGCGTGTTTACCCACCCAACTATTTCTTCTCCATAACCCTGTCTCCAAAGTATACTCTGCAGTGCACCTCTTTCCACTCTATCATAGGCTGCCCGCCAGTCCAAGGCCAGTAAAGCTGCCCCCTTCCCTCCCCCCTTTGACTCCACAAAGCTTCTTAAAATCCCATGACCTTCTAACATAGACCTGCCCGGTAACCCAAACTGCGATGGTGAAACAACTCTCCCCACCACACATTTTACCCTATTACCCAAAATTTTAGCGAAAACCTTATAGTCTGCACAGAGCAACGATATCGCCCTATACTTCCCAAGCTCTGGCTGCCCTTTGCCTTTCGGGACCAGCACCACAACTGCTGTATTCTGCTTATCCCCCAGCGTACCCTTCTCCTTCAAACAATTTAATAATCTTACCATGAACTTCCCAATCAACGCCCAATGCTGTAAATAAAATTCCACCGGTAAACCGTCAATACCCGGGGCTTTGCCCTTTCTCATTCCGTGTAAAGCAATTTCAATTTCCTGTGATGAATGGTTTTGAAAACCGACAAGTTGAAGAATTGAGACACTTATGCAACACATGGGAATCTTTATTGAAGAAACGTTTCGCCACACAGTGGCTTCATCAGTCCAATACAAAGTAGAAATGGGTAAGGAGAGTAGAAGTTTTGAGGTAATCAGTCCCTCAACCTGGAATCGATGTGTTCAGTCCATCACTCTTGTAGGAAGTGCAGCACAGGGCCAGAGAGGTGGCTTATATACTGCGGTGAGATGAGTCCAAGCAGGAGGAGGCGGGATCACAGTGGGACCTGCCACTAGTGTAAGTAGGTCGTCGTCCAAAGGTTGGGCAAGAGTTGAAGTCTTTGTACCAAGATCCCATGATGTTGCAGTGTCTGACACTGTATTGGACTGATGAAGCCACTGTGTGGCGAAACGTTTCTTCAATAAAGATTCCCATGTGTTGCATAAGTGTCTCAATTCTTCAATTTCCTCCTCAGTAATATCCCCACCCAAAGCCTTCCTATCACTATGACCCAAATTGCACTTAGCATATGTGCACACCCTGTTTAATTCCATTTCATCCACATCACTACTAGTCCAATATTTTTTATATCACATATCCGCATATGCACTCATAGCTTTCGAGTTTCTTATCACTTGACCTGCTCTATGGATTCCCATCGTCTCATTTACCTTCAAACTCGGATTGCCGTCAGCGCCTGCTTTTGCTTTTGCTGCCGCAACACACATGTGGATGGCTTGTCTCCCCACAAAACTTCTTCTAATCCTGCTTGCACCCGCACTGCTTGAAACCGCTCATTATGCAACGTTCACAAGCTCTCTTTTATGTCTACAATCTCGTCCATGGGGTAAACACCACCAACTGTTCCCTGCCCATAACAATCTCTTAATCGATCCTCTAAATAATTCACTAGCCCATATTTTAGAGTGTTTATATGTTTACCTTCCCTCACGTAAAAGGATTTTATCCTTTCTTTTGCTACCGAGTCCCACCACGTTACAATGTCTTCTACCTCCTGAGCTTCCCTTGAAAGCTCTTTCCATAGCCTAGAAAAACCCTCCAACCCTTCCTCATCACTTAACACACTAATATTTAATTTCCAATAAGTCCGATAAATTTCCGCCATCCCCTCCCACCCCACCTCCACTACTACTGCCCTATGATCTGACAAGACCATCTCGACCGTGTTAAAAGACTTTGCAACTACACCTTGAGAAATATACACTCTGTCTAACCTTGCAGCATATCCCCTTCTGATAAAAGTATGTTCCGTTTCCCACACCCCTCCCCCAAACGCATCACGTAACTGAACGTCCCTCAACAAATCTCTGAGAGGTGCAGACATATGCCCAGCCCCTTTGGGTTCGACGTCAGCCGCCCTTATGACACAGTTCCAATCACCCCCCACTATCGCCACTTCCGGAAGTGCACGCAAAAAATAAACAAGGTCCTCACACACAAAATCCTTTCAAACCTTCGTGCTATTCTCCGCAGGGGCATAGACACTTACCAAAGATACACGCTTTCCCATCCAAGTCCCATCCACTCTCAACACCCTCTCCCCACCCCCCTCACATCTCTGCAACACAAACGGGCTCGTCTCTTTTATTAAAAGACCTACACCACCTTTCAAACGGATAGTTGGCAGGGTCAGTACTTTATAACCTGCAACCTCCAACACCTCTCCCTCTTTGAAATTGTGTTCTAGAAGGAACATAACATCAACTCTATATTTGTTAAGAAAACTGTTTAACCAATCTCTCTTTAGTCTAGTACATAAACCGTTAACATTAGCAGTCATACACCTAAGGCCTGTTATATTTTCCACCCTTACCTCTTCTCCTCTCGTGTTTCACCACTTGATTTGTTATTTCTATGGGTTTTCTTTACAGTACCTTCCCGTTCGCCTCCCTTCTTGCGATGGCGACCCTCATGACCCCCCCTCCTCTCCATCCCTTCCCTCACCCATCCTCTCAGATTTCTTCCCAGTCCTCTGTGCTGGCGTCAGTACGTCATCTGAATCTGACGTAGCTGCTCGTTTCCTGGTAACATTCTTATCCTCCATGTCAAGGTCTGAGAAAGCCTCACGATGTACCTCAACATCCACTTTACAATGAGGTATGAAGTCCCACGATGTCTCAGTCTCATCGTCATTCCTCTGAGACACATATTGTTGACAATCTGGACTCAAAAAGTCTCCAGCTACGTCTTTCGTAGACGGAGCTTCCACCACATGTGGTGACAAGGTCTTCAAAACATCGTCCAATTCCTCCCCTATATTTAACACGTCATGTCGGGGTACCAATCCAGCAGTTGGTGTTGGCAACGACTCAGGTGCAGGGAGCTGAGGGGAGGACTCACTCTCATTTCGAAAAGCCTGTTCCACCATCTCACTCCACAAACGACCACGCCCTTCCTCTGATGATCGATGCTCCCCTTCATGACGTGTGACTGGGGCTACCTCTTCTTGCACAGGTTTGGTCACGCGTCTGTTGTTTTCGCATGCCGCCGCTATGTGGTCATACAGGTAATGATATAAAATCATTACCTGTGTCCTAAAATCTTGAAGATGCACGTATGATGGTATGGGTTGCCGCAACGTCATTTAAGGCTGAAAGTACCTTCCGGCATACCTGCGTAGGCACCCATCAACCACTTACCCTGCTGGGCAGAATGCACAGTCCCATATTTCTCAAATACGTTTCTGATGTCAGCTTCGTTCGCCTCAAAGGGGACATTCCGCAACTTTATCCAGGTATAATATCGAGACACGTCCACCAGTCTCACACTCACAGCAGGCGTAACGTCAAAACACACATCTTGAAAGCGCGTAACCACCGATTCATATACTGTCGCAGCAAGCAGTTTCACAAATATTCTATGCGCTCCATTCAACGCTACCCCATACAATTCACCGTCCTGAATGCCATATGTCTCCCTGATTATCTTGGGTAAGAGTATCTGAGCTGAACTAGGTGTAATCGCACCTCGAAGTTGTTCAACACCAATAGTATTAAAGCGTCTGCGATGACAAACCGCCATCTTAACACCAGTCATGTTCCAGCGGTGTCAACAGAGACACAAAACCTCGTACCACAGCTGTCAGGTTACTGAGGAGCGTCAGGCAAAAGGGTCTACACAGCCCGAGAGCGATGCAGACAATGAGTACAGTTATTGAGGCTAAAACGTTGTGTAGTTTTAAAAATAGGTTAGATAAATACAAGAGTGGGTGTGAGTTGGACCTGACTAGCTTGTGCTGCTGGGTCTGGTACAGTGCTCCGTCCTTGAGTGGGGATGACCAGACTGGGTGGGTCATTGGGATAATCAGGGGGGTGGGTCATTGATCTAATCCGGGGGGGGGGAGAACATGGACCTGCTCCGCATGAGTCAGTAGGCTTGTTGCAGTGTTCCTTCTTTCTTATGTTCTTATGTTCTTATGTATTGATAAAGCCATTGGAGGGAGAAACGTCTACCAATAAAGATACCCAGATGTTGCACATGTGTGCAGTTCTTCCTGTTGTCGGTATTGTATCACATTTTGCTTTACACTCGGCATGCATTACCACGTACAAATATGACATGACGCTAAATAAAGCAATTATTATAAATTATAATTATGTTAATTCGGAAGGGCTAGAACCATGAATGAGATGAGTTTCTCATTAAAAATCGCATAGAGAACGTAAATGCCTTGGATCGAGAGCTCTTTATCACCAGATAGCCACGATAAACAATACAAACTCAACAAGTGTTCCACCATATTCACACATGCTCAGTCTAGATAGTAACGCAGCAACACACACTCGGCAAGGGTACCAGCAATAACAGATACTGACGCCAGAACACAACAAACTCGGTAAGTGTTCCATCAGTCTCAGATACAGACCTCAGAACATAACATACTCGACTCGGTAAGTGTTCGAATACACTCGGTAAGAGTTGCAACAGACAGGGATACTGATGCCAGAACACAACACACTCAACGAGGTAAGAGTTCCAGCGCACTCGATAAGTGTTCCAGCAGTCTCAGATACTGGCCTCAGAATACAACACTTCTAGAACCCACATAATTTAATATTTTATATATTGATGTATAAATGTATGTATGTGATCGTTTCACTAAGCAGTCTATAACAGCCTAAATAATCTGCACACATAAATCACTACGAAAGCAAAATGCTTGAATGACGTTGCAAAATACCGATCAATCAGAGTCATTGATACTAACGCTACTAGATCCCATCATTCATATTTTTTAGCATTCTTGGTCTGAAGCCAAGAAAAAATATCTAAAATCATTTTTGAAAGGGCCTTCCTTGCTGTGAAATTCCTTATTTGGAAACTTAACAGTTAATCATTTTAAAACTTACTATGACAGTGAAATATGGATACCGGGGAGCAATGTAATCAGACGTGAACCAATGAACAGGTAAACCACTTGGTGTGGTTTACCTGTTCGCTAAAGACTCGTGTACAGTGAGCTACTGATCACCTCAAACGAAAGTTAAAACTGGAACTCTGAATTTGACCATAGTTCTCTTACATGCGAATTCACATCAGCTCAAGAGTTCAGATATCAGAGAGAGAAAATTATTCAATGTTTGAAAATTGTACCAAACGAACATGAAGTATAAATTTGTTTGATAAGAAAACAGACGTTGAAAAAAAGGATTTTATGTAACAAAGCTTTGCTCTGCTAATGACCTAAGTCATATTTTGACTTCATAAACCCTTATGAACTCATAAAACTAACAGAGTTTCTTCTGCAAGGTATATTTGTCATTCAATATCGGCTGTTTCACATTTAGTTCCATTACCTTATATGGTACTTTCAGTTTAAGATACCTTAGGTGGAGGAATGTGACAGAAGCTGTTATGGCAAAAAATTCCTGGAAGTATTACTTAAAAATGAGTTAAAGACTAGAAACGATTGTTTTTATTCATCTAACAATAAAACAATCACGATGGAAAATACCCACGAAGAAAATGTATTTTCAATTGCTGTTGTTCTGTTATTGACAGAAAAATCTTAGTCCTCTGCAATTCTTACACAATACACATATAAATGTTATTTTTATGGTTTATAGTTTTGGCATTGAAGTCTCAAGCGATATTATTTACATGACAATCCGGTGGCAGACTTCTGTCACTGATGACTTCTACTTCACTCACAAGACAATTTTAATATTTTCCCACAAAATAGTCCCATAATTTGCCTACGTCACAGTTTTTTTTCATACATCTCCCAGATCTTGAGCCAAATATGTCCAGAATAACCTTGGTCTGTGAATAGATACATAAAACACACAGGTGAATTATCCGGGTTCTCGCTATAAACACGTACCCAGTGCACTGAATCAGGCAGAAAATACCGATGATGTTTATGTAACAAAAAATATCAGCCATTGGATATTACAGTGTAATTTTTGTCAAGGTAACACTGCATCAACTTCAACATGCAAGAGCCATAAGCACTACGTTGATAACATAATGACAAATTGCTTCTCTCTGAGACTCCAAAATGACAGCAATTCTAACTCCAATTTAGGATAAGACGTAAATGTGCAATATCACACTCATGAACTGGAGGTGAGCTCTAGTTCTTGTGTGTGTGACTGACACTGCACTAACACGCTCGCTTAAAAAATTCTTTACTAATTAAAATAACCTTCATTTTGATTAGTAAATTTTAGAGATCGCTTTAATTCCATCAGGATCATTATCAAGTCATAGTTAAGAGAAAATCTTAAGAAAAGTAAAATATATGACAAAAGAAGAGGGGAAATAATAGACACGCGAGTTGGAGAATATTTCAGAAAGCAGGTCAGGTAAAGTCAGTCAAAAGACAGGCCAAGTGAAAAACATTTCAAAAGATAGATCAAGACAGATGAAAAGAGGACCAAGGTTAAGTTAAGTCACATGTCAAACCATACCCCCGGCCGGGATTGAACCCGCGGTCATAGAGTCTCAAAACTCCAGCCCGTCGCGTTAGCCACTAGACCAGCTAGCCACAATAAGATTCATCCAACTAGGTATATTTCTACACCATAGGAAGGTTAGCACAGGCACCTCTGTGACCACAAATGCAAGTTTTTACAGACGAATCTCCAGCTAGCGTGGCCGTGACGAACTCTAGCTCAAGTCCCTTCACTGCCGTCAACATGACTCAAGAAATCGTAATGATGGTTTGTTTGCAATCGTGTCATTACGATTTCTTGAGTTAAGTCACATGTATTGTGATTAGAACATTTGACAATGTAATGAGAAAGGCAGTCATCATGACAAATAAGCTCCGGGTTAACAAGATAGCGTCTCTGTAGTCATAAGATCAGTTAATTATAAAGATCAGTAGCAAGTGTCATCGCTTCATTTCATACAATAACTTTCCAAAAGTTCTACATCCATAATAAGAAATAACATTTGAGTAATTAATGAGAAGAGAGAACTACTGCAGTATGCCCTCTTACTCAGGCTAAACAGCAACTACTGCAGTATGCCCTCTTACTCAGGCTAAACAGCAACTACTGCAGTATGCCCTCTTACTCAGGCTAAACAGCAACTACTGCAGTATGCCCTCTTACTCAGGCTAAACAGCAACTACTGCAGTATATCTTCTTGCTCAAGCTAAAAAATAAGTACTGCAGTAAGTCTCCTTGCTTAGGCTAAACAGGAACTAATGAAGTATGTCTTCTTTCTCAAGCTAAACAGGAACTAATTGCAGTATCTCTTCTTGCTCAGGCTAAACAGGAACTACTAAAGAATGTCTTCTTCCTCAGGCTAAACAGGAACTACTGCAGTATGTCTTTCTGCTCAGGCTAAACAGAAACTACTGCAGTATGTCTTTTTGCTCAGGCCAAACAGGAACTACTGCAGTATGTCTTCTTGCTCAGGTTAAACAGGAACTAATGCAGTATGACTTCTTTCTCAAGCTAAACAGGAGCTAATGCAGTATCTCGTCTTGCTCAGGCTAAAGAGGAACTACTGCAGTATGTCTTCTTGCTCAGGCTAAAGAGGAAGTAATGCAGTGTGTCTTCTTGCTCAGGCTAAACAGGAACTAATGCAGTGCGTCTTCTTGCTCAGGCTAAACAGGAACTAATGCAGTGTGTCTTCTTGCTCAGGCTAAACACGAACTACTGCAGTATGTCTTCTTTCTCAAGCTAAACAGAAACTAATGCAGTGTGTCTTCTTGCTCAGGCTAAACAGGAACTGCTACAGAATGTCTTCTTGCTCAGGCAAACATTAACTACTGCAGTATGTCTTCTTTCTCAAGCTAAACAGAAACTAATGCAGTGTGTCTTCTTGCTCAGGCTAAACAGGAACTGCTACAGAATGTCTTCTTGCTCAGGCAAACATTAACTACTGCAGTATGTCTTCTTGCTCAGGCTAAACAGGAACTAATGCAGTATGTCTTCTTTCTCAAGCTAAACAGGAGCTAATGCAGTATGTCGTCTTGCTCAGGCTAAACAGGAACTGCTGCAGTATGTCTTCTTGCTCAGGTTAAACAGGAACTAATAGAGTACGTCTTCTTGCTCAGGCTAAACAGGAACTACTACAGAATGTCTTCTTGCTCAGGCTAAACCAATAACTACTGCAGTTTGTCTTCTTGCTCAGGCTAAACAGGAACTACTGCGGCATGTCTTCTTGCTCAGGCCAAACAGAAACTACTGCAGAATATCTTCTTGCTCAGGCTAAAGAGAATCTACTAAAGTATGTGTTCTTGCTCAGGTTAAACAGGAAATACTGCAGTATGTCTTCTTGCTCAGGCTAAACAGGAACTGCTGAAGTATGTCTTCTTGCTCAGGCTAAAGAGGAACTTCTGCAGTATGTCTTCTTGCAGAGGCTAAGTAGGAACTACTGCAATATGCTTCTTGCTCAGGCTAAGAAGGAAGTACTGTAGTATGTCTTATTGCTCACTTTAAACAGGAACTACTGCAGAATGTCTTCTAGCTCAGACTTAACAGGAACTACTGCAGTATGCTTCTTGCTCAGGCTAAACAGGAACTACTGCAGTATATCGACCTATATATTGTTGTTTCTGGTGAATAAAGTAAAATCCATATCTAGGAAATTGGTATTAAAAATATTTAAAAAGTATGTGTTAGGATGCCTACAGCTCAGAAATTTAAATAAAAACATTAGGATTTAAATATTCTTTCAACATACCGGCAGCATCCTACCAAGGCGGTGTGACCCAAAGGAAAAAAGGAGTTACTAGCCACTTGCTCCCGGCATGTAAATCGCTTCATAGGACTCAAATGGCTTTTGGAGGATGAATTCTGTTTCGCTACCCACGGAGGTAAGTGGGAATAAGCAAGAAGAAGAACTAGAAAGAAAAATACAAGAAAACCCAGAGGGTCATGTATATATATGTTTGTACATGCATGTGTATTGTGACCTAAGTGTAAGTAGAAGTAGCAAAACGTAACTGAAACTAACTGAGACAAAAAGAAATCAGATATTCTATCATCAAGTAAAACAATTACAGGCTTCTGTTTCACACTCACTTGGCAGGACGGTAGTACCTCCCTGGGTGGTTGCTGTCTACCAGCCTACTACCACAGGACGGTAGTACCTCCCTGGGTGGTTGCTGTCTACCAGCCTACTACCACAGGACGGTAGTACCTCCCTGGGTGGTTGCTGTCTACCAGCCTACTACCACAGGACGGTAGTACCTCCCTGGGTGGTTGCTGTCTACCAGCCTACTACCACAGGACGGTAGTACCTCCCTGGGTGTTGCTGTCTACCCAACTTCCCAAAGGAAATCTTCCCTTTCGGTTTTAAAAAACTACTAAAATTGGGGTGATTTTTTCCCCCTAAACGAGGAAATATCGGGGGCTGTCAAAACAAAAACTTGGTTGTTCTTGTTGGGGCCTAAAAGGAATATCCCCGGGGGGTCTTTTCTCCCAAGAAACCCCTTAAATTGTTCCCAGGCAAAAGGCGTAGTACCCCCCCTTTTGGGTTCTTTAAAACCACTAACGAGAAGTCCCCCCTTTTGGGGCTCCAATTTAAAACAAAGGGAACCCCCTGGGTGGTTCTGCTCCGCTAAACAGGACTTGAAAATTCCTGGGTGTTTTGTTAAAAACCTACTAAAAGGGGTTTATTTTGGGTTTTGTTAACCTACACCCGGATATACCTTGGGGTTTTGTTCAACCTACCCCCGGGGGGGATCCCCCCCGGGGGTTTTTTTCCCCCCATTACACCACTTGTCCCCCGGGGGGCTGTTAAACCTTCCAAAAAGGACTAAATCCCTTTGGGGTGTTTCCCCTCCTACCCAAGGTAAGGGGGGGTTTTTTGAAGAAAAGGGATGAAAAAAAATGGGGGGCCCTGTCCATTATAAAAAAAGTTGTCCCCCCCCTGGGTTTTCCCCTAAATAATAAATTAAAGACCCCCTTTTTTTCTGCCCCCAAAACCCTAACCAAAAGAAACCCCCCGGGTTTCTTTCTAAAAATAAAACAACGGGGCCTTTCCCTGTTTCCCCACCTTCAGGGGGGGGCCCCCCTGTGGTTTTGTTTTCCCCCCTTCCCGGAGGTAATTTTGGGTGGTTGCTTTAAATTAAAGGAGGAGCCCTTGGGGGGGGGTTTGTTGCACCGCCCTTTCCCGGGGTAGCCCTGGGTTGGTTGGTTTTAAAATTTCCCGGAGGGGTTCCCTTTTGGTGTTTGTTTTACTAAAGGGGTTTTGGGGTTTGTGTTAAATTTTTGGGGTGTACCCCCCTGGGGGGGGTTGGTGTTTACCAACATAAAGAGGTAGTACCTCCCTGGGGGTTTTGGTGCAAACCAACCTACACCACGGGACGGTAGTCCCCCCTTTGGGGGTTTGTTTTCCCAATACTACCACAAGGGTAGTTTTCCCGGGTGGTTCTGGTTTAAATAAAAAAGGAATAGTACCCCCCGGTGGTTGCTGTCACCAACCTACTACCACAAGGGAGTACCCCCGGGGGTTGTGCAAATATAAGGGATTTTAAAAGGGGGTTTTTGCGCCCCCCCTAAAAGGGGGGGTTACCCCCCTGGGGGGTTGCTGTCTACCAGCCCTACACCACAGGAGGGGAAAGTCCCCCTTGGGGGTTGTGTTAAAATAAAGGGAAAAGTACCCCCCCCTTTGGGGGTTGGGGTTACAACCCCCAAGGACGGTTATTGGTGGTTCTGTCTAATTCCCGGAGTTAGTACCCCCCGGGGGTTTTTGTTTTTTTCCCCTTGGAGTTAATTTCCCGGGGTTTTTTCACCACCACTACCACGGGGACGGGTTTTACCTCCCCTGGGGGGTTGTTTTTAAAACCTACTACCACAGGACGGTAGTACCTCCTGGGTGGTTGCTGTCTCCCAAACCTTTACTCCCACGGGGACGGTATACCTCCCTGGTGGTTGCTGTCTCCCAGCCTCACCACAGGACGGTAGACCCCCCTGGGGGGTTTTGGTGTCTACCAACCTATACCACAACGGTTAAAAAACCTCCCTGGGGGGGTTTTGCTGTCTACCAACCTACTACCACGGGGACGGTAGTACCTCTCTGGGTGGTTTGTTTACCAACCACTCCCACAGGAAGTAGCCCTCCCTGGGGTTGGGGTGTCTACCAAAACTACTACCACAGGACGGTAGTACCTCCCGGGGGGTGGTTGGTGTTTCCCAACCCTACTACCACAGGACGGTAGTACCTCCTGGGTGGTTGCTTTTACCAGCCCTACCCAGACGGTAGTACCTCCCTGGGGGTTTTGCGTCTCCCCTTACCACAGGACGGTAGTACCCCCCTGGGGGGTCTGTTACCAGCTACACCAAAAAGGACGGTAGTACCCCCGGGGTTGCTTTAACCCAGCCACTCCACAGGGGGTAGTACCCCCCTGGGTGGTTGGTCCCCAACCTACTCCCCACAGGACGGTAGTACCCCCGGTGGTTCTGTCCCCAAACCTACTACCACAGGACGGTATACCTCCCTGGGGTTGCTTTTAACCAACCCTATACCACGGGCGGTATCCCCTCCTGGGGGGTTTGGGTGTCTACCAAACCTACACCAAGGACGGTAGTCCCTCCCTGGGTGGTTGTGTCTACCGCCTCTACCACAGGACGGTAGTACCCCCCTGGGGGGTTTGTTGCTACCACCTACACCACAGGAGGTATCCCTCCCGGGTGGTTCTGTCTCCCAACCCTACTACCCAGGACGGAGTACCCCCTGGGGGTTTGGTGTCCCAAAACCACAACCACAGGACGGATACCTCCGGGGTGGTTGGTGCTACCAACCAACACCACAGGACGGAGTACCCCCTGGTGGTTGCTGTCTACCACCTACTACCACAACGGTAGTACCTCCTGGTGGTTGTGTTACCAACCTACTACCACGACGGTAACCCCCCTGGGGGGTTGCTTTCTACCACCCTACTCCACAGGAGGGTAGTACCCCCTGGTGGTTTTGTCTACCACCTATACCACAGGGGGTAGTACCCCCTGGGTGGTTTGTGTCTACCAACCACTACACGGGACGTATACCCCCCTGGGGGGTTTGTGTCTACCAAAAAAACTACCCAGGACGGTAGTCCCCTCCCTGGGGGGTTGGTGTCCCCCAACCACTACCACAGACGGTAGACCTCCCGGGTGGTTGTTTTCTACCCCCTACTACACAGGACGGTATACCCCCCTGGGGGGTTGTTTTACCAACCTACAACCACAGGAGGGTAGTACCTCCCTGGGTGGTTGCTGTCTACCAACCTACTACCACAGGACGTATACCCCCCGGGGGTTTGTCTCCAAACCCAAACCACGGGACGGAGTACCTCCCGGGGGTTTGGGTGCTCCACCATACCACGGGAGGTATACCCCCCTGGGGGGTTTGCTGTCTCCCAAACCACTACCACAGGAGGGATACCCCCTGGGGGGGTTTGCTGTCTACCAACCTACTCCCACAGACGGTATCCCTCCCGGGGGGTTTTTGTCTACCAACCTACACCACGGCGGTAGCCCTCCTGGGGGGTTTGGTGTCTCCCAAACCTACTACCACAGGACGAACCCCCTCCTGGGGGGTTTTGCTGCTACCAAACCTACTACCCAGGAGGGTATTACCTCCCGGGGTGGTTCGTCTCCCAAACCACTACCACAGGACGAATCCCTCCTGGGTTGCGTCTCCCAAACCACTACCAAGGAGGGTATACCTCCCGGGGGTTGCTGTCTCCCAAACCACTCCCACAGACGGTAGTACCTCCCGGGGTTTGTGTCTACCAACCATCCCACGGGACGAGCCTCCCTGGGTGGTTGTTTTCTCCCAAACCACTACCACAGGAGGGAGTCCCTTCCCGGGGGGTTTGGGTGTCTACCAAACCTACAAACCAAGGACGTATACCCCCCGGGGTTTTTGGTTCCCAACCTACAACCCAGACGGTAGTACCCCCTGGGGGTTGCTGTCTCCCAAACCTCTACCACGGGAGGTAGTACCCCCTGGGGGGTTGGGTGTCTCCCAAACCACTACCACGGGAGGGTAGTACCTCCCTGGGTGGTTGGTCTCCCAAACCTACTACCCCAGGACGTAGTACCCCCTGGGGGGTTGGCAAAACCCCTACTACCAGGAGGGTAGTACCTCCCTGGTTTTTGGGTGTCTAACAACCCCCTACTCCCAAGGACGTAGTACCTCCCGGGGGGTTTTGTTTCACCAACCTAAAAACCACAGGACTAGCCCTCCCTGGGGGAGTTTGTCTCCAACCTACCACGGGAGGTAGTACCCCCCTGGGTGGTTTGGGTGTCTACCGCCTAAAAACCACAGGACGGTAGTAACTCCCTGGGTGGTTGTGTCTCCCAAAACCTACTCCCACAACGGTGTACCCCCCGGGGTGGTTGCTGTCTCCCAAACCCCTACTCCCACAGACGTAGACCTCCCGGGGGGTTGTTGTCTACCAACCTACACCACGGAGGGTTACCTCCCTGGGTGGTTGGGGGTTACCAACCCTACACCACGACAGTAGTACCTCCCTGGGGGGTTTGGGTGTTACCAACCTACACCACAGGACGGTAGTCCTCCCGGGGTGGTTGGTGTCTAAAAACCTACACCACAGGAAAAGTACCCCCTGGGTTGTTGTTCACCAACCACTCCCACGGGGACGGTAGTACCCCCCGGGGTGGTTGCTGTCCCCCAAACCTAACCACAGGAGGGTAGTACCTCCTGGGTGGTTGTGCTCCCAACCTACACCACAGGACGTATACCTCCCGGGGTGGTTGTGTCTAAAACCCCTCCACAGGACGGTATACCTCCCTGGGTTTGGGTTTTTCCCCAAAACACCCCACGGGACGGTAGTACCTCCCTGGGTGGTTGCGTCTCCCAACCTACAAACCAAGGACGGTAGTACCCCTGGGGGGTTTGCTGTCTACCAAACCTACTCCCACGGAGTAGTACCCCCCTGGGGGTTGGTGTCTCCAAACCTACTCCCACGGGGACGGTTACCTCCCTGGGGTTTTGCTTTCCCAAACCTACACCACAGGACGGTAGTACCTCCCTGGGGGGTTGTGCTACCCCTACTACCACGGGACGTAGTACCTCCCGGGGTGGTTGTTTACCAACCTACACCACGGGACGGGAAACCCCCCTGGGGGTTGGTGTCACCAACTCCACACAACGGTAGACCTCCCGGGGTTTGTCTACCAACCTACTACCACAGGACGGATACCTTTCCTGGGGGTTGCTGTCCCCAAACCTACTACCACGGAAGTATACCTCCCGGGGTGGTTGGTGTCTCCCAACCCACACCACAGGACGTAGTACCTCCTGGGGGGTTGGGTCTCCCAAACCTCTACCACAGGCGGTGTACCCCCGGTGGTTGGTTCCAAACCTACTACCACGGACGGTAGTACCTCCCTGGGTGGTTGCTGTCTCAACCTCTACCACGGGACGGTAGACCTCCCGGGGTGGGGGGGGTCTCCCAAACCTACTACCACGGGACGGTATACCCCCCTGGGTGGTTGTGTCTACCAACCACTACCACGGGGAGGGTAGACCCCCCTGGGGGGTTGTGTCTCCCAAACCTACACCACGGGAGGGATACCCCGGGGTGGTTGGTGTCACCAACCAAATACCACGGGAAAGTAGTACCTCCCTGGGTGGTTTGTTACCAACCTACTACCACGGGGAAACATTAGTACCCCCTGGTGGTTTTGTCTCCCAACCTAAAACCACAGGACGGATACCTCCCGGGGGGGTTTGTCTCCCAAAACCTACTCCCACAGACGGTAGTACCTCCCTGGGTGGTGGTGTCTACCAACCTACTACCACGGGACGGTAGTACCCCCCTGGGTGGTTGCTGTCTCCCAACCTACTACCACAGACGGATACCCCCCTGGGGGGTTTGTGTCTACCAACCACTACCACAGGAGGGTATTACCTCCCTGGGGGTTGGTGTCTACCAACCTACTACCACAGGACTAGTACCTCCCGGGGGTTTGCTGTCACCAACCTACCCACAGGGGTAGTACCTCCCTGGGGGGGTTGCGTTAAAAACCTATACCACGGGACGGTATACCTCCCGGGGTGGTTTGGGTGTCTCCCAACCATCCCACAAAGTAGTACCCCCCTGGGGGTTTGGGTGTCTACCAACCTACTACCACAGGACGGAGTACCTCCCTGGGGGGTTTGGGTGTCTACCAACCTACTACCACAGGACGGTAGACCTCCCTGGGGGTTGGTTCCCAACCTACACCACGGGGACTGTACCCCTGGGGGGGTTGTGCTACCAACCTACCCCAAGACGTAGTACCCCCTGGGTGGTTGGTTTTACCAACCTACTACCACAGGACAAAGTACCCCCCGGGTGGGGGGTGTCTACCAACCACTACCACAGGCGGTAGTACCTCCCTGGGTTTTTTGGTGCCCTACACCAACTACCACGGGGACGGTATAACCCCCCCCCCCCCCCCCCCCCCCCCGGGGTGGTTGGTCTACCAACCTACTACCACAGGACTATCCCTCCCGGGGTGGTTGTGTCTCCAACCACACACAGGACGGTATACCTCCCTGGGTGGTTGGGTCACCAACCTACACCACAGGACGGAGTCCCCCGGGTGGTTGTGCTACCACCAACCACAGGACGTATTTCTCCCTGGTTTTTTGGTGTCTACCAACCTATCCCACAGGACGGTATACCTCCCGGGTGGTTGGGTCTCCCAAAACCACTACCACAGGCGGTAGTACCTCCCGGGGGTTTGTCTCCCCAACCTACTACCACAGGAGGGTAGTACCCCCGGGGTGGTTTGCTGTTCCCAACCTACTACCCCACGGGACGTAGTCCCTCCCTGGGGGGTTGTGTCTACCAACTACTACCACGGACGGTATACCCCCGGGGTGGTTGGTGCTACCAAAACCTACTACCACAGGAATAGTACCTCCCTGGGTTGGTGTCTACCAATAATCCACAGACGGTAGTACCCCCTGGGTGGTTGGGTCTACCAACCCTACCACAGACGGTAGTACCTCCCTGGTGGTTGTGTCTACCAACCTACAAACACGGAGTAGTACCTCCCTGGGTGGTTGTGTTCCAACCTACTACCACAGGACAGTAGTTACCTCCCTGGGGTTGGTGTCTCAACCTACTACCACAGGACAGTAGTACTCCCTGGGTGGTTGGTGTCTACCAAACCTACCCCACAGGCGGTAGTACCTCCCTGGGTTGGTTGGTGTCAACCAGCCTATACCACAGGACGGTAGAAACTTCCCTGGTGGTTGCTGTCTACCAAACCTACTACCACAGACGGTATACCTCCTGGTTGTTCCCTGTTACCAACCTACTACCACAGGACTAGTCCTCCCTGGTTGGTTGGTTCTACCAACCCTACTACCACAGGACGGTTGTACCTCCTGGGTGGTTGCTGTCTACCAACCAAAACTAACAACAAGGACAGTAGTACCTCCCGGATGGTTGGTGTCTACCAACCTACTCCACAGACGGTTTTAGTACCTCCCTGGGTGGTTGTGTCAACCAACCTACACCACAACCGGTATACCTCCTGGGTGGTTGGTGTTCCCAACCTACTACCACAGGACGGTATACCTCCCTGGGTGTTGTGTCTACCAACCTACTAACCACAGGACGGTAGTACCTCCCGTGGGAGTTTGCTGTCTACCCCTACTACCACAGACATAGTACCTCCCTGGGTGGTTGGTGTCTACCAACCTACTACCCACAGGACGGTAGTATACCTCCCTGGTGGTTGGTGTTCTACCAACCTACTACCACAGGACGGTAGTACCTCCCTGGGTGGTTGCTGTCTACCAACCTACTACCACAGTACGTAGTACTCCTGGGTGGTTGCTGTCTACCAACCTACTACCACAGGACAGTAGTACCTCCCTGGGTGGTATGGTGCTACCAACCTACTACCACAGGACGGTATTACCTCCCTGGTGGGTTGCTGTCTACCAACCTACTACCACAAGACGGTAGAACCTCCCTGGGTGGTTGGTGTCTACCAACCTACTACCACAGGACGGTAGTACCTCCCTGGTGGTGCTGTCTACCAACCTACAACCACAGACGTAGTACCTCCCTGGGTGGTTGTTGTCTACCAACCTACTACCACAGGACGGTAGTACCTCCCTGGGTGGTTGCTGTCTACCACCTACTACCACAGGACGGTAGTACCTCCCTGGGTGGTTGGTGTCTACCAACCTACTACCACAGGACGGTAGTACCTCCCTGGGTGGTTGGTGTCTACCAACCTACTACCACAGGACGGTAGTACCTCCCTGGGTGGTTGGTGTCTACCCCCTACTAACCACAGGACAGTAGTACCTCCCTGGGTGGATTGTGTCTACCAACCTACTACCACAGACGGTAGTACCTCCCTGGGTGGTTGTGTCTACCAACCTACTACCACAGGACAGTAGTACCTCCCTGGGTGGTTGCTGTCTACCAACCTACTACCACAGGACGGTAGTACCTCCCTGGGTGGTTGGTGTCTACCAACCTACTACCACAGGACGGTAGTACCTCCCTGGGTGGTTGGTGTCTACCAACCTACTACCACAGGACGGTAGTACCTCCCTGGGTGGTTGGTGTCTACCAACCTACTACCACAGGACGGTAGTACCTCCCTGGGTGGTTGGTGTCTACCAACCTACTACCACAGGACGGTAGTACCTCCCTGGGTGGTTGGTGTCTACCAACCTACTACCACAGGACGGTAGTACCTCCCTGTGTGGTTGGTGTCTACCAACCTACTACCACAGGACGGTAGTACCTCCCTGGGTGGTTGGTGTCTACCAACCTACTACCACAGGACGGTAGTACCTCCCTGGGTGGTTGTTGTCTACCAACCTACTACCACAGGACGGTAGTACCTCCCTGGGTGGTTGGTGTCTACCCGCCTACAACCACAGGACAGTAGTACCTCCCTGGGTGGTTGGTGTCTACCAACCTACTTCCACAGGACGGTAGTACCTCCCTGGGTGGTTGCTGTCTACCAACCTACTACCACAGGAAGTAGTACCTCCCTGGGTGGTTGCTGTCTACAACCTACTACCACAGGACGGTAGTACCTCCCTGGGTGTTGCTGTCTACCAACCTACTACACAGGACGGTAGTACCTCCCTGGATGGTTGCTGTCTACCAGCCTACTACCACAGGACGGTAGTACTCCCTGGGTGGTTGCTGTCTACCAGCCTACATACCAAGGACTGTAGTACCTCCCTGGGAGGTTGCTGTCTACCAACCTACAACCACAGGACGGTAGTACCTCCCTGGGTGGTTGCTGTCTACCAACCTACTACCACAGGACGGTAGTACCTCCCTGGGTGGTTGCTGTCTACCAACCTACTACCACAGGACGGTAGTACCTCCGCTGGGTGGTTGCTGTCTACCACCTACTACCACAGGACGGTAGTACCTCCCTGGGTGGTTGCTGTCTACCAACCTACTACCACAGGACGGTAGTACCTCCCTGGGTGGTTGCTGTCTACCAACCTACTATCCACAGGACGGTAGTACCTCCCTGGGTGGTTGCTGTCTACCACCTACTACCACAGGACGGTAGTACCTCCCTGGGTGGTTGCTGTCTACCAACCTACTACCACAGGACGGTAGTACCACCCTGGGTGGTTGCTGTCTACCACCCTACTACCACAGGATGATAGTACCTCCCTGGGTGGTTGCTGTCTACCAACCTACTACCACAGGATGATAGTACCTCCCTGGGTGGTTGCTGTCTACCAACCTACTACCACAGGTAGGTAGTACCTCCATGGGTAGATGTCTACCAACCTAACCACAGGATTTTAGTACCTCCCTGGGAGGTTGCTGTCTTCCGCCTGCAACCACAGGACGGTTAGTACCTCCCTAGGTGGTTCTTGTCTACCAACCAATTACCCACGACGATAGTATCTCGCTGGGTGGTTGCTGTCTACCTACCTACTACCACAGGACGGTAGTACCTCACTGGGTAGTTGCTGTCTACCAACCTACTACCACAGGATGGTAGTACCTCCCTGAGTGGTTGCTGTCTACGAACCTACTACACAGGATGTTAGTACCTCTCTGGGCGATTATTGTTTACCAACCTACTACCACAGGACGGCAGTACCTCTCTGGGCGATTACTGTTTACCAATCTACTACCACAGGACGGTAGTACCTCTCTGGATGGTTGCAGTCTACCAACCTTCTACCATAGAACGGTAGTACCTCTATGGTCACTTGTTGTCTACCAACCTACTACCACAGGACGGTAGTACCTCACCTTGGCGGTTGCTGTCTACAACCTTCTGCCACAGTGACGATGACTGCTTGGGTGTACAAGTGACGATGACTGCTTGAGAGCAAAAGAGACGATGTCTAAGGGGGATTACAAGAGACGATGATTGCTGGGGAGAACAAGAAACGTTAACTGTTTGGGAGTACAAGAGACGATGACTGTTTGGGAGTACAAGAGACGATGACTGCTTGGGAGTACAAGAGACGATGACTGCTGGGGAGTACAAGAGACG
This sequence comes from Cherax quadricarinatus, assembly GCF_026875155.1. Lineage (NCBI taxonomy): Eukaryota > Metazoa > Arthropoda > Malacostraca > Decapoda > Parastacidae > Cherax > Cherax quadricarinatus. Next base: position 4,503,285 of record NC_069444.1, on the reverse strand, counting down.
ATGGCTGCTGCAGAGTACAAGAGACGATGACTGCTGGGGAGTACAAGAGACGATGACTGCTGGGGAGTACAAGAGACGATGACTGCTGGGAGTACAAGAGACGATGACTGCTGGGGAGTACAAGAGACGATGACTGCTGGGGAGTACAAGAGACGATGACTGCTGGAGAGTACAAGAGACCATAAGTACATAAGAAAAAAGGAACATTGCAACAGGCCTACTGATCCATGCGAAGCAGGTCCATGCCACCCCCCGCGGCCTAGAACAATGACCACCTAGTCAGGTTACTTCCACTTAAGGAAGGAGCACGGCGCCAGACCTGGTAGCCCAAGCTAGTCAGGTCCAACTCACACCCACCCACACTCACTCATGTATTTATCCAACCATTCATTCATTCATTCATCAGAGATTTGCCGGTACTTCCGGCACGGGTCTTCTCCAGATGGTGACCTGGCGGTGGCCCCCGGGGCGGGGGTGTCGTTCGTCTTCTTCATTCTTCTATCTTCTCTCTTGGGCCCTCCATTGGAGGGTAACTTCATTCTTCTATCTTGCATTGACTCCCGCAGTGGGGAGTGTCTTCTCGTTTGGGGATCTTCAGTGTCACAGTTGGGGAGAGGCAGAAAACAGGGTCCCATTGGAGCCACACCCCAGCTTTAGCAGACAGCAAAGTGCTGGGGAAACTTGTCTTGATAGTAGTGCTAGAGGGAGGCACCCTCTGCACAAACCTGATTCAGCCTGATCTTCAGTGCTTCGTGGTCGATTCCAGCGTTGCGGAGGGTGGCGTAGATACGGTTAGCCATGAGTTCCAAGTTGGGTGACAAAATGTCGTTGGTGTCTTGCTCACATTCTGGAGTTCGCATTTGGTTCTTCTTCTGGTTGGTTGTGCAGTATCCACCATTCTTGACCTTGGCTTCTTGTTGTGTGGGGGATTGGTAGTGGCCTGGGGAGCTGCAACCCTTGGTTCTTTAGTTTTGGCAGTCTTGGTCTTGGCTCCTTGTTGCGGTGGAGCAGTAGTAGCAGTATGGGGAGTTGCAGCCCTTGGTTCTTGAGTTTTAGCTTTCTTGGCTGGTGGTTGAAGTCTCCGAGGCAAGGCCTCGGCTTGGATAGTTGCAGTGGCGGTGGAGACAGGCGGTGGTGGACTCTCATTGGTGGAATTTGCCGACGTATCAGTGGTCACAGATTGGTCCATCTCTATGTCGAGTGGAGGTTGTGTCAGTGGTGGAACAGCAGTTATGCTGGCAATATTTGCAGTGGTTTGTAGGATCTCACTGGAAGGTAGCGATGCAGGGAATGTGAGTCAAGGCATGTTGTTTAGTTGGAATACTTCGTTGATGGTGGTGTTGAAGGAGCCAGGCTCATCAGCATTCTGTACATGAGCATACATGATGCAACATAGTTGAATCGTTGATTGTTCCACTCGCTGGTTGGATCTTTACTCTATTAGAGTAATACATCGTGAGTAAGCAGTGTTCCCCTCCCCAACGGGGATCGTAGGGATGTCTAAAATATTCTCACGTGCTCGCAGTAGAGGCGTCGTTGATTGGTCAGCGCGGTGATTGTGAAGGCTTACTCAGCCCTGTAACAACTTCAATCAGTATTACCAAGGCTGACTCCTTCTCAGGAAAATTAATAATAATAACAGACAATGATAAACACTTTATTATTTAGAAACGGAAAATGTAAAACAATGAAACATGAATAGGTATCCTAATTGAAAAAAAATGAAATGAAAAAAATTACATTTGAACTCAACGCTAATATAGGTATATCATGGTAATGGGGTTTCAGGTGTTGGTGACACTGAGTGTTGTTGAAATCGTAGCCGTTGCTGATGTGGGGGGGGGATAGCAGGTGTTGGTGACCACCACTGGCTCGTTCTTCACAGAGTATAGCCGTGTGTAATTACTTCAGATGACAGGAAAACAGGTTCGTTACCACTGCTATGATGAGGGGTTAGGTCTGTGTTGGCTTACATAACAGGTAAGTAGACTAAACATGGGACGTCTCAGGACGTTAGTCAGTCTCCTCTATTCTTCTCATTGGTTGGCAGGTGACCCTCTCTGTCATTCCAAGCTGTAATGAGAGACAGATTACCCACTGCTTAAGAAATCACTCTCCATGATAAGTACAATACCTAAAAGATGTGGTGATTATTAAAACATTTAAACAGATAAGAATGAAAGGACTAAGTTAATTATTGGTCAAAAGTGAAGCTTTCAACCAATAAGTCCACTAAAATATGATCAGGCGTGTACTTACAGTAGTGTTGGGAGCTGTGAGTCGAGTGATTTACTGTTTGACCAGAGCCCCACACGTCACCTTTCGGGGGGGGGGGGAAGAGGGAGGGGAAGGGATAGCGGGAGCTAGACTGACCCTACCTTAACAAGCAGCCGGCAATCAAACTATCACTTTCGGGGAGGGGGAAAAAGGGGGGGGGGAAATAGCGGGAGCTGGACTTACCCTACCTTAACAAGTAGCCGGCAATGAAACTATTGTTACTATACACTCCCTCGCTACTCCTGTCTATTGAACTTTTCCCTCACACTCCCCCATACCAAGACTTATAGTCAAGGAGTATAAGAAGAATAGGCGAGGAAAAAGTTCTAACATGTGGAAGCCGCGTAAGGCAACAAATCTTCTACTGACTGTCACGACTTAACCAGTCAGAGAAATAATTGGATGAACCATTGATATACACAATATGGAACTTAAAAGCCTGGAGTGCCAATGTCCACCTCAAGAGGCGACTGTTGGTTCCCTTAAAAGTTTCTAGGTATATCAAAGGTTTGTGGTCCGTTTCTAAAATGAATTCTTTTCCCAGCAAATAAAATTTAAGCTTGGAGATACCCCACACAAGGGCCAAACATTCCTTTTCTATGGTGGAGTATCTCGTTTCTGTAGGAGGGAAGTTTTAGATTTAATAAATATACAGGATTTAGGAGTGTGAGTATTTTGTTGCAGTAAGCACTTGACACCTATTGCAAGAACTATACTTCTTTGTAACCTGAGAATACATGCTGGCCAAAAATAAGTGTGCTTGAGCTTATGCCATGTCTTACGATGGGCCAAGTGTTTGGTCACTGGTAAATCATGAGCCATTTGAAGGACAGTCTCTCGACATGGTTTAGGAACACAAGGAGGGAATAATCTATCACTGAGGGCAATGTGTGGTGTGAAATATAATGCAGAGGAATTCGTAGTTTGGAAGTTAGGAGGAGGTGCGGGATTACCAAAACTGTTGTCCAGAGGGCTGAGGAAGGGTTGTTGAGAAGGTTCGGACTTGTAGAGAGAATGGAGCGAAACAGAATGACTTCAAGAGTATCAGTCTGTAGTGGAAGGAAGGCGGGGTAGGGGTTCGGCCTGGGAAAGGTTGGAGGGATGGGGTTAAAGGAGGTTTTGTGTGCGAGGGACTTGGACTTCTAGCAGGCATGCGTGAGCATGTTGATAAGATGTGAATGGAGACAAATGGTTTTTAATACTTGACGTGCTGTTGGAGTGTGAGCAAAGTAACATTTATGAAGGGATTCAGGGAAAACGGCAGGCCGGACTTGAGTCCTGGAGATGGGAAGTACAGTGCCTGCACTCTGAAGGAGGGGTGTTGCAGTTTAAAAACTGTAGTGTAAAGCACCCTTCTGGCAAGACAGTGATGGAGTGAATGATGGTGAAAGTTTTTCTTTTTCGGACCACCCTGCCTTGGTGGGAATCGGCCAGTGTTAATAAATAAAAAAAATAATATATTCAAACTTATGAGATACGTATCTCCCATGGATAACTTTGTTGTTAAAAGCTTGATTATGACAATCCCGAAGTGAAGGGCAATTGCGTTGTATACTGACAAAGTCATCCTTGGACATAAAATCTGGGAAAATAAAAGGACTCACGGTGGGAGAAGAGGAGGTAGGAGAAACCGGGGTTATGGTCTGAGCCCTAGTCAAGACATTGAGAGTGCCGGTGGCAATACCCTTACTTTCACCCGACGAGTGGACAGGTGATCCTGCTACCTCGCTATCGAGAGCAGTATCATCTGTTTCCACCCCCAAATGAATAGTACGAGACAATGCAGCTTCCGGTGCAGAATTGTAAAGGGGATTATTTAATTTGCAAGGAAGAGGAGCTGGAAAACTTAGATCCACGGGTGGTGACGAAAGATCCGCCTCTGAAGGAAGAACGGCACCTTTAATGTTACCCACTATTATAGAACAAGTAATTGGGGCTAGTACCGCATTAGTCCAACTGGTGAACCATTTAGTTTTCAAGTAACAACGTATTGTAGGGAAGTATTTTCACGACCCAAGTAATCTGAAAGAATAGAGGACACACGAGAGGTTTTAAAGTAAGGGAACAGTTTGTCTGAAATTACGATGCACGTACATCCAGTGTCACGTATATATATCTGAGACTTTTATTACCATTAACGGTTTCTGAACAGAAGGGTGCTTGGTCATTACATCAACAAACATCTACCAACTTTCTCTATTTTCTTGGAAGGACAATCTGGACGTTTATGTCCCTTAATGCCACACAAATGACAAACAGGAATAAAAGAAGTAATTTTACTTTCCACTAGAGGCTTTTTATGAAGTCTCTAAGAGATTCATAACTGTGATCAATTCCTGAACTCTCTATCCAAAAGTCGAACAAACGAAAAAGTGTTACCTGTAACTGCTGAAAGTTCTGGCCAGGCTGTAAGGTGGCATACCTGAAATCTTTCCTGTAAGAATTAGTGGTTTTTTGATATGCTTTGAAGATTGCCTTCTTCAGTAGGTTATAATTACATATGATGTCCTGCGACAAAGTTGCATAGATATTCAAGGCTGTACCAGAAAATAACATTCCTAACCTGGTAGCCCAGGTGTCAGCAGGCCATTCACAGAGGGTAGCGGTATTTTCAAACCTGATGATGTATGAAGTAATGTCTTCACCCTCTGTGAAGGGAGGCAAATTAGGTGTTGGAATATGTGCACTAGCTGCATGATGTTCAATTACTCCTTCCTCTAATTGTTGTTGTGTAAGAGTTAACTTTTTATTCTCTAATTCAAGGTGAGCTTTTTCGAGCTCGCGATCCTTTTCTCTCTCTATTAACTCAAGTTCTCTACCTTTTTCCTCACGTTCTCTAGCTTTTTCCTCACGTTCTCTAGCTCTTTCCTCAACTTCTCTATCCTTTGCTCTTTCCTCAAGTTCTCTTAATTTAACTTGTTCCTCACGTACTTTAGCTTGTTCCTCACGTACTCTAGCTCTCTCCTCACGATCAAGTCTATCATGCTCCTTTTTGTCTTCTCTCTTTCTAACTGTCTATCTTGGTTTTCTCTTTCAATTCGATCTCTCTCCTTTTTATCCTCTCTTTCTCTTTCTAACTGTCTTTCTTGATTCTCTCTCTCTATTCTTTCTTCTCCTTATTCTCTTCTCTTTCGATTCTCTCTCTCTCTCTCTTTCAAGTCTTTCCTGGATCTTAGCACTAATGAAAGATTCTAAATTTTTCCCTGTTATTCCTAACTTACTTCAGTGTTCATCCAAAACTGGTATTCCTCCATACTTGCAAGAATAACTTAAAATACCAGGGGGAAAAATGAAATGGATATATCAAAGAAAATGGAGGGTTCAATTCCTGCTCCACTCTAACTGTAAATAAACCAGAGGGCTCGATCCCTGCTTCAATTAAGTAGAATGGGGTCACTTGACCATCCAATCTTCTCACCCACAAATCAGGAATGTCCTACGACAGTTCCCTTGATATAATAAAGAGCTCAATGAAACAAATTGTCACTGGAAAATCTCGGGTCCCTAGAGTCTAATCCTCCAAAGTGTTTCAAGCTCGAAAAGGTGGCAGAATTAAATATTATATCCTGCCTGACTTGACTTACAATAAATTGAGACTATAACAATCACCAAATCTTTTAAATACCTGTACCATAGTCTTACCATAGAGAATGATTACTCATGGCTGGTGGTAACCGTCTGTGGTATGCGGTGTTGAAGTTCCAATGGTAGATTCGAGATGGAGTTAAATCTTGATTCAGTCGAGTTGATCCTGGCAAGGTCGCCACTTGTGAAGGCTTACTCAGCCCTGTAACAACTTCAGTCAGTATTACCAAGGCTGGCTCCTCCTCAGGAAAATTAATGAATAGAAAAAGAAATAATAACAGACAATGATAAACACTTTATTATTTAGAAACGGAAAATGTAAAACAATAAAACATGAATGGGTATCCTAATTGAAAGAAAAATGAAAAATGAAATGAAAAAAATTACATTTGAACTCAATGCTAATATAGGTATATTGTGGTAATGGGGTGTCAGGTGTTGGTGACACTGAGTGTTGTTGAAATCGTATCCGCTGCTGATGATGGGTAGCAGGTGTTGGTGACCACCACTGGCTCGTTCTTCACAGAGTATAGCCGTGTGTAATTACTTCAGATGACAGGAAAAACAGGTTCATTACCACTGCTATGATGAGGGGTTAGGTGTCCTGTGTTGGCTTACATAACAGGTAAGTAGACTAAACATAGGACGTCTCAGGACGTTAGTCCATCTCTTCTATTCTTCTCGTTGGTTGCAGGTGACCCTCTCTGTCATTCAAGCTGTAATGAGAGACAGATTACCTCTGCTTAAGAAATCACTCTCCATGATAAGTACAATACCTAAAAGATGTGGTGATTATTAAAACATTTAAACAGATAAAGAATGAAAGGACTAAGTTAATTATTGGTCAAAGTGAAGCTTTCAACCAATAAGTCCACTAAATATGATCAGGCATGTACTTACAGTAGTGTTGGGAGCTGTGAGTCGAGTGATTTACTGTTTGACCAGAGCCCCACACGTCACCTTTCAGGGGGATGGGAAAGAGGGAGGGGAAGGGATAGCTTGAGCTAGACTGACCCTACCTTAACAAGCAGCCGGCAATCAAACTATCACTTTCGGGGAGGGGGAAAAAGGGGGAAGCGGAAATAGCGGAAGCTGGACTTACCCTACCTTAACAAGTAGCCAGCAATGAAACTATTGTTACTATACACTCCCTCGCTACTCCTATTGAACTTTCCCCTCACAGTGACCAATCACAGAATCGCTCAGGCCGCGGCTAGCTCACCGGCCAGTGCTACACGCACGTCCACACCGTCGGCTGGCTGCTACTCAAACGTCCACGTCAGCTGCCACTGCTGCTCTCTCTCTCTCTCTCTCTCTCTCTCTCTCGGCGCGAGTCACTCGGAACACTGAGTAATCCACTCTGAACACTGAGCGCACCATCCCAGCGGCTACCAGGGTCGGGGAGCGCGGCCTGATCTGACCTGGCTAAGGTCAGACTCTCTCTCGTGTGCCTTTATCCAACCTATTTTTTAAAACTCACAACGTCTTAGCACTCGAGAGTTTGTTTCACTCATCCAAAACTTTTTTACCAACCATGTTTTCCAATCCTTCCTGAATCTGAACTTTCCACGTGAATATTGCTGCGAGCCCTGTGTTGGCTGGATATTTCAGAACGCTTTTTTCATCTCCTTTTTTTACCCTGTTTTCCATTTGCCCCTCAAACACATCCCCTCTAATTCTCCCCTTTCTAGAGAGGCAGATTCAGGGCTTCAGTCTATCCTCGTGGGGAAATTTCTGTACATGGGAAAATAACTTTGTCTTTCTCCTCTCTACTTTTCCGCTGCATTTACATCCATTCGAAATATGGTGACAAGCGTGCAGCAAATCTAAATGAGGCCTAACCCAAAGGGAAATTTTATAGAGTGAAAAAAACCCTGAGGATTTTTTATTATTTATACTTCTTGATATGAAGCCAAAGATTCTGTTAGCTTAAAATTGTTTGGTTTTCAGATTACGCTAACCAGAACCTAAATCCTTTTTGAAATCAGTTTTATTAAGATCAAAACACATTCATTTATAAGGGCCCGGTTTTTTGTCCTGTCCAAATTTTTAGCACTTTGATTTTTTTATTTAAACTGCATCGCCACTTCTCCGCCCACTGCATCATCATTTAAAACATCCTGGAGTGCATAATGTCCTCAATAGAATGAATTGGACGGCCCATTTTGGTGCATCAGCAAATTTTTTTATTCGCTATTTATTCCCTCATCTATTCGTTTTTGTAAATTGTGAAAAAAAATTTGGGCCCCAAAAAAGACCCCCCCTGGAAATATAAAAAAACAATGCAGTATAATGGATCGTTCATTGACAACGTTTTCTCCCACACAGTGGGCTTTTTCAAGTCACTAACAGATCTACCTGGGGTACGAACGAACGAAAAGTTCTGGTAAACATCCCAAATGGGAATGAGCGGGGAAGACGGACAGAAGAAGAATAGTGCTGGAGACGAGTGTTCTTAGTCGTAGAAACAGAGCCAGGGCTTAACTCAGCAGCGAAGGCGATCGTGGACAGATATTGAGAAGAGAAATTCAGGCTCTTCTGTTGGGACTCCTGTGGGAATGAGCGGGGAGGAAGGGACATGCGACGTTTTGGCGCTAGAGAGGAGTGTAAAACTGAGCCATGTCTTAACCCAATAGCTAAGGCGAGCGTGAGTCAGAGAATGGTACCTGTCAGAGAATGGTACCTGTCAGCGAATCCAGGTTATTTGTAAATAGGGTTAGGAGCAGGATCATGCAAGGAGTAGAAAAGGTTGTGTTGGTTTGTGGGTCTGCGGATGTCTTCGTCAAGGAGAGAGGTCCAGTAGTCATATCGTGTCTCACTCAAGTTCGTCTATCTGTTTGTCACTGAGCGTCTTCCAGTACAGATTCAGCGCAGGGATGTCTAATTGGGCATGGAGAGACTCGCTTGTGGTGAAGTCCTTCCCATCTGACATCAAGCACCCAGTGCAGAGCTTTGTTCTGGACACGCTGCAGTTTAAGTAAGTTTGTTTTTGCTGCAAGAGAGAGGGCTAGAAGAGAGTAAGTTATCAGAGGACGTATTAGGATTTGTAAAGGTGTAGTTTGGTGCGTTGAGGGGCGTGTTTCAGCTGTAGAGGCCCACAAGGGCCTTACTAGCTATTGCATGCCTTGAGTGAATGTGTCTGCGTAAACGAAGAAGGTAGTCAAGATTAACGCCAAGGACAGTGGACAGATTGTGTGATGGGGATGTAAGTGCGGGTGTAAGCTGTTCTGAGCTCGACAGGTAATGGAGGATCACGTTTCCTGTAGTTAAAATATGTAATGCTGGATTTAGCTGCATTGGTTTCGATCCTCCATTTTTGTTACCAGATGGCTATCCTGTCGACCTCATTTTGTGATTTGTGTGAGTGTATCTATACGGGCATGAGGATAAGTTGAGTAATTGTCGTCTATATAGGCTAGTGTGATGGAGTTGTGGTATACAGGTGTTGGAAGTCGTTAGTGTATAAAATGTAAGGGTAGGGGAGAGGACAGATCCCTGGGGTATCTGGCATTTAGTGTGAAGTAGTCAGAGTAACAGCCTTGGAATTTGATTCTCATGGTACGGGCCGTCTAGGAAGTTCAAAGGAGTTTACGAGTAGTGAAGGCAGTTTAAGTTAGTGCAGAGTTTGTACTTGAGCCCTTCGTGCCAGATAGGTCAAAAGCTTTTTCAACGTCTATTGCAACCAGGGCTGCCCCTGTTTCTTTGTTTTGTTTTTTATGTGGATGTAGTTGAGAATGATGTTAAAGGGCATCCTGTGTGGATCTGTGTGTTCTGAAGCCAAACGGGCTATCAGTGTTCCAGATACTGCGAAGGCGATGATTGATGGGTTTTTCAAAGAGTTTTCCCTTTAAAGTTTCGAGGAGGCGATAGGGCGATATTTCTAGGATCAGAGTGCTTTATTGGGTTTAGGAAGGAGGATAGCAGTAGCAGTTTTAAAGAGGGAAGGGAAGTACCCAGAGGCAAAGGGAAGGCATTGAGGGGTTTGTGTAGGCAGTAATGATACAGTCAGGAAGGTGTTTCAGGATAATATGGTTTAGGCCAGAGGCCCCGGGGGGCCCTTTGGGAAAGGAAGGTGTCTGAGGAGATTTTAACGTCTGTTTTGGGTGAAAGGGGTGTCAAGTTCTTGGGAGGAGGTAAGAGAGTCCAGATGGATGTCGCTGTCTGGTGTTGTTTCGTGTGTGTGTGTAGTGTTCCAGTGTTCTATTTCTGAATGTGTTTTGGGTAGCATTTAGGGTGGGGTGGGGGAGGGTGGAAGATGTTCTCCCAGATGTGTTTGGAAGATGTTAGTAGCAGCCTGTGGGTCTGAGATGTGTGTGTTTTTTGTGGGGATGTGTTTGAATTTGTTGGTGGGAGTGGTGCCTCTGATTTTTTTTTGATAAAGTTCCAGAAGGCTTTGGTGTTTTGATTCGATGTTTGTCCGTTTTAAATATGAGCTGTGACCATGATTGTTGTGGTCTAGACTGTGTAGGATGTTGTATCTGAGGAAAGTGAGATCTAATCAGACTTTATTAAATCTGTGTGTGTTGTAGAGGAACGGTTGTGGTAGCAGATAATTAGTCTTCTTGTTCTGATTGAGGGTTTGAAGGAATAACGAGTTTTGGGGGGATTTCTTTGGTATTACGGTGTTGGCTGCTTGTGTAATGGTGTCCTGGATGAGAGCAAGTTGAGTGTCAATGTCGAGATGGGTTTGTTGTTGTAGTCATAGGTGAGGTTAGTATTATCATGGTTGTCTGAAGGCATTTACAGTCAGCGTTCTTGTAGAAGAAGGAGGGTGTGGCCGGGATGAGGATAGGGGTGGAGGAGATGTGTAAGATGAAGGAATGTGATCAGAGCCTGGGGTAGGGCCAAGTGGTATTAGTGTTGAAAGAAAGGGGCTGGCTCGGTTTGCCAGAATGATGTCTGGTTTGCCTTGGCCAGTGTGGTTGTAAAAGGGTTGAAGTCTGGGCCGAGGGTGAACTAGGGGTTTGTGGTTCGTGAAGTTGAGCAATTGCTGACCAGTTGGTGTTACTGGTGTGATGAAAGTTGGTGTGTTTGGCATTCATATCACTAGTAGATCGTGTATGTTGAAATAGTGTTTGGACAAGCATAGGTGGTGAAAAAGATTGAAGGTCCAAGGTGGGTGTGTATTCTGACTGCAAGACAGTGTTGTGATAAAGGGATTGAATCTCCATTACTGTCACACACTTCAACACTGATACCCACCACCTCCATCACTGCTACCACACATCCACCATCTGCAACCGTTACCACCTCCATTACTGCTACTCACACATCCACCACTGCTACCCCCCACCTCCAATACTACTACAAACACTTCCACCACAGCTACCCCTCCACTCATTATACTGCTACCACACATCCACCACATCTACCCCACAACACCACTGCTACTTCACTTCCACCACATGCAACCCTTCCACCTCAATTACAGCTACCAAACATCCACCACTGCAATCCCTCCAACTCCATCACTGCTACTAACACTTCACCACTGTACCCCACCACCTGCACTGCTACTAACACTTCCAACACAAACTACCCCTCCACCTCCATCACTGCTACTAACACTTCCACCACTGCAACCCCTACACCTCATCACGCTACTACACTTCCTCCACTGGCTACCCCAATACCTCCACTGCTACTACACATCCACAAGCTACCCTCCCACCTCTATCACTGCAACTACACATATCCAAGGACCACTGCAACCGACCTCCACATCCATCACTGCTACTACACTTCCACCAGCTGCTTACCCCTCCACCTCCACACTGCAACAACACATCCGACTCTGCTACCCCTCCACCAACCATCATTCTACCACACACCACCACTGTAAACCACCTTCCTCCATATTAAATTCAACTACACTCCAACACTGCTACCCCTCCACTCCATTACTGCTACCACACATCCATCCACTGCAACCCCTCCACCTCCAACCACTGCTACTTCACTTCCACCACTGCAACCCCCTCCACCTCCATACAGCTAGCTACACTCCAAAAGCAGCTACTTACGCATCCACCACTGCTACCCCCCATTCACCCCCACACTGCACTACAACATCAAACCACTGCTACCCCTCCACCTCCATCACTACTACCACACATCCACCACTGCTACCCCTCCACCTCCATCACTGCTACCACACATCCACCACTGCTACCCCTCCACCTCCATCACTGCTACTACACTTCCACCACTGCTACCCCTCCACCTCCACTGCTACTACACTTCCACCAGAGCTACCCCTCCACCTCCATCACTGCTGCTACACTTCCGCACAGCTACCCTTCAACCTCCACTGCTACTATAACACTTCCTCCACTGCTCCCTCCACCTCCAACACTGCTACCCCACATCCACCCTCCCACTCCTAACCCCTCCACCTCCATCACTGCTACTACCCTACCACAACTGCTACCCTCCACCTCCATTGCTACTACGCATCCACCACAGCACCCTCTCCACCTCCATCACTGCTACTACACTTCCACACAGCTACACCCACCTCCACTGTGCTACTACACTTCCACAAGAGCATCCCCTCCATCACCATCACTGCTACTACACTTTTCACCACTTGCTAACCCCCACCCCCATCATTGCTACCACACATCCACCACTGCTAAACCTCCCACTCCATTACTACTACAACCTTCCACCCTACTGCTACCCCTCCACTCCGTTACGCATCCACACAGCCACCACAGATTACCCTTCACCTCCACCACTGCAACTTCACTTGCCACCACAGGCTTAACCCTCCACCTCCATTACAGCTACAACACTCCACCACTTCAACTACCTTTCCACCACAGCAACCCATCACACCCCATCAACTGCAACTACACTTCCACCACTGCAACCCCCCCAACCTCCATCACTACAACCACACATCCACCACTGCTACCTCCTCCACCTCCATCACTGTTACCACACTCCACCACAGCTATCCTAAATCCCATAACCTTACTACACTTCCACCACTGCTAACCAACCACCCCCAATCACTGCTAATGACACTTCCACTACTGCAACTCTTCCACCTCCATTACTGCAACAACACTTCCACCACAGCTACCACCCCTCCACACCCACCATCACTGCTACTACACTTCCACCCACTGCAACCTTCCACCTCCACCACTGAACGACACTTACACAACGCCACCCCTCCGCCTCCATCATGCGACCACACATCCACCACTTGGCCCACCCCCCTCAATCTCCATTACTGTTCCACACTTCCATCCACCACTAGCTACCCATCCACCTCCATCACTGCTACCACACATCCAACACTGCTGCCTTTCCAACCTCCTATCCTGCTACTACACCTGCACTCACTGCACCCCTCCACCTCGCGATTTACTACTAACAACACATCCACCACAGCTACCCCTCCACTCCATTATTGCTACCACACATCCACCACTGCACCTTTCCCCACCTCCCCCCCCTGCTACATCACCTTCCACCACTACTACCTAACCCCTGCACCTCCATTACTGCTACACACATCCACCACTGCTACCCACCACCTCCATCACTGCTACTACTACACTTCCACCACTGCTAACCCCAATAACCTCCACTGCAACTACACATCCACCACTGCAAACCCCTATACCTCCACTCACTACCCTTCCACCAGAGCTACCCCTCCACCTCTATCACTGCTACTACACTTCCACCACTGCTACCCATCTACATCCATCACTGCTACTACACTTCCACCACTGCTACCCATCCACCTCCATCACTGCTACAAAACACTTCCACCACTGCTACGCCACCACCTCCTATCAATTGCTACCACACATCCACCACACGCTAAACCCACCCTTTCCATTACAACAACAACACTTCCACCACTGCTTCCCATTCCACTCCATTACTGGCTACCACACATCCAACCACTGCTACCCCTCCACCTCCACCACAGCTACTTCACTCCACCACTGCTACTCTACACTCCACCACGAGCTACCCCTTCACCCCCACGACTGCAACTACACTCCACCACTGCTACTACCTCCACCTCCATCACTACTAACCACACATCCCACCACTGCTACCCCACCACCTCCATTGACTACAAACACACATCCACCACAGCTACCCCATACCCTCCACCTCCATCACTGCTACCAAGACATCCACCACTGCTAACCCCTCCACCCTCCATCACTGCTACTACACTTCCACCACTGCTACCCCTCCACCTCCACTGCTACTACACTTCCACCAGAGCTACCCCTCCACCTCCATCACTGCTACTACACTTCCACCACTGCTACCCCTCCACCTCGACTGCTACTACACTTCCTCCACTGCTACCCCTCCACCTCCATCACTGCTACCACACATCCACCACTGCTACCCCTCCACCTCCATCACTGCTACTACACTTCCACCACTGCTACCCCTCCACCTCCACTGCTACTACACTTCCACCAGAGCTACCACTGCACCACCATCACTGCTACAACACTACCACACTGCTACCCCACCACCACCACAGCAACTACACTTCCACTACAGCTACCCCTCCACCTCTATCACTGCTACTACACTTCCACCACTGCTACCCCTCCACCTCCATCACTGCTACCACACATCCACCACTGCTACCCTTCCACCTCCATCACTGCTACTACACTTCCACCACTGCTATACGCCCACCACCTCCACCTGCCTACACATCCACAAGAGCTACCCCTCCAACCTCCATCACTGCTACTACACTTCCACCACTGCATACCCCTCCCCACCATGCACACGCTACAACACTTCCACCACTGCAAGCCCCTCCACCTCCATCACTTAACCACACATCCACCACTTGCAATCCCACAAACTCCATTCCTGTTACTACACTTCCACCACTGCTATCCATCCACCTCATCACTGATACTACACTTCCACCACTGCTACTCTTCCACCTCCATCACTGATACTACACTTCCAACCACTGCTACCCCTCCACTTCCATCACTGAAACCAACACATCCACCACTCCACTGCTACCCCCTCCACCTCCATCACTGCTACTACACAACCACACTGCTACCCCTCCACCTCCCTTACTGCTACAAACACTTTCACCGACTGCTACCCCTCCACCTCCACTCTACTACACATCCTCCCACCTCAGCTAACCCCTCACACCTCCTCACTACTACTACCTTACACCACTGCAACCCATGCCACCTCCATCACTGCTACCACACAACCACTCACTGCGTAGACTCCTCCACCTCATCACTGCTACTTACACTACCAAACTGCTTACCCCTCCATCCCCCCCTCACCTCCATCATGCACCACACATCCACCACTGCCTAAACCACCTTCCTCCATTACTACTACTAACACATTCCACACATGCTACCCCTCCACTCCTTACTGCAACCAACACATCCACACTGCTACCCCACGCACCTCCAACCACTGCTATTCACTTCCACACTGCTACCCTCACCACCTCCATTACATGCTACTTACCTTCCACCACTGCTACTCACTCATCCACCACTGCTACCACTATCACCCCCAACACTTGCTCACTACACTTCAACCACTGCTTCCCCTCCACCTCCATCACTACACACACATCCAGCGGCCACTGCTACCTCTCCACCTCCTTCACTGCTACCACACATCCACCACTGCTACCCTCCACCCCCAACACTGCTACTACCCTCCACCCACTGCTTTACCCCCTCTCACCTGCACTGCTACTACACTTCCCCCAGAGCTACCCTCCACCCTCCATCACTGTCCTGCTACACTTCCACACTGCTACCCCTACACCTCCAAATACTGCTATAACACTTCCACCACTGCTAACCCCTACACCTCCAATACTGCTGCTACTAGACACTTCCACCACATGCTACCCCTCCACCTCTCCACCACTGCTACTACTCTTCTTCCACACTTCTACCCCGTCCACCTCCACTACTTGCAAACTATACACTTCCACCACTGCAACCTTTCCACACCAATACTGCTACTACACTTCCTACACTAGCTACCCCACACCACCATACTGCTACTACAACTTTTCCACCACTGCTACCCCACCACCTCCACCACTGTCTACTACTCTTCCAAACACAGCTACCCCTCCACCTCCAATATTGCTAATACACTTCCACCACATGCTACCTTATCCACCTCCAATACTGCTACAACACTTCCAACACTGCTACCCCTACACTCCAAAACTACTGCTACAAACCCGTCCACACTGCCTACCCCTCCACCTCCACACACTCTACTACTCATCCATACCACTGCTACTGTCTCCACCTCCACTCACTGCTACAACTCTTCCACCACTGCTACCCCACCTCCACCTCCACTTTTGCTACTAACCTTTCCACCACAGCTACCCCTCCACCTCCAAAGCTGCTACTAAAACTTCCCACTGCACACTCCACATCCATACAGCTACTAACACTTCCACCACTGGCTACTACTCCTCCTCCACCAAATACTGCTACTACACTTCCACCACTGCTACCCCTCCACCTCCAATACTGCTACTACACTTCCACCACTGCTATCCATCCACCTCCATCACTGATACTACACTTTAACCACTGC
The DNA here is from genome assembly GCF_026875155.1 of Cherax quadricarinatus. NCBI lineage: Eukaryota > Metazoa > Arthropoda > Malacostraca > Decapoda > Parastacidae > Cherax > Cherax quadricarinatus. The sequence continues at coordinate 4,486,800 of NC_069444.1, read as the reverse complement.
AACTCTTCCACCTCCATCACTGATACTACACTTCCACCACTGCTACCCCTCCACGTCCATCACTGTTACCACACATCCACCACTGCTACCCCTCCACCTCCATCACTGCTACTACACTTCCACCACTGCTACCCCTCCACCTCCATTACTGCTACTACACTTTCACACTGCTACCCCTCCACCTCCATGTTACTACACTTCCACCACAGCTACCCCTCCACCTCCATCACTGCTACTACACTTACACCACTGCTACCCATCCACCTCCATCACTGCTACCACACATCCACCACTGCTACCCCTCCACCTCCATCACTGCTACTACTTACACTTCACCACTGCACCCGTCACTCCATCAATGCTACCACCATCCACCACTGCTAAACACCTTCCTCCATTATCTAACAACTACACATGTCACCACTACACCCCTCCACTCCATTACTGCTACCCACACATCCGCCGACTGCTACCCCTCCACCTCACAACCACAGCTACATCTCTTCCACCACTGCTACCCCTCTACCACCATTACTGCTACTACACTTCCACCACTGCTACTACACTTCCACCACTGCTACCCCTTCACCCCCATCACTGCTACAGTACACTTCAACCACTGCTTCCCTCCACCTCATCAACTACTACCACAAATCCAACACTGCTACCTTCTCCACCTCCATCACTGCTACCTAACATTTCCACCACTGCTACCCCCTCCACCTCCATCACTGCTACTACTACACTCTCCACCACTGATAACCCCTCCACCTGCACTGCTACTACACTTCCACCAGAGCAACCCCTCCACCTCCATCACTGCTGCTACACTTCCACCACTGCTACCCCTACACCTCCAATACTGCTATTACACTTCCACCACTGCTACCCCTACACCTCCAATACTGCACTACAATCTTTGTGTTCCTAAAATTGATGTTAAGCTGATGTAACGATAGTGGGGACACACATTACGTCTACAATTTAAATACATGTGAAACAATTGCTAATTTCCAGTCCATTACCATCTATCATCTCGAGTAACATGTTAAATAACACAGTTAATGCAAGCGATTTGTTAAATACATTTATTTATAATCTAAATGTAAATATTTTCATTATACTTCTTGATTAGGCTTTTCCCAGAATAATATTTAAGGCTGTTAAGTTCGTATACACATTCACGGTGTCAGTCCTAAGTATGTAATTTTTGTGACCTGAAAAACCAAAAAGGTATTTTGATAATGTAATTATGAACCCATAGTTGGTGTCGAGTAATAGGCGCCCTAAATCTCTCTTGATTCTTTTTTTTTTTTTTTTTGACATTCTTAACAAGTGTTTCCTGTAATTCTATGTTAAGAAGTTGCTAATATGTCAGCGCATCTTGCCAGAGTTATATACATTGTAACTGGAAACTATCGCAGAGGATAAAATAATGTCTAAGAATCGAATGATGTTCAGATCACTATTTCGAGTATCACTGCAACCCCTGTTTAGATACAAGGTAATGGTGAGTACGACAACAAGGCGATGAACGAGAGATCGTAAACTGCGCCCTCAGAGAGCCCCTACATACATCTAAACTTGTCACACCTCCACCTCCATTACTGCTACTACACTTCCACCACTGCTACCCCTCCACCTCCACCACTGCTACTACACTTCCACCACTGCTACCCCTCCACCTCCATTACTGCTACTACACTTCCACCACTGCTACCCTTCCACCTCCATTACTGCTACTACACTTCCACCACTGCTACCCTTCCACCTCCATTACTGCTACTACACTTCCACCACTGCTACACCCTTCACCACTGCTACCCTTCCACCTCCATTACTGCTAACTACACATCCACCACCACTGCCTACCCTTCCACCACTGCTAACCCCTCCACCTCCAATATTGCTACTACACTTCCACCACTGCTACCCTTCCACCTCCAATATTGCTACAACACTTCCAACCACTGCTACCACCTCCCCTCCACCATTTGCAACTACTCTTCCACCACTGCTACCCCTCCACCCTCCATTACTGCTAACTAACTTCCACCAAAGCTACCCTCCACCTCCATTACTGCTACTACACTTCCAACAGCAGCTAACCTATCCACCTCCATTACTGCTACTTTCAACCGACCACCACTGCAACCCTTCCACCTCCAATATTTGCTACTAACACTCCACTCACTGCTACCCCTCTACCATCCACCACAGCTACTGACTCTTCCCCACTGCTACCCCTCACCTCCATAACAGCTACTACACTTCCACCACTGCTAGCCCTACCAACCACCATTACTGCTACTACACTTCCACCACTGCTAACCCTTCCACCCAATTACGTGCTACAACTCTTCCACCACTGCACCCTTCCACCTCCATTACGTGCTACTTACACTTCCAAACCACTGCTAAACCCTTCCACCGTCCATTACTGCTACTGACACTTTCCACCCCTGCTACCCTTCCACCTCCAATACTGCGACAACACTCCACCACTGCTACCCTACCACCTTCCATTACTGCTACTACACTTCCCCACTGCTACCCTCTCCACCTCCATAAGACTGCTACTACAACTTCCACACTGCCTACCCTCCACCTCCAATACTGCACTACACATCCACCACTGCTACCCTTCCACCTCCAAAACTGCAACAAACACTTCCACCACCTACCCTTCCACTCCAATACTGCTACTACACTTCCACCACTGCTACCAACTCCACCTCCAATACTGCTACTACAACACGTTCCACCACTGCTACTGCTTCCTACCACCTCCAATACTGGCTACTACTACACTTCCACACAGCTACCCTCCCCTCCAAAACTGTACTAACACTTCCCCACTGCTACCCCTCCACCTCCAATACTGCTGCTGGCACTTCAAAGACCACTGCTTACCCCTCCACCACCGTTACTGCTACTACACTTCCACCACTGCTACCCCTCCACCCTCAATTACTCTAATACTACATTTCCACCCCTGCTACCCTTTTCTACTCCCATTGCTGCTACAACACATCCACCACTGCTACCTCCACCTCCACGCTGCTACTTCACTCCACCACTGCAACCCTCCACCTCTATATTGCTACTACACTTCACACCCCTGCCACCCCTTCTCAACACCCATCACTGCTACTACACATCCACACTGCTACCCCTAATCCGCCAATCACTGCTACTATACTTCACAACTGCAACCCCTCCACCCTTCCCTCACTGCTACAACACATCACCACTGCTACCCCTTCACCTCCGTCACTGATACTACACTTCCACCCCTGCTTACCGCCTCCATGGACTCAACTTCTCCTAACTTATCACCACAACAGCATACCCCTCCCCTCCATCACTGCTACTACACTCACACCTCTGCTACTGCTACCCTTCCACCGACCAATACTGCAACTAGACTTCCACCACTGGGCTACCCCTCCACCTCCAATACTTGCTAACTACACTTCCACACCTGCTACTCCTCCAACTCCAATACTGCTACTACACTTTCCACCACTGCAACCCTCCACCTCCAATACAGCTACAACACTCAGCACCACTGCTACCCCTCCACCTCCGTTACTGATACTACACTTCCACTGCTACCCTCCACCTCCATTACTACTACTTACACCTTCCACCACAGCTACCGCCTTCATCTCCATCACTGCTACTACATTTCCACTGCTACCCCTCCACCTCCATGACTGTCCTACTTTACACATCCACCAATGCTATCCCTCCACCCCACACTTGCTACCACACAATCCACCACTGCTACCCCTCCACCACCATCCCTGTCTACTTCACTTCCACCGTACTGCCACCCCTCCACAACACAGCTACTATAACAACCTCCCCAGAGCTACCCCTTCACCTCCATCACTGATACAACACTTGCGCAACCACTGCTACCCCTCCACTCCATCCACTGCCAACCAACATCCCCACTGCTACCCCGTGCCACCACCATTACTGCTATAACACTTCCACCTTCTGCTACCCCTTCAACCTCCCTCACTGCTACTACACTTTCCACCACAGCTACCCCTCCACCTCCATTACTGCTACAACTCTTCACCACTGCTACCCCTCCCCTCCTATACTACACTACACTTCCACCAATGCCAGATCCCTTCCCTCCATCTCTGCTACCACAACATCCACCACTGCTACTTTACTCCACTCTCACCACTGCTACTTTCCTCCACCACTGCTAACCCCTCCAACCACCATTATTCTGCTACTTACACTTCAACTTCCACACTGCTACCTCCACCTCAATCACTGCTACTACACTCCACCACTGCTGGCCCTTCCCCATATATCACTGATACAACACTTACACAACTGCTACCACCAACCCTCCACCTCCATCAACGCTACACACATCCACCACTGCTACCCCTAAATCTCCAATAACGTTTAACTACACTTCCACCACTGAATACCCATCCACCTCCATCACTGCTACCACAACAACCACCACTGCTTACCTTTTCACCTCCATTACTGCTACTTAACACTTCCACCACCTGCTAACCCACCCTCCACCTCCAATACTACTATAAAAAAAAAACCCTTCCACCTCTGCTAACCCCTCCACACCATTACAGCTACCACAACATCCACCACTGCTACCCCTCCACCACCACTGCTACTTCAATTCTACACTGCAACCCCTAGTACCACACCTCAAATACTGCTACCAAACATCCAACACTGTCAATCCCACCACCTCCACACTGCTACTACACTTCCACAACTGCTACCCCTCCACCTCACTTGCAACTACACTCAACCAAACAACTACCCTCCACCTCCATCACATGCTACTTACACTTCCAACCACTTCTCCCCCTACACCTCCATCACTGCTACTACACTTCCTCCACAGCAATGCCTACCCTAAACCTCCACAGCTACTACACTTCCAACCAGAGCTACCCTCCACCTCAATCCTGCAACTAACTTCCACACTGCAAGCCAACCCCTCCGACTCCATCACTGTCTGACTAACACTTCCACACTTGCACCCCACCTCCTCCATCACTGCTACATACACTTCCACCACTGTACCCTCCCTCCACCACCTCATTGCTACCACACATCCACCACTGTTAAACCACACCATCCTACCATTACTACTACTAACACAACCAACACAGCACCCTCCACTCCATTAACTGCTACCACAGAACATCCCACCACTGCTCTAGAACCCCTCCTCCTCCACCACTGCAAACTCTTCACTTTCCAAGAAACCACTGCTACCCCTCCACCTCCAAAAACTGCTACTACAAACTTTCCACAACTGCTACTACGCGGACGTACGCTTCTCTTCCGCTTGCTTCCACAACTGCTACCCCTTTCACCCCCATCACTACTGCAACTACACATCAACGCAGACCTGCATGACCACCTACGCCCGCCACCTCCATCACTACTACCACACCTTCGCAACCAGCTGCTACCCCCTCCAACCTCCATCACTGCTACCACACATCCACCACTTGCTGACCCCTCCACCTCCATACACTGCACTGTACACTGTCCACCACTGTTACCCCTCACCTCCACACAGCTACTATCAAAACTTCCACCAGAGCTACCCCACCACTTCCATCACAGCTGCAACACTTTTCCTTCGACCATTCCGCCACAGCTAACCCACCCTTTTTTTTTCCCCCCCAAAAAAAAAAAAAAAAAAACCTACACTGCTACAACTACATAAACATACAAAACAAATACAAAACAAAAACTTTCCTCCACAGCTAACCCCCCCCACACTCCACCTCCAACACTGCAATTTTTTTTTTTACACACATCCAACACACCTACCCCTTGTACCACACCTCCATCACTTCACTGGATCTACACTTCCCACCACTGCTAAAAACCCCTCCATCCACATCTCCAATGGCTACTTACTCATCTGCATTTCCAACCACAGCAACCACCTCCACACCCCTCCCCCTCCGACGTCTCCAATACTGCTACTACTCTTCCACCACTGCTACTCTACTCCACCACCTCCACTGCAAGCTACTAACACTTCCACAAGAGCTCCCCACCACACCATCACTGCTACTACACTACCACCACTGCTAACTCCTCCACCTCCATCAATTGCTACCACACATCCACTCTGCTAAACCTCCAACCCATTAACTACTACTACACATCATTCCACCACAGCTACCCCTCCAACTCCGTTACTAGCTTCCACACATCCACCACTGCTTCCCCTACACCACCACCACTGCAAACTTTCACTTCCACCACTGCTATACCCCACCACACACCATTACTGTACTACCTTCCACCACTGCTACTACACTTTCCCACCACAGCTTACCCCCTTCACACCCCATCACTGTACTCCAACTTCCGATCCACGCTACCCCTCCACCTCCATCACTACTACCACACATCCACCCGTGCTAACTTCCTCCACCTCCATCACTGTTACCGACACATCCACCACTGTCTAATCGCCTAAATCTCCATTAACCTTACTACACTTCCACCACTGCTATCCATCCACCTCCATCACTGCTACTACACTTCCACTACTGCTACTCTTCCACCTCCATTACTGCAACTACACTTCCACCACTGCTACCCCTCCACCTCCATCACTGCTACTACACTTCCACCACTGCTACCCTTCCACCTCCACCACTGATACTACACTTACACAACTGCTACCCCTCCACCTCCATCAATGCTACCACACATCCACCACTGCTACCCCTAAATCTCCATTACTGTTACTACACTTCCACCACTGCTAAAGCTACGCCATCCACACTCCATCGACTGCTACCACACATCCACCACTGCAGCCTTCCAACCTCGCTTAACTGCTACTACACCTGCACCACTGCTTACCTGCTACCCACCACTCCTACCAATACTACTACAAACACTTCCACCACTCCCCCCTCCACTCCAATATTGCAACCACACATCCACCACTTGCTACCTTTCCACCTCCACCCCTGCTACTTCACTTCCCGCACCACGTACTACCCAGCACCTCCATTACTGCTACCACACATCCAACCACTGCAACCCATCCACCTCTCACGCTAACTTACACTTCCCACCACAGCTACCACCCCAATACCTCCACTGCTAATTACACTTCCACCACTGCTACCCCTATACCTCCACTGCTAATACACTTCCACCAGAGCTACCCCTCCACCTCTATCACTGCTACTACACTTCCACCACTGCTACCCATCTACATCCATCACTGCTACTACACTTCCACCACTGCTACCCCTCCACCTCCATCACTGCTACAACACTTCCACCACTGCTACCCCTCCACCTCCATCATTGCTACCACACATCCACCACTGCTAAACCTCCACCTCCATTACTACTACTACACTTCCACCACTGCTACCCCTCCACTCCATTACTGCTACCACACATCCACCACTGCTACCCCTCCACCTCCACACAGCAGACTTCAACATCCACCACTCTACTACACTACCACCACAGCTACCCCTTCACACCCCATCACTGCTACACACTTCCACCAACTGCTACTCCACCACCCCAAACACAACTCTACCACAACATCCACCACTGCTAACCCCCCTCCTCCATCACTACTATCCACACAACCACCACTGCTAACCCCGTCCACCCTCCAACACTGCTACCAGAACAACCACCACTGCTACCCCTCCACCTCCATCACTGCAACTACATTTTTCCACCACAGTCAAACCCTATCCCACCTCCCACTGCTACTATACACTTTCCACCAGAGCTACCGCCTCCACCTCCACACTGCTACTACACTTCCACCACTGCTACCCCTCCACCTCGTCTGAACTACACTTCCTCCACTGCTACCCATCCACCTCCAACACTGCAACCACACATCCACACTGCTACCCCTCCACCGCCCATCACGTGCTAACACACTTCCCCACTGCTAACCACCTCCACCTCCACTGCTACTACACTCCACCAAGCTACACCTGCACCACCATCAATGCTACGACACTATCCACCACTGCTACCCCCTCCACCTCCACTGCCTACTACACTTCCAGCACAGCTACCCCTCCAACTCTATCACTGCTACTACACTTCCACCACAGCTACCCCCCTCCACCTTCCATCACAGCTACCGACACCATCACCACTGCAACCCGTCCACCCTCCATTACAGCTAGAACACTACCACCTCTGCTACCCCTTCACCTCCCTCACTGCTACTACACTTCCACCACAGCTACCCCTCCACCTCCATTACTGCTACTACTCTTCCACCACTGCTACCCCTCCACCTCCTTTACTACTACTACACTTCCACCAATGCTAACCCTCCACTCCATCACTGCTACCACACATCCACCACTGCTACTTCTCCACCTCCACCACTGCTACTTCACTTCCAGCCACTGCTACTCTCTCTCCCACCTCCATTAACTGCTACTACAACTTCCACCACTGCAAACCCTCCAACCTCAATCAAGCTACTACACTTCCACCACTGCTGCCCCTTTTTTCCCCCACTCACCTATATCACTGATACTACACTTACACAACTGCTACCGTCCTCCACCTCCACAACGCTACCACACATCCACCACTGCTACCCCAAAATCTCCATTAAAGTTACAACACTTCCACCTCTGCTACCCGTTCCACCTCCATTACTACTACTACTCATCCCAACACTGCTACCCCTCCACTTCCACCACAGCACTAACTCTTCCACCCCTGCTACCACCCTCCAACTCCACCACTGCTACTACTCCTTCCACCACTGCTACCCCTCCACCTCCAAAATGCAACTAACACTTCCACCACAGCTACCCGTTCCACCTCCAATACTGCTACTACACTCCACCACTGCTACGCACTTCCACCTCCCAATACTGGCTACTAACCACTCCACGCACTGCAACTCCTCCACCACCAATACTGCCTACTACCAACACCTCACCACTGCTAACCTCCCTCCACCTCCAAAACTGTTACACACTTCCACCCACTGCAAACCCCCTCCACCTCCAAAACTGATGCACACTTCAACCACTGCTACCCCCTCCATCCACCGTTACATGCTACTTACCTTCCACACTGCTACCCCTCCCCTCAATACTAATACTACCTTTCCACCGCTACTACCCTTCCACACCATTCTGCTACAACACATCCACTCACTTGCTACCACCACCCTCCACCTCCACCGCTGCAACTTCACATCCACACTGCTTACCCCTCCACCTCTATTATAGCTACTACCTTCCAACACTGCACCCATCTCCTCCATCACTGCTACAACACTTCCACCACTGCTACCCCTTAAAACCTCGCATCACTGCAACTAAACTTCCACAACTGCTACCAACTCTCCACCTCCACCGCTGCTACTTCACTTCCACCACTGCTACCACTCCACCTCTAATTATTTCTAGCTACACTTTCCACCAAATTTGCTACCCTCTTCTCCTCCATCACTGCTTACTACATCACCACCACAGCTACCCCCTTAACCTCCATCACAGCTACTAATCTTCCAACAACTGCTCCCCTCCACCTCCTCACTGCTACATACCACATCCACCACTGCAACCCCCTTCACCGCCGTCACTGATACAACACTTCCACCACTGCTACCCTCCACCTCCAATCACTGCACACACTCACACCACTGCTACCCTTCCACCTCCATAACTGCTACTTAGACTTCCACCACTGCTACCCCTCAACCTCGCAATACTCAGCAACAGGTACACTTCCCACCACTGCGCTACGTCCTCCACCTCCAATACTGCTACTACACTTCCACCACTGCTACCCCTCCACCTCCAATACTGCTACTACACTTCCACCACTGCTACCCCTCCACCTCCAATACTGCTACTACACTTCCACCACTTGCTCCCCCACCCACCTCCATACTCTACTTACACATCCACCACTGCTACCCCTCCACCTCCAATACTGCTACTACACTTCCACCACTGCTACCCCTCCACCTCCGTTACTGATACTACACTTCCACTGCTACCCCTCCACCTCCATTACTACTACTACACTTCCACCACTGCTACCCCTTCATCTCCATCACTGCTACTACATTTCCACCACTGCTACCCCTCCACCTCCATTACTGCTACTACACTTCCACCAATGCTACCCCTCCACCTCCATCACTGCTACCACACATCCACCACTGCTACCCCTCCACCTCCATCACTCCTACTACACTTCCACCACTGCCACCGCTCCACATCCACTGCTTACTACACCGTCCCACCAGAGCTACCCCATCACCTCCACAGCTAGATACTACACTACCACCACTGCTACCCCTCCACACCATCACAGCTCTACCACACATCCACCACTGCTTACCTCGTTCCACCTCCATTACTGCTTAGACACTTCTCACCTCTGCTACCCCTTCACCTCCCTCACTGCTATACTACACTTCCACCACAGCTACCCCTCCACCACCAATAGCTACTACGCTTCCACCACTGCAACCCTCCACTCCTTTGGACTAACTACTACACTTCCAACCAATGCTAACCCTTCCACTCCATCACTGCTACCAACAACATCCACCACTGCTACTTCTCCACCTCACACCACTGCTACTTACTTCCAACCACTGCATACCCCTCCACCTCCATTTCTCTACTACACTTCACCACTGCTACCGCTTACCACCTCCACCTCCATCACTGCTACTACACTTCCACCACTGCTACCCTTCCACCTATATCACTGATACTACACTTACACAACTGCTACCCCTCCACCCTTCCCCCCCCAACACGCTACCACACGATCCACACTGCTACCCAACCCCTAAATCTCCATTACTGTCACACACTTCCACCACTGATACCCATCCACCTCCATCACTGCTACCACACATCCACCACTGCTACCTTTCCACCTCCATTACTGCTACTACACTTCCACCACTGCTACCCCTCCACCTCCATTACTACTACAAACACTTCCACCACAGCTACCCCTCCACTCATTATACTGCTACCACACATCCACCACATCTACCCCACAACACCACTGCTACTTCACTTCCACCACTGCAACCCCTCCACCTCAATTACTGCTACCAAACATCCACCACTGCAATCCCTCCAACTCCATCACTGCTACTAACACTTCACCACTGTACCCCACCACCTGCACTGCTACTAACACTTCCAACACAAACTACCCCTCCACCTCCATCACTGCTACTAACACTTCCACCACTGCAACCCCTACACCTCATCACGCTACTACACTTCCTCCACTGGCTACCCCAATACCTCCACTGCTACTACACATCCACAAGCTACCCTCCCACCTCTATCACTGCAACTACACATATCCAAGGACCACTGCAACCGACCTCCACATCCATCACTGCTACTACACTTCCACCAGCTGCTTACCCCTCCACCTCCACACTGCAACAACACATCCGACTCTGCTACCCCTCCACCAACCATCATTCTACCACACACCACCACTGTAAACCACCTTCCTCCATATTAAATTCAACTACACTCCAACACTGCTACCCCTCCACTCCATTACTGCTACCACACATCCATCCACTGCAACCCCTCCACCTCCAACCACTGCTACTTCACTTCCACCACTGCAACCCCCTCCACCTCCATACAGCTAGCTACACTCCAAAAGCAGCTACTTACGCATCCACCACTGCTACCCCCCATTCACCCCCACACTGCACTACAACATCAAACCACTGCTACCCCTCCACCTCCATCACTACTACCACACATCCACCACTGCTACCCCTCCACCTCCATCACTGCTACCACACATCCACCACTGCTACCCCTCCACCTCCATCACTGCTACTACACTTCCACCACTGCTACCCCTCCACCTCCACTGCTACTACACTTCCACCAGAGCTACCCCTCCACTTCCATCACTGCTGCTACACTTCCACCACTGCTACCCTTCAACCTCCACTGCTACTACACTTCCTCCACTGCTCCCTCCACCTCCAACACTGCTACCCCACATCCACCCTCCCACTCCTAACCCCTCCACCTCCATCACTGCTACTACACTTCCACCACTGCTACCCCTCCACCTCCATTGCTACTACGCTTCCACCACAGCTACCCCTCCACCTCCATCACTGCTACTACACTTCCACCACTGCTACTCCTCCACCTCCACTGCTACTACACTTCCACAAGAGCTACCCCTCCATCACCATCACTGCTACTACACTTTTCACCACTTGCTAACCCCCACCTCCATCATTGCTACCACACATCCACCACTGCTAAACCTCCAACTCCATTACTACTACTACACTTCCACCACTGCTACCCCTCCACTCCGTTACGCATCCACACAGCCACCACAGATTACCCTTCACCTCCACCACTGCAACTTCACTTGCCACCACAGGCTTAACCCTCCACCTCCATTACAGCTACAACACTCCACCACTTCAACTACCTTTCCACCACAGCAACCCATCACACCCCATCAACTGCAACTACACTTCCACCACTGCAACCCCCCCAACCTCCATCACTACAACCACACATCCACCACTGCTACCTCCTCCACCTCCATCACTGTTACCACACTCCACCACAGCTATCCTAAATCCCATAACCTTACTACACTTCCACCACTGCTAACCAACCACCCCCAATCACTGCTAATGACACTTCCACTACTGCAACTCTTCCACCTCCATTACTGCAACAACACTTCCACCACAGCTACCACCCCTCCACACCCACCATCACTGCTACTACACTTCCACCCACTGCAACCTTCCACCTCCACCACTGAACGACACTTACACAACGCCACCCCTCCGCCTCCATCATGCGACCACACATCCACCACTTGGCCCACCCCCCTCAATCTCCATTACTGTTCCACACTTCCATCCACCACTAGCTACCCATCCACCTCCATCACTGCTACCACACATCCAACACTGCTGCCTTTCCAACCTCCTATCCTGCTACTACACCTGCACTCACTGCACCCCTCCACCTCGCGATTTACTACTAACAACACATCCACCACAGCTACCCCTCCACTCCATTATTGCTACCACACATCCACCACTGCACCTTTCCCCACCTCCCCCCCCTGCTACATCACCTTCCACCACTACTACCTAACCCCTGCACCTCCATTACTGCTACACACATCCACCACTGCTACCCACCACCTCCATCACTGCTACTACTACACTTCCACCACTGCTAACCCCAATAACCTCCACTGCAACTACACATCCACCACTGCAAACCCCTATACCTCCACTCACTACACTTCCACCAGAGCTACCCCTCCACCTCTATCACTGCTACTACACTTCCACCACTGCTACCCATCTACATCCATCACTGCTACTACACTTCCACCACTGCTACCCATCCACCTCCATCACTGCTACAAAACACTTCCACCACTGCTACGCCACCACCTCCTATCAATTGCTACCACACATCCACCACACGCTAAACCCACCCTTTCCATTACAACAACAACACTTCCACCACTGCTTCCCATTCCACTCCATTACTGGCTACCACACATCCAACCACTGCTACCCCTCCACCTCCACCACAGCTACTTCACTCCACCACTGCTACTCTACACTCCACCACGAGCTACCCCTTCACCCCCACGACTGCAACTACACTCCACCACTGCTACTACCTCCACCTCCATCACTACTAACCACACATCCCACCACTGCTACCCCACCACCTCCATTGACTACAAACACACATCCACCACAGCTACCCCATACCCTCCACCTCCATCACTGCTACCACACATCCACCACTGCTACCCCTCCACCTCCATCACTGCTACTACACTTCCACCACTGCTACCCCTCCACCTCCACTGCTACTACACTTCCACCAGAGCTACCCCTCCACCTCCATCACTGCTACTACACTTCCACCACTGCTACCCCTCCACCTCGACTGCTACTACACTTCCTCCACTGCTACCCCTCCACCTCCATCACTGCTACCACACATCCACCACTGCTACCCCTCCACCTCCATCACTGCTACTACACTTCCACCACTGCTACCCCTCCACCTCCACTGCTACTACACTTCCACCAGAAGCTACAACTGCACCACATTCAACTGCTACAACACTACCACACTGCTACCCCACCACCACCACAGCAACTACACATCCACTCCAGCTACCCCTCCACCTCCATCACTGCTACTACACTTCCACCACTGCTACCCCTCCACCTCCATCACTGCTACCACACATCCACCACTGCTACCCTTCCACCTCCATCACTGCTACTACACTTCCACCACTGCTACCCCTCCACCTCCACCTGCCTACACATCCACAAGAGCTACCCCTCCAACCTCCATCACTGCTACTACACTTCCACCACTGCATACCCCTCCCCACCATGCACACGCTACAACACTTCCACCACTGCAAGCCCCTCCACCTCCATCACTTAACCACACATCCACCACTGCTATCCCTCAATCTCCATTACTGTTACTACACTTCCACCACTGCTATCCATCCACCTCCATCACTGATACTACACTTCCACCACTGCAACTCTTCCACCTCCATCACTGATACTACACTTCCACCACTGCTACCCCTCCACGTCCATCACTGTTACCACACATCCACCACTCCAACACATCCACCACTGCTACCCTTCCAACCTCCAATCTCTACTACACTTCCACCACTGCTACCCTCCTCACCTCCATACTGCTACTCACTTTCCACCACTGCTACCCCTCCCCCATACTGCTACCTACACTTCCACCACTGCTACCCCTTTCCACCTCCATAACTGCTACTAACACTTCCACCACTGCTACCCTCCACCTCCATACTGTCCCACACTCCACCACTGCTACCTCCACCTCCTTTACTGCTACAACACTTCCACCACTGCAAACCCCTTCCACCTCCTCACTGCTACAACACTTCCACCACTGCTCCCAACCCCCCCACCTCCATACTGCTACTTACACTTTCCACCATGGCAAACCCCTCCCCCCTCCATCACTGCTTCCCACACACCAAACCACTGCTACCCCTCCACCTCCATCAACTCTACTACACTTCCCCCACCTACCCCTCCACCTCCATACTTGCTACTACATTTTTCCCCACGCTACTCACCCCCCCATCTCAACCTTCCATCACGACCCCTATCCTCCTTCCAACTTCACTGCTACCCTCTCCACCTCCTTTACTGCTACACACCACCACCACTGCTACCCTCCACCTCCATACTGCTACAACACTTCCACCACTGCAAACCCCTTAAACCTCCATCATGCAACACACTCCACCACTGCTAACCCCTCCCCTCCAACTCTACTACACTTCCACCACTGCTAACCCCTCCACTCCTTTACTGCTCCCACACATTCCACCACTCTACCCTCCACCTCCACCACTCTACTCACTTCCACCATTTGCAAACCCCTCCACCTCCATCCACTGCTACTACCTTCACCACTCCCTACCCCCCTCCCCTCCATATTGCTACTCCCACTTCCACCACGCTACCCCTCCACCCCAATATCTTACTACTCCCACTTCCACCAACTCCCCTAAACCCCCACCCCCAAATAAACTGCACCACACATCCACCACTGCTACCCCTCCACCCCCCATACTGCTACTACACTTCCACCATGCAAACCCCTCCACCCCAAACTGCTACTAACACTTCCACCACTGCAACCCTCCACCCCCATACTGCTACAACACTTCCACCACCCCAACCCTCCACCTCCATTACTGCAATACACTTCCCCACTGCTACCCCTCCACCTCCAATACTGCTACTACACTTCCACCACTGCTACCCCTCCACCTCCAATACTGCTACTACACTTCCACCACTGCTACCCTCCACCTCCAATACTGCTACTACACTTCCACCACTGCTACCCCTCCACCTCCATTACTGCTACTACACTTCCACCACTGCTACCCCTCCACCTCCATTACTACTACTACACTTCCACCACTGCTACCCCTTCATCCCATACTGCTAAAACATTCCCACTGCAAACCCCTCCCCCTCCATACCTGCTACTACACTTCCACCATGCTACCCCTCCACCTCCTCACTACTACACACTTCCCCCCACTGCTACCCCTCCACCCCCCATACTGCTACTCACTTTCCACCACTGCCCCCCCTTTAAACCCACCCACTGCTACTACCCCTCCACCAAGCTACCCCTTCACCTCCATCACTGTACAAAAACACTTCCACCACTGCCTACCCTCCACCTCCCAATCACTGCTACCACACAATCCACCACTGCTATACCTACCCCATCCCCTCCTCACTGCTACTACACTCACCACGCTACCCCTCCACCTCCAATTACTGCTACAAACCTTCCACCACTGCTACCCCCCCTCCACCTCCTTACTCACTACACTTCCCACAATGCTAACCCTCCACTCCAACTGTTCCACACATCCACCACTGCTATTCCTCCTCACCTCCACCATGCTACATCACTTCCACCACTGCTACCCTCCCCCCCCATCCTCCCCATTTACTGCTACTACACTTCCACCACTGCTACCCCTCCCCCCCCCATCACTGCTTACTACACTTCCACCCAAACTGCTCCCCTTTCCACCTATCACGTACACCTACAACACAACTGCTACCCCCCACCTCCATCACGCTTACCACACATATCCACCACTGCTACCCCCCAAACTTCCATTACCTTTACAAACCCCTTCCACCAACCTGTCCCCCCATCCACCCCCCTCACTGCTAAAACCCACATTCCCCACCCAACTGAAAACTTTCCACCTTCCATTCCCTGCAACTAACCACTTCCACCACTGCTACACCCCTCCCAACCTCCCTTATAACTACCTACAACTCCCCATTCCACAACACTGCTACCCCCTCCACCTCCATTAATGCTACCCCCACAATCCCACCACTGCACCCCCACCCAAACTTGCTACTACACTTCCACCACTGCTACCCCACCCACATTCTCCACCTCCAACTGCTAACCACCACACACCCTCCCACTGCTACCCCCCACCTCCATCACACTACAACACTTCCACCACTGCTAACCCCCTAAACCCCACCTCCCCCATGCTATTTCACTCCACCACCTACCACTTCCCACCACCTCCATCCATGCTACACACTTCCACCACTGCTACCCCTCCACCCCATCACTGCTAACTACACTTCCCCCACCACTTTGCTACCACCCCCTATACCTCCACTGCTACACACTTCCACCAGAGCTACCCCTCCACCCTCTATCACTGCTACTACCCCTTCCAACCACTGCTACCCTCCATCCATTACTGCTACTACACTTCCACCACTGCAACTACCCCCCTCCACCTCCATCACGCTACAACACTTTCCCCCCACTGCTACCCCCCACCTCCACATTGCTAACAACATCCACCACTCTAAACCTCCACCTCCAAATTACTACTACTACATTTCCCCACCACTGCTACCCCTTCCACCTCCATTACTGCTACCAACTCCACCACTGCTACCCCCTCAATGTCCCCCACCACTGCTACTTCCCCTTCCAACTGCTACTACACTTCCACCACTGCTACCCTTTCACCCCATCACTGCTACACACTTCCACCACTGCTACCCCTCCACCTCCATACTACTACCACCACCCACCCTGCTACCCTCCCTCACCCCCAAAACCCTGCTACTTC
>NC_069444.1:4426268-4468492 GCF_026875155.1 Cherax quadricarinatus | reverse complement strand
TAGTTTTGGGGAGAGAAGAGTACACCCAGGCACCAGGCTAGTGTGGGGGATGAAGGTGTCACCAGGCTGGTGGGGAGTGAAGAGTGTCACACCAGGAGACCAGCACCAGGCACCAGGCTAGGTTGGGGAGTGAAGAGAGAGTCACCAGGCACCAAGCAAGTGTGGGGAGAGAAGAGTGTCACACCAGCCACCAAACTAGTTTGGGGAATGAAAAGTGACACCAGCAACCCAGGCTAGTGTGGGAGAGTGAAGAGTATCAACTAGGCTAGTGTGGGGAGGAAGAATGGCAACCAGGCTAGTAGTGGGGAAGTGACGAGTGGCACCAGGCACCAGACTAGTTTGGGGGAGTAGAAAAGTGGGCACCAGGCACCAGGCTAGTGTGGGAGGAGTGAAGAGCATCGCTTGGCTAGTGTGGGGAGTGAAGAGGTGCCACTAGGCTAGTGTGTGATGACAGTAGTGGCACCAGGCTAGTGTGGGGAAGTGAAGAGTGTCACCAAGCATCAAGCACCAGGCTAGTGTGGGAGAGTGAAGAGTATCACCAGGCTAGTGTGGAGAAGTGGCGAGTAACCAGGCATCAGGAACCAGGCTAGTGTGGGAAAGTAAAGAGTATCACCAGGCTTGTGTAGAGAAAGTGAAGAGTGTTATCAGGCTAGTGTGGGGGTGGAGTGAAGAGAGCCACCAGGCACCAGGCTAATGTGGGGGGGGGGAAGAGTGGGCATGAGGCACCAGGCTTGTTAGGGGTGGAGTGAAGAGAGGCACCAGGATAGTGTAGGGTGGAGTGAAGAGTGCCACCAAGCATCAGGCTGCAGTGGTGTGAACGGTCTTGGTTGTATGAGTGCAGAGCGGGTGCTTGTATGCCTGCGTGTACGTGCAAGTGCCTTACATGGGAGGGTGCGCACGCACCGCACCATACGGACGTAGCATGTTAATATGTTATAACCAGACCAGACGTACGTGCTTCTTTGGGGAATTATTGATCACATAATAAAATTCTTGGTACGTGTGCTCACGGATGATTTACTAATGAGAGGATCTATACACGGAGATGAACCCTTCTTTCTCCCCTTCTTCCTTCCCTCCCCTCCCACAGAAGAAGCCCTTACCCCCACTCGGGGCCCTAAACTCCCCTTCACCTTCGGGCCTTTCAGCAACCCCACTGCCCCACTCCAGCACTACAGAATCCTTCCACTCTAGAGTCCACAGTACTCTCTTCCCCACTGTCACACACCCGAGCCATTCCCTCACTCCAGAGCCCCTTCCTTCAGCGCCCCTCCACCCCCCTTTACCCCCCAGCCAAACCACAGGGCCTAAAAAAAAACCACAACTGACCCCCCACAAACCCGATGTTTTTTAATGCCCTCAACCTCTCAGGCACAAAAGATACCTCACAAAAAACTGTTTGGTGGTAGTCCACCTACCTCCGCCCCGCGGAGATCCGCACTTAAACCCTGAAAGGACGGAAAGAGGAGCCCCCCCTTGAATGAGGACAAGAGGGCAAAGAGGAAGGCAGCAACCAAGCAGCGCCAGGGACCACACAGGCCAACGGTAGACATGAAAACCCTAACTGCTAAGGAAGTGGGGGAATTGCTTATGCTGCTTCCCCAAGGGAGAAGAATGAAGAATAATCGTTAGGCAGAGGGACGCCCCCCCCCATGCCCTTGGGGCTACTCTGCCTCTGATTGCCCCGAAATTGCCCCTGAAATGGTTGATGGTTGGGGTGGGGAACTACTGCTTTGCTGCTTGCTGCGCATGCTGTCTGCCTGCTGCCCTGCCTACTACTACCTGCTACTGCTGCTGCTGATGGTAATTCCCCGGGGGGTTGGGTGGCACGAGCCCTCCCTGCCCGATGGAGGAAAAATCCATTAAAAGATAAGAGTGAGCAATCATCCCACCCGATCAAACCTGCCCACCCAACCACCATGAATGGGGCAAAAGATTGCCCTCCGGGTTTTCGCCGGGGTCCCCCTCCCCTGGTTGCCGGTAAAGCGCCCTCTCTCTCTCTGGGGCACCTTTCCCCTGGGGGGGGGGGGGGGGGGGGGGGGGGGGGGGGGGGGGGGGGGGGGGGGGGGGGAGACCCACTGTTGGTCCCCACCAGGGGGTTAAAACGGGGGAAGAAAGCCGGGGGGAGGGGTCCCCCCGCTAAAACCGCAGCAAAGGGCCCCCCCCACACAGCCGAATTCCCTCGCACCACCCCCGGGGGATCCCGAACCCACCACCACCACAGCAAACCACTCCCCGTGGGGGCAAAGCATCCACCGCTTGGTTCACCCTCTGGCTTTCTCGTGAGCCAACCAGTAAACCCCAAACCCGTTGGCCCTTTTGCGAACTATCCCCTTCTAGCCACAACCGTCCAAACACTCCACACACCGGCCGCTAAAACGCGGCGGGTCTCAGAAGACACCAAGCGTCCCCTTCCCCTTCCCGGTGTCGGTGGGGCCTCACTATCCCCCGACCTGGGAGTCCAGGCCGGGCCCCCCCGCGACCCCCCCTTGGCGCTCGGGACCCCCTGTTTTCGATGGTGCGCACGCTACGCCCCGCACCACGTTTTCCCCCCACCCGAACCCAAATTCTTAAAGCGGCGGCCCCCGGGAATTAACATGCCCCCACCACAAAGCCCTTTGCGAAGATCTTAAAGCAACTCCTTCCATTTCACCCCGAGACCAACACACACACCACGGGCCTATTTTTTTCCGCCACCTTAGGCAGCTTAACCAACCTGAGGCCGACGGTGCTAAGTTTCCCCCCCAGTGGCCCCCAGCCTCCCTGACCTGTGGTTAACATAATGGCAACGTGAAGGGATTCGGATTATGTGAGCGAGGGGTGGGAGGGGGAAAGACAAGAAGAGGCACCCCTAACACACCTGGTCCCCTAAGCCTGCCGGCAAGCGGCCTGGTAGCGGTCCCGTTCCCACCCCCCCCCACGCCAAGGTTGTACCGACGCAACCCCAGCTTACCTCCATCACACAGCTACACCGTCCCCCTGGCCCCCTCCTCCCTCCACCCTCCTCATCATCCATCATCCACCCCCCTCCTCCTCCTTCCTCCCTCCACCCAAACAAACAACCCTGCCCCAGCAAACTTCCCCGAATGAACTCCGAGAAAACGAGGCCCAAAACCATTTTTCTTTTTCTCCCACTCCCAGCCCCCATAAAACCCACCATCAAAGGCAAAGCAAAATTAAAACTTTTTTATATACCATGCAATAAATGACGGAGTTTGAAGTTAACGGGTTAGAGTGTGAACCGGAGAAGCAAGTAGGAAGGAGGCGAGAAGGAGGAAGGCACGAGGAGGAGGAGGAAGAAGGGGATTGTTTTTTAAATTTTAAAGTAAGTAAATTACATGATGAACGACTCCCATTTCACCCTTCCAATTCCCCCCACCCCCCTCCCCATTTACCCCCTTATCACCCCCCCACTTTCCATTTTTACACCAAATCAACCACCATTTATTTTTTTTTGTGGTTTTAAAGTTGGCCGTAAATTTGGAAATGTTTTTTATTACTTTTTTTATCAAAACCTAGATAAACATCCGACTGTGGATTTATGACCCAGAAGCAGCGAGCACAACACCCCGTCACAAGCATGTTCCCCACACAATCCTTCTGTCTGCCATAGCAAATGTTCCACAGTATCTATCAACAGAAATTGTCCCCATAAACATTCCGTCACAGCATGTCACAATCCGTCTTCCACAGAATGTCCCCCCAAAACACAAGGTAAATTCTATCACAAAGCCATGTCCCCCCACAACATTCGCACAGCATGGTCCACATATGCCCCTACCTAAAAAGCCCATGTCCCACAAGTAACAACTATCACAGCATGTCCACAAAACATCCGTCCCCCAAAAAAAATCCGCCCACAGCATGTTCACAGTAAATCTAATCCTATCATGGCATTGTCCCCCCACAGTTAAATTCCTATCACATGCCCCCAGAAAAATTCCACAGTAAAAATCCCCTGTCACAGGCAATGTCCCCCCCCCAACAGCATTCCCGTCCCCCAACAGAAATTGTGGAACCCCATAAACAATCACAACAACAAAAAACAGCAAAAAAACATTAACAGAGGCAACCCACACCATCCCAACAGCACTAATACACTTATCAGGAGCACGCCACACCTAAAACACATAACCAAAACAATATCCAAAAGCAACTACAATATCACAGCAAATCACACCCTATCACAGCACCACCACTTTCCACACAGCACCCAAACACTAATCATACCACTCACCTAATACCTTTCACTAGCAACACCCACCTATCCACTCACAGCAACCACAACTATTAAAAACCAGCACCAACAGTAAAAATCCACAGACAACAGCACCAACACATGTCACCGAGGCGCAACACTATAAATAGCAAACCACAATTTATCCAACAGCACCACACTATCACAGCAACAATTATCAACCAGCCACCACAAACTATCACAGCACCACAGCAATCAAAGCACCACAACTTAATCACAAACAATCACCCCCACACTAATCACAACATCACAACTATCAACTACAAGCAACCAACACTTTACCCTTGGAAAGTTTACCTGGAAGAGAGTTTTCCCCGGGGGTCAACGCCCCCGCCCGGCCCCCCCGGTCCCCTGGTGCAACCCAGGCTCCCCTTCTTCCCTGGTGGATCAAGCCCTGAATCCAAACCAGGGCTTGTTGCCTTGCAGGCCTTGCACGCAAACCCCAAACCGTACGAGACACAGCCCCGGCCTATTTTTTTGATCAGGAAACTGACTTTTAGGTTTGCTTGTTCCCGTGCCCCAGGCTTGAAGACTTGCCAGGGGTTCTGTTGGTAAATTCCCCCCTTATGTTGTGCTGGGAGGCAAGTTGAAAACATTCCCCCCTCCCCCTCCGGGACCCCCCTGACCCAACCTTATTTGGTATGGGTCCCCCTCTAAACGTGGCTAATGACAAACCCCCCGGGCCTTTTTCATTGGGGGAATGGTGCATCGTCTGCCAAGTCCCATTTGGCCTTTTCGTAGTGATTGAATTTCCGTGGTGCAAGTTTCGGTAAACTAAAGTCCCCCCCCTTCTACGAATTTTCCCAGGGTTGTTAATTATTTAATTTCCATGTTAATCTCTCCCTCCGCCTTCCCTGCCCGTATTCCAGGGAATAACAAGGTATTTTTTAGGAACACCTCCAAGCGCTCCCCCCCCCCAAATAAATTGAGGTGTTTTTAAATCTCCCGTTATGCCCCCGCCAGTGAAAGTTTCTCCTGTACATTTTTTTCCTCTAGGTTCCGGGGGCAATTTCACCTGCCCTTGGGAAAAGGTGGCCTGTTAGTTGGTGCCAGCAATATTCCAGCCTAAGATAGAAAAACCAAGTTGACCTGAAGAGTGGGGTCCCATCAAATGGGGCTTTTTGGGCCCCCTAGTATTTTGAAGGTTTTTTCTTCTCATTTTAATCCCATCCTGTCCATTTTTCTAGCAGAATTTTTGCGAACGGTTGAATTACAATGTTTAATGGTCCCCCCCTTTGAAGGTGGAAAAAGAATCCACTCCGACAAAAATCACTCCCAGGTCTTTGACGGTTGGTGGGTTTTTCGCTCTATTTTTTGTGGCCCCCAAGAAATTTTTGTTTTTTATTTTTTTGGTAAACTCAGAAATGAATGATTTAATTTTCCCCTCATGGTTTTAAACCATATCTGAGTTAATTTTTGGAAATTTCTCATTCGTTTGAAAACTTTTCATAATTGTTTGATTTTTTCTTTACCCCTGCAGCCCACTGAAAAGATTTGGTATTGAAAATGTTCCCGCCCTGGAAGCCTTCTGCAAGTAAGTCCTGCCAATTGGAAGGGACATTGTCCCAGCAGAATTTCGGGTTGTCCCATCTGCAAAGGAAAAGTCAACCGGGTGGCTTGGTGCCCCTTTTTGAACAATCCTTTGGTTCCCTAATGTCCCGAATATGAAAGGAATGAGGGAACAAGAAAAAAATGGGAAAAGCGGAGTACCTGGTGCCTTGTGGGAAAACCGAGCTTTTTTCAACCGTAAAGCTCTGCGCCTCGGAAACCACTTTACTTTCTGGTTGGACGATAAACTCTCCTGGTGTTCTGTTAGTGAGGAAAATTTATAGATCCATCGACCGGACTTTTCCTATTATTTCCCCCTTTAGCGGCCGCGCAAAATTTTGTGGCGCCCTATTAACGCCGCCATGGTCCTCCCCCCCCCCACACTGTTCGAAGGCTTTTTTGCGCAAAGTCTGTATATATTTTAAACATCTGGCATTCCCTTTTTTGTGGTTGTCCCTTCTAGTTTTTTGCATTTAAGGACCTTGTCCCGTAGTGATCCAAATTAGTTATTATTGAGACAGGAAACAGGAGCGACCTGGTTCTAAAACCCATGTTGACCCTGGGGTTTGTGTAAAAACTGAATGGGGTTTTTTTCTAGAATTGGGGTGGTTGAAATCTTTGCTTCCTTTTAGGAAAACCCTTTTCAAAAGATTTTTTTATGAATAATGGGATGTTATGGGCTTATTTGGATCCTGGGTTAAGTTTTTATCTTTTGCTGTTTGCTTTAACTGCCCCCTTTTTGTGGAGTGGGGCCTTATGTCTGTTGATTTTAGTAACTGGTGGGAACGACCCCCGTGTCCCATGCTCCCCCCTTGCTCCCCCCCTCCTCCCAATAGGATGGAAAAAGGCTCCTTCTTTGCAGTTTCTTTGAATGGAACACAGAGTTCCCATGAGTCCCCTGGCCCCCGGGGCAGAGGCCAATGGGCCAATGTCCCCAAAATTTAATCGCCTGTGTTCCCGAAGTCATTTGGCGTCAGGATTAACGATCGGATAAGGCTTGGTGTTTTAAAATCAAAAAATTTTTGGTGGCTCTTCCCCTCTCAATAAAAAAAATTAATTTTGATCTTCGAACCCTCCTCAGTCAGGTTTAGCGGGTTTTGCTAAAAAACCCTGAAGTCCCCCATATTGGGGAACTTAGGAGTTAGCTTTTCACCTCATTTCCTTTCCCTACCTTGCCTGTCATCTGTGAAAAGGAAAAACCCCATCCCTTGTTTTAAGTAAGGGGCCCAATACTGGGACGTTGTTATTTTTCTCGAAGTTTATTGTATTTGGCCCATAGGAAAAAGAAATAACTTTGGGTTTTCCCTTTCGATTTTCATTTTAATGGCTTTTAGTTTCTTTTCCCCGCGATTCCTTGGACTCCCCCTAATTGAAATCTTTTTAAGCTTAAGTTCAATGCTTTGCTTATTTTCTCTCTGATCCAGTGTCCCCCCTTCCTTCCCCTACCGGTCATTCCAAGATAGAATTACCCTCTTTCAGAGCCGTCTGGGGTGTTATATTCCCTTTTCTTCCGGGGGGGTCCGCCCTGTAAAAAGGAGGCGGCCCTGGTTCTCTTTTCCTATTTTACATCTACCTCCTCCTTTTTTTTTCCCCCCTTAGGAGGGAAAAAATAAGCCTTTTTGTGCCATACATCGAGTGCCCACCCCGAGTTGTTTAATCCCGTTTCTAAGGCAAATTAAGTTTATGGGGGCCCTGTGGTTTCTTTTAAGTAATAATCTTTTCCCCCAGCCCTTATATTTGGTTAAGGACTTGGTTTTACCCTTGGGTCCCCCCCCCCTTTAATGTTTTTTTTTGTTTTATTGGAAGTTTTTTTTGAATTTTGGTGGGAGAATGCTCCCTCGTGACCTAAAATCTCCATTATGTCCCGGTCTGGGGCTCCGCCGCATCATTGAATGAACCCTCAAAATTTATTGTTTGTTGATCTGTGTATTATTGTTTTTTGAAATATGGTGACAATTTCCCTTATCAGAATCATCATTGTTTAAGGAAATGAGGGTTCCTAGTGTATTTCTCCTCCCAGTCCTAGTAAAGGCCTTTCTTGTTATTTGGCCTGGTTTTTTTTTTTAAATTTGAAAATTTATGGTTCAGGAGGAGATTTAAAAAGAAGCTCGCGTGAGATTGTGAGGGCTTTCCCAATCCAGAGCTTGCCTCCCTGGTGTTTAAATTTACTGCAACAATATTATTTGGGCTAATATTACCACCATTTTTAAGGTGCCTTAAGGTTTGAAATCCCCCAGGACAAGATGTTGGGGTTGGCAAGGAGCTGGAAGGATTTTGTCCAGACAGTGGCCCCCCAATTCCTTAACAAGCTTGGGTTCCTGGAAATTGCTGGGATGATTTTGCCAAAAAAATCCCGGAGGGCACTTTTTTTGGGTAGACTACCAACAATTGAACCTTAGTATTTTGGTTTCTCGACCCTTATAAACTGCTAGAAACCCTTCCACTACATCCATTTGGAGGCCCATTTAAGATGGCGGTTCCTGTGGGCAAACAAGTTTTTTGACTCCTTGCCAAAGTGTAAAACAGGGCCCCCACCCCCCCCCCCCCCTTTTTGCCCTTTCCAACTCTGTCACCATTCCTGTAAAAATAGGGTTTGTAACCCTGGGAACCCATATTTCATTGTCCCCCCAAGTGATCCCCCCTTTAATGTGGTTCCCTTCAGTGAAAAGCCCGCGAAAAACTATTGCCTTTGCCTCCTGCAAAGTCAGTCCACGGAAAATGAAAAGGAATTTTGTTAGAATGAATACTGGCCTTAAGACCCAGTATAAATGGCCCAAGAAAGCAATGGTTTAATCGGCCAGGAGTGAAAGTATGTAGGTACTATGGGGGGGGGGCCTAATTTTTTTATTTCCGGCAAAAAGTTCATCAGTTATCCCTGGAAGGTGTTTGGTGAGTGGAGTGTCCCAAATACGAACTGTTGGTTTTTTTTCCACTCCAAGGAATGACCTGGGATTTTTTGGTTGGTAACGATTTTCTGCCAGTTCCTGCCAGTTTTTTTTTTTTCCTTCCCCCCCCAGGCACTAAAAAAACCTCTTCCTCCCTCCTTGAGTGGGCATGTGGCTACCTTAGGTATGTTTTCTCCCATGGGCCCCCTTGGGAATGTTTTTGGATTCCCTTTTTGTCCCCCCTTTATTAAAAGATGGGGTATGGCACTGGGAAAATTTAAGTTTTTATACCCACAGTTCCCACCCTTATTACTGGTACTGAAGAGGTTTACAACCAGTTCAGGGTGGGAAAAAAAAGCTTTACCAGGAAAGGGAGGTTTGCATTTTTCCCCCTGTTTGTTCCATATGGGCCCCATGGCTATTTTTCTAGGGTGGTCCCCCCATAAGTTATTTTGCAACCGGTTCCCATACTGTTTTTTTTTTTTTTTTCCCCTTCCAGATTTTCCATGGCCCAGCCAGATAACCCAGTGCAAGTAAAAAATGTCAAACAGGCTTTGGTATTTCCGGTTTTGCCCTTGGGTTTTTTTTCTTTGGTTGAACTGTATTCCCCCGTTGGGTGGGCAATGTTTCCCTGTTTCTTACTTCCTATCCTCCCCTAGCACCAACACTGGAAGCTTGACCCCACTTCCCCAAACCAAGTTGTTTTTTGGTAATTAATATTCCCTCCACTATGCTATGGAGTTCCCCCCCCCTCTCGGTTTTGGGCCTATTTCCTGCGGGTAATTTTCTAAGGTTTTGCAATATTGGTTTTTTAATCCTTATCTTTGACTAACACTTGGTTTTTTTCCACCTACTATGGCTTCCCTGTCCCCCCCCCCCCTTCATGAAGTTCATTGATAAGGTATTCCCCTTTCCTGCGTATAATTTCCCCCCGACTAAACCCAGGGAACCAAAATCTCCAGCCCTTTCACAAACCATTTTACTTGGAACCCTTCCAGGAACCAAGGCAACTCCAAGCTTCCCAACCATTACTGTCTCCCCCCCTCCCCCAAGGACAGCAAATTCCTTTCCCAGCTTTCTCCCATTTAACTGTCTCCCCTGCTCCCCCAGGACCAGCAATCCTCCAAGGCCTTTCCAACCATTACTTGTCTTCCCCAGGACCAGCAACACTTCCAGCTTCCCCATTAATAACTGGTCCCCCCCCTCCCCAGGACAGCCACTATAATCAGCCCCACATATTAACTGACTACCAAGACATCAATTCCCCAGCCTTTTTTAAACAGTTGTCTGAACTACACAATGGCCAGTATCAAGGGCAGTAAACCATTCAGAGCACCCCAGACCTTTTTTTTATGGTTCCCCCTCCTGTTTTTTGTAAGAAAGCATTCCAGGTTTTTTTCTATGAAAAGCAGCTTTGATGTTTGAAACCCTCTTTAAAATACCCC
This sequence comes from Cherax quadricarinatus, assembly GCF_026875155.1. Lineage (NCBI taxonomy): Eukaryota > Metazoa > Arthropoda > Malacostraca > Decapoda > Parastacidae > Cherax > Cherax quadricarinatus. The sequence goes on along the minus strand of NC_069444.1, from coordinate 4,458,356 downwards.
CTTTGAGAATTTAGAGTCCCACAGATTTATCTCCATTTGGGGCATACCCAAAAAACCACTTCCCCTGGTTTTTTTATAATACTGACTTTGATAGATAGTTTTTCTATTGGAATATCAGCCAACAAAAGGGGCCTGGGGACACCAATTTTCCCACAAAAATTTACAATTTAGGCCCAATGTGGAAAGCCCGTTTGTTTTGACTTGACCCCACAGACTACACTAACAGCCTTTCATAATGATATTGAAAATGGTTTGATTTAACACATGCAATTCTACTAGCAAACCTCTTGGAATATTCCTATTTTAAATAACCTCCTTAAAAAAATGAAGCTCTAGCTTATTTGTAATTTCCCTGTTTATCTAATAACCTGTTATTTGTTTTTTGAATAATTGGACAGCTTTAAACCCGTGCACGATCCTGGTTATATTATTTTTAATGTTTGTATTTATAAGGGGCGGCCTACAAACCCCCATCCGTTTTTTTTAACAGTCCCCCTGCTTTTTATTGTCCAACGGAGAAAACCGTTTTGAAAACCAGTCCCCCAAGGGGTTTTTCGGTGTACCAGTCCCCCCCAAGGGTTCGGACCAAGTCCCCAGGGTTTTTTTTCGGACCAAAGTCAAGGTTTCGGACCAAGTCCCCCCCCCCCGAAATCAGATCTTCCTGATTTCAGTGGTCACTTTAAATTTAAACCATAAACTGGGGTCCCCCGGTTTGGATTTGAGCTAACTCTTGAAAAGATCTACTGGAAAATTAATCCTACCCCGAGTAAAATCCTGTGATCTTTTTTGAATTGATACAAAAGTATAACTTGCGTGTTTTGAAGAAGGCCCGGTGGAACTGGCTGGCCAAACTCCCTACAATGACCTGAACGGGGTGGGTCTGACCTACCCAACACCCCTTGTTTTTAAAATCAATCGATGTATTCTAGTTTTTTCCTATTTTTTTTTTTTTTTTTTTTTTATTTTTTTTCTTTTTTTTTTTTTCCCGTCTCCACCAACAAATAAATGGCCCCTATAATTTAAATCACTTATAGTGTTGACTGGTGGCAAAATTTTGGAGGAAGGACGCTTTTGTCTGTAGTAATAAATTTGCTTTTTCTCCGTTTGTGTTTTTATTGTTATTGCGACCGCCGCCCTGGTAACTACAGGTTAATATGAATTTCCACAGTATATGTCACCCCCCTGGTATTTCAAGAAAAAAAGAAAAACTAATAAAGGTCCACTCCACTCACTAATACCATTATAAAAAAATACTGGTTTTTAAGTTGCTACTACAAAACACTGTATACGCAATTCACTGGTACAACTAGATTATATGCGAGACACTAGCCACGCCAGGAAGATTTATTAAAAAAAAACGCCCTGACCACCTGTTTGGGTAAAAAAGTTTTTTCCCTTCCCTGGGCGACCCTTTTCTGGCAACCTGCCCTCATAGGCTTATTCAACTTCATTTACAAATTCATTCCAACCCTGTTTTTTCCATTTTCAAATGACACTTTAGCCCCTATTATCATCAATATACTAGGAGCCACTTGTAAATATACCACCTATAAAACCACTAAATGTAAATACTCAATGTTTTTATCAGGGAGAACCTTTTCCTTTCCTCTGGACACCGAAAAAGTTTCAATTATTATTATATTTTTTTCACACAACGGAAAACCAGGCCACCCCCCTAAATGATTTCCCCCCCTCTGGCAGTAAAAACTTCCCTTTCCTCCCCTGCTAGGGTAAGTGGCACACCTAAATTTCCCCTCACTTTTTTTTTTTTGACTCATATATTAAGTTTTTCCGCCCAAGGATTGGTTTTCCCAGGCGCTAGAGGGGATTTTATTCGTATTAGGATTGATGAACAAAAACAAAATTAAAAGTTCCTAGCAACGTAAAGAAGCCGACCCCCGTGAAAAACCACCAGAAAACCCCCCCCACCCCGGAGCAACAAAAGAGGCCCCCCCAACCCAACCCAGTGTTAAAATAATGGTGAAAATCCACAGCACCACCACTATAAACAGCACTAACAATGGGCAGCCAGCACTATACTAATCAAACGAACAACCACACCTACCAAAACGACACAACAAAATCGACAGCAAAAACATTGGTCCAGAGCACCACACTAACCCATACAGCAAACATACCATCAACAATCAGAAGCCACCACATATAACCAGCAACCACTCCATCAACAACACCACACTGGTTCTCACAAATAAAAAACAGAAAAAAACAAAAAAAAAAAAAACAACCCCCACCAAAAAAAAAAAAAAAAAAAAAATAAAAAAAAAAAAAAAAAAAAAATAGAAAAACCCCTCAAAACACGAAGAAAACAAAAAGCCACCCCCCCCCCCACCCCCCCCCCGCGCGCCCCCCCCTCCCCCCCCCCCCCACCCCCCCCCGCCCCCCCCCCCGCCCCCCACCTCCCCTCCCCCAACCCCACACCCGGGTCTGCGCCCCCCCCTCCAAGACCCCACAACAACCCCCGCCCACCCCCCCCCCCCCCAGCCCGCCACCCCCCGCGCCCCCCCTACCCACGACTCCCCCCGCCCCCCCCCTCCCTCCCCCCCCCCCCGCCCCCCCCACCCCCACCGCCCCCCCCCCGCCCTGCCCCCCCCCACCCCGCGCCCCCCCCCCGGCCCACCGCCCCCTCCCCCCGGCCCGCCCCGCCCCCGCCGCCACCCCCCGGAGGAATGCCCCACCCCCCCCCCCCCCCCCCCCCTCACCACCCCCCCGGGCCCCCCCCCCCCCCCCCCCCCTCCCGCCCCCGCACCCCCGCCCCCCCCCCTCGCCCCCCCCCCCGCCCCCCCCCCCCGCCGCCCCCCCCCCCCCCGCTCCCCCCCCCCCCCCCCCCCCCCCACACCCCCCCCCCCCCCCTCCCCCCACCTCGCCCCCCCCCCCACCCAACCCATGCGCCTCGACCCCCGCCCCCCACACCCCCCCCCCCCCCCCCCCCCCCCTCCACCCCCCCCCCCCCAGCCTCCCCCCCCCAAACCCCCGCGCCCCCCCCGCCCCCCCCGCCGCCCCCCCGCCGCCCGCCCCCCCCCCCCGCCTCCCCCGCCCCGCCCCCCCCCCCCCCCCCTGCCCCCCGGCCCTCCCGCGCCGCCCCGCCCCCCCCCCCCCCCGACCCCCCCCCCTGACCCCCGCCCCCACCTTCCCCCCCCCCGTTCCCCCTTTATAGTCGTTGCATTTATGGTTAGTGGGCCCCCCCTCGAGGGGGGTGATAGGGTGGTGGGGGGGGGGGGGGGGGGCGGGGGGGGGGGGGGGCGAGGGGGGTAGCCGCGCCCCCCGTACCCCCCCACGCCCCCCCCCCCTCCCGCCCCCGGGCCCCCCCCGCGCCGCCCCCCCCCCCCCCCCCCCCTCCTCCCCCCCCCCCCCACCCCCCCCCCCGCCCCCCCAAACGCCCCCCCCCACGGCCACCCACCCCCCCCCCCCCCACCCCCCCCCACCGCCGCCCCCCCCCCCCCCCCTTCCCCCCCCCTCCCCCCCCCCCCCCCTCCACCCCACCGCCCCCTCCGTCCGCTCCCCCATCCGCCCCCCCCCCCCCCCCCCCCCCCCCACCCCACCCCCCCCCCCCCGCCCCCCCCCCCCCCCCCCCCACAACCACCCCCCACCCCCCCCCCCCCCCCCACGCCCCCCCCTCCCCGGCCCCCCGCCCCCCCGCCCCCCCCCCCGCCGCGCCTCCCCGCCGCCCCCCCCCCCCCCCCACCCCCCCCTCCCCCTACCCCCGCCCCGCCCCACCCCCCCCCGCCCCCCTTGACCGTTCCCCCGCCCCCCGCCACCCCCCCCCCACCCCCCACCCCCCCCCTTGCCCCCCCGCCCGCACGCCCCCGGCGCCCCCCCCCCCACCCCCCCCCCCCCCCTCCCCCCCCCCCGCACCCCCCCCCCCCCCCGGCACCCCCCCCTCCGCCCCCCGCCCCCCCCCCCCCACCCACCGCCCCCCACTCCCCCACCCCCCCCACCCCCCGCCGCACCCCCCACCCCCCCCCCCGCCCCCCCCCCCCCCCACCCCCCCACCCCCCCCACCACCGCCCCCCCCCCTCCCCCCCCCCCCCCCTCGCGCCCTGCCCCCCCCCCCCCCCCCCCCCCGCCCTCCCACCACCCCCCCCGCCCCCCCGTCCCCCCCCGCCGGCCCCCTCCCCCGCCCCCCCCGACCTCCCCGCCGCCCCCCCCCACCCCCCCCCCACGCCCTCCCTATCCCCCCGCCCCCCCCCCCTCCCCCCCCCGCCCCCCCTCGCCCGAGCACAACCCCCATTTTGCACATAATCATCGTATCACTGATCTAATCGTGAAAGGGGGGGGGGGGGGGGCCGGGGCTCCCACACAAGCATATTGACCCCAGACTTGTCTACTTCCACCCACAAGGATCCCAGAGTGGGGGCATGAGAGTGTTGGAACTGTTGGTGCCACTGTTTCCCTGGCAGGGTGCTTTCCTCTAAGTAGTCATCAGCCGTGTCAGCACCCTGGAGCAACCTGTATTATCTTCACTGGTTAATAATTCTGATATGCCCCACTTGTGTTTGCCCTCTCAATTTTCTTGCTCACCTGGACTCTGACTTTTCTCACTGTCAGAAGTGAGTGGGGGTTCGCCTCTCCATTTTTTGTGTTGACGGGGAAGTGTGAATGAGGTTATCAACTCTAGGAAAATCCTCTTAAGGATTTAATTATCATTGAGGCAGCCTCTTTTCCCCTTCTTTCCGGCACAGCTAAGCAGACATTGCCAAAAAGTAGCAAGTTGTGCCATGCCTTGATGGTTGTGGAGACATTCTAAGATAGTGGAACATCGTTCACTTTTTCATGAGGTCTGTAAGTTTCCCAGCTGCGTGTGGACGGTCTGCTGTGGAATATGTTGTGAGTGTCCTCGTACCTGTTGCTTTGATTGCTTCCAAGAGATTGTCTGATGAGATTGAAATCTGTTGGAGTGGGTTCAGGTGCCGAGGTGGCTCTGGATCATCACTTTCCACAGGAGGACATCCTGAACCAGGCAACTACCGTGTTTGGCGGAGGAAACCATTGAGTTGAGAGCAACGAAGCTGTATGCATGACGGCGACACTTGCCTCTCCTAGTATTGCCAGCCGTGCCATTTCCCTGCTGCTTGCTTCCCCTTCTGGTTGGCATCCATCTGCTAGACCTAGACAATAGGAGTGAAATATGACATGCTGGTGGGTATGGTGCGTGGAAAAGGTCGTGAACTTGACACGTGTGGCCTGGTGGAGTTTGAGGGCCGGAGGGAAGGGGAAAACTTTCCCTTGGGAATAAGGTGGGGGATGCGCAGGTTGAGTGGTTATCCCGGGAGGTACAATACACATGGACTTGCACACATATATTGTTCACGCACAGTCTTTACAATACACATAACTTTATTTGTTTCCTCTCATGTACACTATGAACAATGTGGGGTATGGGCACTGCGAACCAATGTGTTCACGTCACCATCTAGTTTACACATCCCATCCTCTTCCACCCACACCCCGTGAGTGGGGGTGGATGCACTGACTGGTCACTCATCCCTCGTTAACATTAATTTCACATTGTTTTCCATAACATAACTTTAAATAGTCATCGCATCGACACAATCATTTCCACGTAAACTGGAAGCATGGTGCTATGGTGCTGTTAACTGAAGCATTGCATGGTGCTGGAAATAGATGTTTTTAAAGAGCTTTCGAGGTTTGTATGTACGAAAATAAAACTTGGCCCGTTACTCAGGCACAGTGTAGGCCTTGTACTCCCCCACACCTCCACTGGCCGTCTTCCTCACTACCACCACTCACCAACCATTCACAAACCGCACACACTTCCACAAATTTTTACCTTGAAACGGTGCTTTAAAATGTCTTCTCGTCGCTTCACTGAATCTTCCCAGAGGATTCACTAATAAGTCCGTTGAGTTCTTTAACCTGGTCAGCCACGTTGATCCTTACTATAATTGAAAATCCCGCAGCTAGCCCGCCACACAAGAGCAATTTATATTAGCCTAACCCAACTAAATATATTTTAGATTTGTTTACAAAAGTAATTTTAAATACTATACAAACCGCAGTGAAATATAATTTTTTTTGTTAGGTTCAAGAATGATTTTGGCTCGTACGTTAGTTTGCGTGCAGCAGCAGCAACAGCCTGGTTGAATCCAGGCCTCTGATCCACCAGGGAGGCCTGGTCACAGACGGGCCGCGGGGCGTTGACCCCCGGAACTTCCTCTTCCAGATAACTCCTGGTAACTCCAGGCAAAATTACTACTGCATACACCAAATTTTCATTTGTTTCCCCCCCCCCCCCCCCCCCCTTATATTGGGAAGATGAGCGTTAGCTTCTTTAAGCCAAGATTCGCAAATTCTGCCCTATTCGGCCACACATATATATATATAATATATATATATTATATATATATATATATATTATATTATATAATATATATATATATATGATATATGCGTCAAATATGCAAGAGCTGGGAAATACATAAAATAATGTGAAGTTTTTTTGGCAACAAGTCAGGGGCCGTCTCCACCGAGGCAGGGTGACCCAAAAAGAAAAAAAAATCCCCAAAAGAAAATACTTTCATCATCATTCACCACTTCACACACCACTCACAGACATTATCGCTGTTTTGCAGAGGTGCTCAAATACAACAGTTTAGAAGAATATACGTATAAAGATACACAACATATCCCTCCAATCTGCCAATATCCCAAACCCTCCTTTAAAGGGTGCAGATATTGTACTTCTCATTTCCCAGGACTCAAGACCAGCTATATAAAAACTCGGTTTCCCTGAATCCCTTCCTGTATATTACACCTGCTCACACCTCCAACAGATCGTCAGTCCCAAATACCATTCGTCTCCATTCACACCTATCGAACACGCTCACGCAAGCCTGCTGGAATCGAAAGCGCCTCGCCCACACAAAACCTCCCTACCCCTTCCTTCCAACCTTTTACGAGGACACACCTACCTCAACCTTCCTTTTTCTACCCCCTACAGAATTACAATGCTCCTCACATTTCATTCTACTTTGATCCATTCTCTCTAAATGACCAAACCAACCTCACAAACTCCTCCTCAGGCCCTGTACGGGAAAACCGTTAGCAGCCATGTTTTTTTAATAATGTTTTATAACCAGAAAACCAGACTGTACGGCCTTCTTTGGGGAATTAATTGATCAACATAATAAAGAGACTCTTGGTTACGTGGTTGCTCTTCACGGCACTGATTTACCTAATGAAAGAAGGATCTATCACCGGTAGATGAACCCTTCTTCTCTCCCCTTTCCCTTCCTTCCCTTCCCCCTCCCCACAGAAAGAAAGCCCTTTTACCCCCCCCATCTCGGGGGGCCCCCTAAACTCCCCCCTTCCACCTTCTGGGCCTTTCTGCAACCCCCCCCACCCCTGGCCCCCACTCCAGCACTAGAACAGAATCCTTCCTACTCTACTCCTTAGATCCACATAACTCTTCTTTCCCAACCTGTTACCACAGCACAGAGCCCATTTCCCCTCACTCCAGAGCCCCTTCCTTCAGCGCCCCTCCACCCCCCTTTACCCCCCAGCCAAACCACAGGGCCTAAAAAAAAACCACAACTGACCCCCCACAAACCCGATGTTTTTTAATGCCCTCAACCTCTCAGGCACAAAAGATACCTCACAAAAAACTGTTTGGTGGTAGTCCACCTACCTCCGCCCCGCGGAGATCCGCACTTAAACCCTGAAAGGACGGAAAGAGGAGCCCCCCCTTGAATGAGGACAAGAGGGCAAAGAGGAAGGCAGCAACCAAGCAGCGCCAGGGACCACACAGGCCAACGGTAGACATGAAAACCCTAACTGCTAAGGAAGTGGGGGAATTGCTTATGCTGCTTCCCCAAGGGAGAAGAATGAAGAATAATCGTTAGGCAGAGGGACGCCCCCCCCCATGCCCTTGGGGCTACTCTGCCTCTGATTGCCCCGAAATTGCCCCTGAAATGGTTGATGGTTGGGGTGGGGAACTACTGCTTTGCTGCTTGCTGCGCATGCTGTCTGCCTGCTGCCCTGCCTACTACTACCTGCTACTGCTGCTGCTGATGGTAATTCCCCGGGGGGTTGGGTGGCACGAGCCCTCCCTGCCCGATGGAGGAAAAATCCATTAAAAGATAAGAGTGAGCAATCATCCCACCCGATCAAACCTGCCCACCCAACCACCATGAATGGGGCAAAAGATTGCCCTCCGGGTTTTCGCCGGGGTCCCCCTCCCCTGGTTGCCGGTAAAGCGCCCTCTCTCTCTCTGGGGCACCTTTCCCCTGGGGGGGGGGGGGGGGGGGGGGGGGGGGGGGGGGGGGGGGGGGGGGGGGGGGGAGACCCACTGTTGGTCCCCACCAGGGGGTTAAAACGGGGGAAGAAAGCCGGGGGGAGGGGTCCCCCCGCTAAAACCGCAGCAAAGGGCCCCCCCCACACAGCCGAATTCCCTCGCACCACCCCCGGGGGATCCCGAACCCACCACCACCACAGCAAACCACTCCCCGTGGGGGCAAAGCATCCACCGCTTGGTTCACCCTCTGGCTTTCTCGTGAGCCAACCAGTAAACCCCAAACCCGTTGGCCCTTTTGCGAACTATCCCCTTCTAGCCACAACCGTCCAAACACTCCACACACCGGCCGCTAAAACGCGGCGGGTCTCAGAAGACACCAAGCGTCCCCTTCCCCTTCCCGGTGTCGGTGGGGCCTCACTATCCCCCGACCTGGGAGTCCAGGCCGGGCCCCCCCGCGACCCCCCCTTGGCGCTCGGGACCCCCTGTTTTCGATGGTGCGCACGCTACGCCCCGCACCACGTTTTCCCCCCACCCGAACCCAAATTCTTAAAGCGGCGGCCCCCGGGAATTAACATGCCCCCACCACAAAGCCCTTTGCGAAGATCTTAAAGCAACTCCTTCCATTTCACCCCGAGACCAACACACACACCACGGGCCTATTTTTTTCCGCCACCTTAGGCAGCTTAACCAACCTGAGGCCGACGGTGCTAAGTTTCCCCCCCAGTGGCCCCCAGCCTCCCTGACCTGTGGTTAACATAATGGCAACGTGAAGGGATTCGGATTATGTGAGCGAGGGGTGGGAGGGGGAAAGACAAGAAGAGGCACCCCTAACACACCTGGTCCCCTAAGCCTGCCGGCAAGCGGCCTGGTAGCGGTCCCGTTCCCACCCCCCCCCACGCCAAGGTTGTACCGACGCAACCCCAGCTTACCTCCATCACACAGCTACACCGTCCCCCTGGCCCCCTCCTCCCTCCACCCTCCTCATCATCCATCATCCACCCCCCTCCTCCTCCTTCCTCCCTCCACCCAAACAAACAACCCTGCCCCAGCAAACTTCCCCGAATGAACTCCGAGAAAACGAGGCCCAAAACCATTTTTCTTTTTCTCCCACTCCCAGCCCCCATAAAACCCACCATCAAAGGCAAAGCAAAATTAAAACTTTTTTATATACCATGCAATAAATGACGGAGTTTGAAGTTAACGGGTTAGAGTGTGAACCGGAGAAGCAAGTAGGAAGGAGGCGAGAAGGAGGAAGGCACGAGGAGGAGGAGGAAGAAGGGGATTGTTTTTTAAATTTTAAAGTAAGTAAATTACATGATGAACGACTCCCATTTCACCCTTCCAATTCCCCCCACCCCCCTCCCCATTTACCCCCTTATCACCCCCCCACTTTCCATTTTTACACCAAATCAACCACCATTTATTTTTTTTTGTGGTTTTAAAGTTGGCCGTAAATTTGGAAATGTTTTTTATTACTTTTTTTATCAAAACCTAGATAAACATCCGACTGTGGATTTATGACCCAGAAGCAGCGAGCACAACACCCCGTCACAAGCATGTTCCCCACACAATCCTTCTGTCTGCCATAGCAAATGTTCCACAGTATCTATCAACAGAAATTGTCCCCATAAACATTCCGTCACAGCATGTCACAATCCGTCTTCCACAGAATGTCCCCCCAAAACACAAGGTAAATTCTATCACAAAGCCATGTCCCCCCACAACATTCGCACAGCATGGTCCACATATGCCCCTACCTAAAAAGCCCATGTCCCACAAGTAACAACTATCACAGCATGTCCACAAAACATCCGTCCCCCAAAAAAAATCCGCCCACAGCATGTTCACAGTAAATCTAATCCTATCATGGCATTGTCCCCCCACAGTTAAATTCCTATCACATGCCCCCAGAAAAATTCCACAGTAAAAATCCCCTGTCACAGGCAATGTCCCCCCCCCAACAGCATTCCCGTCCCCCAACAGAAATTGTGGAACCCCATAAACAATCACAACAACAAAAAACAGCAAAAAAACATTAACAGAGGCAACCCACACCATCCCAACAGCACTAATACACTTATCAGGAGCACGCCACACCTAAAACACATAACCAAAACAATATCCAAAAGCAACTACAATATCACAGCAAATCACACCCTATCACAGCACCACCACTTTCCACACAGCACCCAAACACTAATCATACCACTCACCTAATACCTTTCACTAGCAACACCCACCTATCCACTCACAGCAACCACAACTATTAAAAACCAGCACCAACAGTAAAAATCCACAGACAACAGCACCAACACATGTCACCGAGGCGCAACACTATAAATAGCAAACCACAATTTATCCAACAGCACCACACTATCACAGCAACAATTATCAACCAGCCACCACAAACTATCACAGCACCACAGCAATCAAAGCACCACAACTTAATCACAAACAATCACCCCCACACTAATCACAACATCACAACTATCAACTACAAGCAACCAACACTTTACCCTTGGAAAGTTTACCTGGAAGAGAGTTTTCCCCGGGGGTCAACGCCCCCGCCCGGCCCCCCCGGTCCCCTGGTGCAACCCAGGCTCCCCTTCTTCCCTGGTGGATCAAGCCCTGAATCCAAACCAGGGCTTGTTGCCTTGCAGGCCTTGCACGCAAACCCCAAACCGTACGAGACACAGCCCCGGCCTATTTTTTTGATCAGGAAACTGACTTTTAGGTTTGCTTGTTCCCGTGCCCCAGGCTTGAAGACTTGCCAGGGGTTCTGTTGGTAAATTCCCCCCTTATGTTGTGCTGGGAGGCAAGTTGAAAACATTCCCCCCTCCCCCTCCGGGACCCCCCTGACCCAACCTTATTTGGTATGGGTCCCCCTCTAAACGTGGCTAATGACAAACCCCCCGGGCCTTTTTCATTGGGGGAATGGTGCATCGTCTGCCAAGTCCCATTTGGCCTTTTCGTAGTGATTGAATTTCCGTGGTGCAAGTTTCGGTAAACTAAAGTCCCCCCCCTTCTACGAATTTTCCCAGGGTTGTTAATTATTTAATTTCCATGTTAATCTCTCCCTCCGCCTTCCCTGCCCGTATTCCAGGGAATAACAAGGTATTTTTTAGGAACACCTCCAAGCGCTCCCCCCCCCCAAATAAATTGAGGTGTTTTTAAATCTCCCGTTATGCCCCCGCCAGTGAAAGTTTCTCCTGTACATTTTTTTCCTCTAGGTTCCGGGGGCAATTTCACCTGCCCTTGGGAAAAGGTGGCCTGTTAGTTGGTGCCAGCAATATTCCAGCCTAAGATAGAAAAACCAAGTTGACCTGAAGAGTGGGGTCCCATCAAATGGGGCTTTTTGGGCCCCCTAGTATTTTGAAGGTTTTTTCTTCTCATTTTAATCCCATCCTGTCCATTTTTCTAGCAGAATTTTTGCGAACGGTTGAATTACAATGTTTAATGGTCCCCCCCTTTGAAGGTGGAAAAAGAATCCACTCCGACAAAAATCACTCCCAGGTCTTTGACGGTTGGTGGGTTTTTCGCTCTATTTTTTGTGGCCCCCAAGAAATTTTTGTTTTTTATTTTTTTGGTAAACTCAGAAATGAATGATTTAATTTTCCCCTCATGGTTTTAAACCATATCTGAGTTAATTTTTGGAAATTTCTCATTCGTTTGAAAACTTTTCATAATTGTTTGATTTTTTCTTTACCCCTGCAGCCCACTGAAAAGATTTGGTATTGAAAATGTTCCCGCCCTGGAAGCCTTCTGCAAGTAAGTCCTGCCAATTGGAAGGGACATTGTCCCAGCAGAATTTCGGGTTGTCCCATCTGCAAAGGAAAAGTCAACCGGGTGGCTTGGTGCCCCTTTTTGAACAATCCTTTGGTTCCCTAATGTCCCGAATATGAAAGGAATGAGGGAACAAGAAAAAAATGGGAAAAGCGGAGTACCTGGTGCCTTGTGGGAAAACCGAGCTTTTTTCAACCGTAAAGCTCTGCGCCTCGGAAACCACTTTACTTTCTGGTTGGACGATAAACTCTCCTGGTGTTCTGTTAGTGAGGAAAATTTATAGATCCATCGACCGGACTTTTCCTATTATTTCCCCCTTTAGCGGCCGCGCAAAATTTTGTGGCGCCCTATTAACGCCGCCATGGTCCTCCCCCCCCCCACACTGTTCGAAGGCTTTTTTGCGCAAAGTCTGTATATATTTTAAACATCTGGCATTCCCTTTTTTGTGGTTGTCCCTTCTAGTTTTTTGCATTTAAGGACCTTGTCCCGTAGTGATCCAAATTAGTTATTATTGAGACAGGAAACAGGAGCGACCTGGTTCTAAAACCCATGTTGACCCTGGGGTTTGTGTAAAAACTGAATGGGGTTTTTTTCTAGAATTGGGGTGGTTGAAATCTTTGCTTCCTTTTAGGAAAACCCTTTTCAAAAGATTTTTTTATGAATAATGGGATGTTATGGGCTTATTTGGATCCTGGGTTAAGTTTTTATCTTTTGCTGTTTGCTTTAACTGCCCCCTTTTTGTGGAGTGGGGCCTTATGTCTGTTGATTTTAGTAACTGGTGGGAACGACCCCCGTGTCCCATGCTCCCCCCTTGCTCCCCCCCTCCTCCCAATAGGATGGAAAAAGGCTCCTTCTTTGCAGTTTCTTTGAATGGAACACAGAGTTCCCATGAGTCCCCTTTTTTCACCAACCCTACTACCACAGACGGTATACCTCCCTGGTGGTTGCGTTACCAACAAATACCCCGGGGCGGAGTACCTCCCTGGGTGGGTTTCTGCACCCCAAACCCACTCCACGGACGGGAGTACCCCCCGGGGGGTTCTGTCTACCAAAATACTACCACAGCGTATAACCTCCCTGGGGTTGCGGTCACCAACCCCAAAACAGGACTTTTTACCTCCCGGGTGGTTGCTGTCTACCAACTACACCACAGACGGTATACCCCCTGGGGGTTGCTGTCCCAAACCACTACCCCAGGACGGAAACCTCCTGGGTGTTGCGTTAACAACCACTACCCAGTACGGGAGTACCTCCCTGGGTGGTTGCTGTCTACCAACCTACTACCACAGGACGGTAGTCCTCCCTGGGTGGTTGCTGTCTACAACCTACTACCAAAAGACGGGAGTACCCCCCTGGGTGGTTGCTGTACTACCAACCTAACTACCCAGGACGGTAGTACCTCCCTGGGTGGTTGCTGTCACCAACCTACTACCACAGGACGGTAGTACCTCCCTGGGTGGGTTTTGTCTACCAACCTACTACCACAGGACCGGGAGTAAACCCCCCTGGGTGGTTGCTGTCTACCAACCTACTACCACAGACGGTAGTACCTCCCTGGTGGTTGCTGTCTACCACCTACTACCACAGGACGGTAGAACCTCCCTGGGTGGTTGCTGTCTACCAACCTACTACCACAGGACGGTAGTACCTCCCTGGGTAGTTGCTGTCTACCAACCCCACTACCACAGGACGGTAGTACCTCCCTGGGTGGTTGCTGTCTACCAACCTACTACCACAGGACGGTAGTACCTCCCTGGGTGGTTGCTGTCTACCAACCTACTACCACAGGACGGTAGTACCTCCCTGGTGGTTGCTGTCCTACCAACCTACTACCACAGGACGGTAGTACCTCCCTGGTGGTTGCTGTCTACCAACCTACTACCACAGGACGGTAGTACCTCCCTGGGTGGTTGCTGTCTACCAACCTACTACCACAGGACGGTAGTACCTCCCTGGGTGGTTGTTTTCTACCAACCTACTACCACAGGACGGTAGTACCTCCCTGGGTGGTTGCTGTCTACCAACCTACTACCACAGGACGGTAGTACCTCCCTGGGTGGTTGCTGTCTACCAACCTACTACCACAGGACGGTAGTACCTCCCTGGGTGGTTGCTGTCTACCAACCTACTACCACAGGACGGTAGTACCTCCTGGGTGGTTGGTGTCTACCCCCTACACACACAGGACAGTAGTACCTCCCGGGTGGTTGGTGTCTACCACCTACTTCACAGGACTGTAGTACCCTCCCTGGGTGTTGGTGTCTACCACCTACTACCACAGGATAGTAGTACCTCCATAGGTGGATGCCTGTCTATCTTCCTACTACCTCAGAACGTAGTAACTCGCTGGTAGTTGCTGTCTACCAACCTACTTCTACAGGGACGGTAGAACCTCCTGGGAGGTTTGCTGTCTACCCGCCCTACAACCACAGGACGGTAAGTACATCCCTGTGTGTGTGCTGTCTTCCAGCCTACGACCATAAGGTAGTACCTCCTTGGGAGGTTGCTGACTACCCGCCTAGAACCACAGGACGGTAGTAACCTCGCTGGTGGTGGCTGTCTACCAACCTAACTACCAGAGGGAACGGTGTACCTCCCCCTGGGTGGTTGCTGTCTACCAACCTACTACCACAGACGGTTAGTAGCCTCGCTGGTGGTTGCTGTCTACCAACCTACTACCAGAAGGACGGTGGGTACCAGCTCCCTGGGTGGTTGCTGTCTACCAACCTACTACCACAGGACGGTAGTACCTCCCTGGGTGGTTGCTGTCTGCCAACCAACTTCCACAGGACGGCAGTACCTCCCTGGGTGGTTGCTGTCGACCAGCCTAGAACCACAGGATGGTAGTACCTCGCTGGGTGGTTGCTGTCTACCAACCTACTACCACAGGACGGTAGTACCACCCTGGGTGGTTGCTGTCTACCACCCTACTACCACAGGATGATAGTACCTCCAAGGGTGGTTGCTGTCTACCAACCTACTACCACAGGATGATAGTACCTCCCTGGGTGGTTGCTGTCTACCAACCTACTACCACAGGATGGTAGTACCTCCCTGGGTAGATGTCTACCAACCTACCACAGGATTTTAGTACCTCCCTGGGAGGTTGCTGTCTTCCCGCCTGCAACCACAGGACGGTTGTACCTCCCTAGGTGGTTCTTGTCTACCAACCAATTACCACACGACGATAGTATCTCGCTGGGTGGTTGCTGTCTACCTACCTACTACCACAGGACGGTAGTACCTCACTGGGTAGTTGCTGTCTACCAACCTACTACCACAGGATGGTAGTACCTCCCTGAGTGGTTGCTGTCTACGAACCTACTACACAGGATGTTAGTACCTCTCTGGGCGATTATTGTTTTCCAACCTACTACCACAGGACGGCAGTACCTCTCTGGGCGATTACTGTTTACCAATCTACTACCACAGGACGGTAGTACCTCTCTGGATGGTTGCAGTCTACCAACCTTCTACCATAGAACGGTAGTACCTCTATGGTCACTTGTTGTCTACCAACCTACTACCACAGGACGGTAGTACCTCACCTTGGCGGTTGCTGTCTACGAACCTTCTGCCACAGTGACGATGACTGCTTGGGTGTACAAGTGACGATGACTGCTTGAGAGCAAAAGAGACGATGTCTAAGGGGGATTACAAGAGACGATGATTGCTGGGGAGAACAAGAAACGTTAACTGTTTGGGAGTACAAGAGACGATGACTGTTTGGGAGTACAAGAGACGATGACTGCTTGGGAGTACAAGAGACGATGACTGCTGGGGAGTACAAGAGACGATGGCTGCTGCAGAGTACAAGAGACGATGACTGCTGGGGAGTACAAGAGACGATGACTGCTGGGGAGTACAAGAGACGATGACTGCTGGGGAGTACAAGAGACGATGACTGCTGGGGAGTACAAGAGACGATGACTGCTGGGGAGTACAAGAGACGATGACTGCTGGAGAGTACAAGAGACCATAAGTACATAAGAAAAAAGGAACATTGCAACAGGCCTACTGATCCATGCGAAGCAGGTCCATGCCACCCCCCGCGGCCTAGAACAATGACCACCTAGTCAGGTTACTTCCACTTAAGGAAGGAGCACGGCTCCAGACCTGGTAGCCCAAGCTAGTCAGGTCCAACTCACACCCACCCACACTCACTCATGTATTTATCCAACCATTCATTCATTCATTCATCAGAGATTTGCCGGTACTTCCGGCACGGGTCTTCTCCAGATGGTGACCTGGCGGTGGCCCCCGGGGCGGGGGTGTCGTTCGTCTTCTTCATTCTTCTATCTTCTCTCTTGGGCCCTCCAGTTGGAGGGTAACTTCTTCTTCTATCTTGCATTGACTCCCGCAGTGGGGAGTGTCTTCTCGCTTGGGATCTTCAGTGTCACAGTTGGGGAGAGGCAGAAAACAGGGTCCCATTGGAGCCACACCCCAGCTTTAGCAGACAGCAAAGTGCTGGGGAAACTTGTCTTGATAGTAGTGCTAGAGGGAGGCACCCTCTGCACAAACCTGATTCAGCCTGATCTTCAGTGCTTCGTGGTCGATTCCAGCGTTGCGGAGGGTGGCGTAGATACGGTTAGCCATGAGTTCCAAGTTGGGTGACAAAATGTCGTTGGTGTCTTGCTCACATTCTGGAGTTCGCATTTGGTTCTTCTTCTGGTTGGTTGTGCAGTATCCACCATTCTTGACCTTGGCTTCTTGTTGTAGTGGGGGATTGGTAGTGGCCTGGGGAGCTGCAACCCTTGGTTCTTTAGTTTTGGCAGTCTTGGTCTTGGCTCCTTGTTGCGGTGGAGCAGTAGTAGCAGTATGGGGAGTTGCAGCCCTTGGTTCTTGAGTTTTAGCTTTCTTGGCTGGTGGTTGAAGTCTCCGAGGCAAGGCCTCGGCTTGGATAGTTGCAGTGGCGGTGGAGACAGGCGGTGGTGGACTCTCATTGGTGGAATTTGCCGACGTATCAGTGGTCACAGATTGGTCCATCTCTATGTCGAGTGGAGGTTGTGTCAGTGGTGGAACAGCAGTTATGCTGGCAATATTTGCAGTGGTTTGTAGGATCTCACTGGAAGGTAGCGATGCAGGGAATGTGAGTCAAGGCATGTTGTTTAGTTGGAATACTTCGTTGATGGTGGTGTTGAAGGAGCCAGGCTCAGCAGCATTCTGTACGTGAGCATACATGATGCAACATAGTTGAATCGTTGATTGTTCCACTCGCTGGTTGGATCTTTACTCTATTAGAGTAATACATCGTGAGTAAGCAGTGTTCCCCTCCCCAACGGGGATCGTAGGGATGTCTAAAATATTCTCACGTGCTCGCAGTAGAGGCGTCGTTGATTGGTCAGCGCGGTGATTGTGAAGGCTTACTCAGCCCTGTAACAACTTCAATCAGTATTACCAAGGCTGACTCCTTCTCAGGAAAATTAATAATAATAACAGACAATGATAAACACTTTATTATTTAGAAACGGAAAATGTAAAACAATGAAACATGAATAGGTATCCTAATTGAAAAAAAATGAAATGAAAAAAATTACATTTGAACTCAACGCTAATATAGGTATATCATGGTAATGGGGTTTCAGGTGTTGGTGACACTGAGTGTTGTTGAAATCGTAGCCGTTGCTGATGTGGGGGGGGGATAGCAGGTGTTGGTGACCACCACTGGCTCGTTCTTCACAGAGTATAGCCGTGTGTAATTACTTCAGATGACAGGAAAACAGGTTCGTTACCACTGCTATGATGAGGGGTTAGGTCCTGTGTTGGCTTACATAACAGGTAAGTAGACTAAACATGGGACGTCTCAGGACGTTAGTCAGTCTCCTTCTATTCTTCTCATTGGTTGGCAGGTGACCCTCTCTGTCATTCCAAGCTGTAATGAGAGACAGATTACCCACTGCTTAAGAAATCACTCTCCATGATAAGTACAATACCTAAAAGATGTGGTGATTATTAAAACATTTAACAGATAAAGAATGAAAGGACTAAGTTAATTATTGGTCAAAAGTGAAGCTTTCAACCAATAAGTCCACTAAAATATGATCAGGCGTGTACTTACAGTAGTGTTGGGAGCTGTGAGTCGAGTGATTTACTGTTTGACCAGAGCCCTACACGTCACCTTTCGGGGGGGGGGGGAAGAGGGAGGGGAAGGGATAGCGGGAGCTAGACTGACCCTACCTTAACAAGCAGCCGGCAATCAAACTATCACTTTCGGGGAGGGGGAATAAGGGGGAGGGGGAATAGCGGGAGCTGGACTTACCCTACCTTAACAAGTAGCCGGCAATGAAACTATTGTTACTATACACTCCCTCGCTACTCCTGTCTATTGAACTTTTCCCTCACACTCCCCCATTCCAAGACTTATAGTCAAGGAGTATAAGAAGAATAGGCGAGGAAAAAGCTCTAACATTTGGAAGCCGCGTAAGGCAACAAATCTTCTACTGACTGTCACGACTTAACCAGTCAGAGAAATAATTGGATGAACCATTGATATACACAATATGGAACTTAAAAGCCTGGAGTGCCAATGTCCACCTCAAGAGGCGACTGTTGGTTCCCTTAAAAGTTTCTAGGTATATCAAAGGTTTGTGGTCCGTTTCTAAAATGAATTCTTTTCCCAGCAAATAAAATTTAAGCTTGGAGATACCCCACACAAGGGCCAAACATTCCTTTTCTATGGTGGAGTATCTCGTTTCTGTAGGAGGGAAGTTTTAGATTTAATAAATATACAGGATTTAGGATTGTGAGTATTTTGTGCAGTAAGCACTTGACACCTATTGCAAGAACTATACTTCTTTGTAACCTGAGAATACATGCTTGGCCAAAAATAAGTGTGCTTGAGCTTATGCCATGTCTTACGATGGGCCAAGTGTTTGGTCACTGGTAAATCATGAGCCATTTGAAGGACAGTCTCTCGACATGGTTTAGGAACAACAAGGAGGGAATAATCTATCACTGAGGGCAATGTGTGGTATGAATATAATGCAGAGAATTCGTAGTTTGGAAGTTAGGAGGAGGTGCGGGATTACCAAAACTGTTGTCCAGAGGGCTGAGGAAGGGTTGTTGAGAAGGTTCGGACTTGTAGAGAGAATGGAGCGAAACAGAATGACTTCAAGAGTATCAGTCTGTAGTGGAAGGAAGGCGGGGTAGGGGTCGGCCTGGGAAAGGTTGGAGGGATGGGGTAAAGGAGGTTTTGTGTGCGAGGGACTTGGACTTCTAGCAGGCATGCGTGAGCATGTTTGATAGGAGTGAATGGAGACAAATGGTTTTTAATACTTGACGTGCTGTTGGAGTGTGAGCAAAGTAACATTTATGAAGGGATTCAGGGAAACCGGCAGGCCGGACTTGAGTCCTGGAGATGGGAAGTACAGTGCCTGCACTCTGAAGGAGGGGTGTTGCAGTTTAAAAACTGTAGTGTAAAGCACCCTTCTGGCAAGACAGTGATGGAGTGAATGATGGTGAAAGTTTTTCTTTTTCGGACCACCCTGCCTTGGTGGGAATCGGCCAGTGTTAATAAATAAAAAAAATAATATATTCAAACTTATGAGATACGTATCTCCCATGGATAACTTTGTTGTTAAAAGCTTGATTATGACAATCCCGAAGTGAAGGGCAATTGCGTTGTATACTGACAAAGTCATCCTTGGACATAAAATCTGGGAAAATAAAAGGACTCACGGTGGGAGAAGAGGAGGTAGGAGAAACCGGGGTTATGGTCTGAGCCCTAGTCAAGACATTGAGAGTGCCGGTGGCAATACCCTTACTTTCAAACCCCACGAGTGGACAGGTGATCCTGCTACCTCGCTATCGAGAGCAGTATCATCTGTTTCCACCCCCAAATGAACAGTACGAGACAATGCAGCTTCCGGTGCAGAATTGTAAAGGGGATTATTTAATTTGCAAGGAAGAGGAGCTGGAAAACTTAGATCCACGGGTGGTGACGAAAGATCCGCCTCTGAAGGAAGAACGGCACCTTTAATGTTACCCACTATTATAGAACAAGTAATTGGGGCTAGTACCGCATTAGTCCAACTGGTGAACCATTTAGTTTTCAAGTAACAACGTATTGTAGGGAAAGTATTTTCACGACCCAAGTAATCTGAAAGAATAGAGGACACACGAGAGGTTTTAAAGTAAGGGAACAGTTTGTCCGAAATTACGATGCACGTACATCCAGTGTCACGTAATATATCTGAGACTTTTATACCATTAACGGTTTCTGAACAGAAGGGTGCTTGGTCATTACCATCAACAAAACATCTACCAACTTTCTCTATTTTCTTGGAAGGACAATCTGGACGTTTATGTCCCTTAATGCCACACAAATGACAAACAGGAATAAAAGAAGTAATTTTACTTTCCACTAGAGGCTTTTTATGAAGTCTCTAAGAGATTCATAACTGTGATCAATTCCTGAACTCTCTATCCAAAAGTCGAACAAACGAAAAAGTGTTACCTGTAACTGCTGAAAGTTCTGGCCAGGCTGTAAGGTGGTATACCTGAAATCTTTCCTGTAAGAATTAGTGGTTTTTTGATATGCTTTGAAGATTGCCTTCTTCAGTAGGTTATAATTACATATGATGTCCTGCGACAAAGTTGCATAGATATTCAAGGCTGTACCAGAAAATAACATTCCTAACCTGGTAGCCCAGGTGTCAGCAGGCCATTCACAGAGGGTAGCGGTATTTTCAAACCTGATGATGTATGAAGTAATGTCTTCACCCTCTGTGAAGGGAGGCAAATTAGGTGTTGGAATATGTGCACTAGCTGCATGATGTTCAATTACTCCTTCCTCTAATTGTTGTTGTGTAAGAGTTAACTTTTTATTCTCTAATTCAAGGTGAGCTTTTTCGAGCTCGCGATCCTTTTCTCTCTCTATTAACTCAAGTTCTCTAGCTTTTTCCTCACGTTCTCTAGCTTTTTCCTCACGTTCTCTAGCTCTTTCCTCAACTTCTCTATCCTTTGCTCTTTCCTCAAGTTCTCTTAATTTAACTTGTTCCTCACGTACTTTAGCTTGTTCCTCACGTACTCTAGCTCTCTCCTCACGATCAAGTCTATCATGCTCCTTTTTGTCTTCTCTCTTTCTAACTGTCTATCTTGGTTTTCTCTTTCAATTCGATCTCTCTCCTTTTTATCCTCTCTTTCTCTTTCTAACTGTCTTTCGTGATTCTCTCTCTCTATTCTTTCTCTCTCCTTATTCTCTTCTCTTTCGATTCTCTCTCTCTCTCTCTTTCAAGTCTTTCCTGGATCTTAGCACTAATGAAAGACTCTAAATTTTTCCCTGTTATTCCTAACTTACTTCCAGTGTTCATCCAAAACTGGTATTCCTCCATACTTGCAAGAATAACTTAAACTACCAGGGGAAAAATGAAATGGATATATCAAAGAAAATGGAGGGTTCAATTCCTGCTCCACTCTAACTGTAAATAAACCAGAGGGCTCGATCCCTGCTTCAATTAAGTAGAATGGGGTCACTTGACCATCCAATCTTCTCACCCACAAATCAGGAATGTCCTACGACAGTTCCCTTGATATAATAAAGAGCTCAATGAAACAAATTGTCACTGGAAAATCTCGGGTCCCTAGAGTCTAATCCTCCAAAGTGTTTCAAGCTCGAAAAGGTGGCAGAATTAAATATTATATCCTGCCTGACTTGACTTACAATAAATTGAGACTATAACAATCACCAAATCTTTTAAATACCTGTACCATAGTCTTACCATAGAGAATGATTACTCATGGCTGGTGGTAACCGTCTGTGGTATGCGGTGTTGAAGTTCCAATGGTAGATTCGAGATGGAGTTATATCTTGATTCAGTCGAGTTGATCCTGGCAAGGTCGCCACTTGTGAAGGCTTACTCAGCCCTGTAACAACTTCAGTCAGTATTACCAAGGCTGGCTCCTCCTCAGGAAAATTAATGAATAGAAAAAGAAATAATAACAGACAATGATAAACACTTTATTATTTAGAAACGGAAAATGTAAAACAATAAAACATGAATGGGTATCCTAATTGAAAGAAAAATGAAAAATGAAATGAAAAAAATTACATTTGAACTCAATGCTAATATAGGTATATTGTGGTAATGGGGTGTCAGGTGTTGGTGACACTGAGTGTTGTTGAAATCGTATCCGCTGCTGATGATGGGTAGCAGGTGTTGGTGACCACCACTGGCTCGTTCTTCACAGAGTATAGCCGTGTGTAATTACTTCAGATGACAGGAAAACAGGTTCATTACCACTGCTATGATGAGGGGTTAGGTCCTGTGTTGGCTTACATAACAGGTAAGTAGACTAAACATAGGACGTCTCAGGACGTTAGTCCATCTCCTTCTATTCTTCTCGTTGGTTGGCAGGTGACCCTCTCTGTCATTCCAAGCTGTAATGAGAGACAGATTACCCTCTGCTTAAGAAATCACTCTCCATGATAAGTACAATACCTAAAAGATGTGGTGATTATTAAAACATTTAACAGATAAAGAATGAAAGGACTAAGTTAATTATTGGTCAAAAGTGAAGCTTTCAACCAATAAGTCCACTAAAATATGATCAGGCATGTACTTACAGTAGTGTTGGGAGCTGTGAGTCGAGTGATTTACTGTTTGACCAGAGCCCCACACGTCACCTTTCAGGGGGGATGGGAAGAGGGAGGGGAAGGGATAGCTTGAGCTAGACTGACCCTACCTTAACAAGCAGCCGGCAATCAAACTATCACTTTCGGGGAGGGGGAAAAAGGGGGAAGCGGAAATAGCGGAAGCTGGACTTACCCTACCTTAACAAGTAGCCAGCAATGAAACTATTGTTACTATACACTCCCTCGCTACTCCTATTGAACTTTCCCCTCACAGTGACCAATCACAGAATCGCTCAGGCCGCGGCTAGCTCACCGGCCAGTGCTACACGCACGTCCACACCGTCGGCTGGCTGCTACTCAAACGTCCACGTCAGCTGCCGACTGCTGCTCTCTCTCTTCTCTCTCTCTCTCTCTCTCTCTCTCTCTCTCTCGGCGCGAGTCACTCGGAACACTGAGTAATCCACTCTGAACACTGAGCGCACCATCCCAGGCGGCTACCAGGGTCGGGAGCGCGGCCTGATCTGACCTGGCTAAGGTCAGACCTCTCTCTCGTGTGCCTTTATCCAACCTATTTTTAAAACTACACAACGTCTTAGCACTCGAGAGTTTGTTTCACTCATCCACAACTCTATTACCAAACCAGTGCTTTCCTATATCCTTCCTGAATCTGAACTTTTCCAACGTGAAGCTATTGCTGCGAGTCCTGTGTTGGCTGGATATTTTCAGAACGCTATTTACATCTCCTTTATTTACTCCTGTTTTCCATTTATGCACCTCAAACACATCCCCTCTAATTCTACACCTTTCTAGAGAGTGCAGATTCATGGCTCTCAGTCTATCCTCGTAGGGAAGATTTCTGATACATAGGATCAACTTTGTCTTTCTCCTCTCTACGTTTTCCGCTGCATTTACATCCATTCTGTAATATGGTGACAAGAACTGTGCAGCATAATCTAAATGAGGCCTAACCAAGGATATATAGAGCTGAAGAACAACCTGAGGACTTTTATTATTTATACTTCTTGATATGAAGCCAAAGATTCTGTTAGCTTTAATGCTTGGTTTCAGATTACTGCTAACCAGAACTCCTAAATCCTTTTTGCAATCAGTATTATTAAGATCTACACTATTCAGTTCATAAGTGGCACGGTTATTGTCCTGTCCAACATTTAGCACTTTGCATTTGTCTATATTAAACTGCATCTGCCACTTCTCCGACCACTGCATCAGTCTATTCAAATCATCCTGGAGTGCACTAATGTCCTCAATAGAATGAATTGGACGGCCTATTTTGGTGTCATCAGCAAATTTTCTTATGTCGCTATTTATTCCCTCATCTATATCGTTTATGTAAATTGTGAACAAAAAATTGGCCCAACACTGACCCCTGTGGAAATATAAACACATATGCAGTATAATGTGATCGTTCATTGACAACGTTTCTCCCACACAGTGGGCTTTTTCAAGTCACTAACAGATCTACCTGGGGTACGAACGAACGAAAGTTCTGGTAACATCCCAAATGGGATGAGCGGGGAAGACGGGACAGAAGAAGAATAGTGCTGGAGACGAGTGTTCTTAGTCGTAGAAACAGAGCCAGGGCTTAACTCAGCAGCGAAGGCGATCGTGGGACAGATATTGAGAAGAGAAATTCAGGCTCTTCTGTTGGGACTCCGGTGGGATGAGCGGGGAGGAAGGGACATGCGACGTTTTGCGCTAGAGAGGAGTGTAAAACTGAGCCATGTCTTAACCCAATAGCTAAGGCGAGCGTGAGTCAGAGAATGGTACCTGTCAGAGAATGGTACCTGTCAGCGAATCCAGGTTATTTGTAAATAGGGTTAGGAGCAGGATCATGCAAGGAGTAGAAAAGGTTGTGTTGGTTTGTGGGTCTGCGGATGTCTTCGTCAAGGAGAGAGGTCCAGTAGTCATATCGTGTCTCACTCAAGTTCGTCTATCTGTTTGTCACTGAGCGTCTTCCAGTACAGATTCAGCGCAGGGATGTCTAATTGGGCATGGAGAGACTCGCTTGTGGTGAAGTCCTCCCATCTGACATCAAGCACCCAGTGCAGAGCTTTGTTCTGGACACGCTGCAGTTTAAGTAAGTTTGTTTTTGCTGCAAGAGAGAGGGCTAGAAGAGAGTAAGTTATCAGAGGACGTATTAGGGATTTGTAAAGGTGTAGTTTGGTGCGTTGAGGGGCGTGTTTCAGCTTGTAGAGGCCCACAAGGGCCTTACTAGCTATTGCATGCCTTGAGTGAATGTGTCTGCGTAAACGAAGAAGGTAGTCAAGATTAACGCCAAGGACAGTGACAGATTGTGTGATGGGGATGTAAGTGCGGGTGTAAGCTGTTCTGAGCTCGACAGGTAATGGAGGATCACGTTTCCTGTAGTTAAAATATGTAATGCTGGATTTAGCTGCATTGGTTTCGATCCTCCATTTTTGTTACCAGATGGCTATCCTGTCGACCTCATTTTGTGATTTGTGTGAGTGTATCTATATTGGCATGAGTGATAAGTTGAGTAATGTCGTCTATATAGGCTAGTGTGATGGAGTTGTGGTATACAGGTGTTGGAATGTCGTTAGTGTATAAAATGTAGAGGGTAGGGGAGAGGACAGATCCCTGGGGTATCTGGCATTTAGTGTGAAGTAGTCAGAGTAACAGCCTTGGAATTTGATTCTCATGGTACGGCCGTCTAGGAAGTTGCAAAGGAGTTTACGAGTAGTGAGAGGCAGGTTGAAGTTAGTGCAGAGTTTGTACTTGAGCCCTTCGTGCCAGGTAGTGTCAAAAGCTTTTTCAACGTCTATTGCAACCAGGGCTGTCCTGTTTCTTTGTTTTGTGTTTATGTGGATGTAGTTGAGAATGATGTTAAAGGCATCCTGTGTGGATCTGTGTGTTCTGAAGCCAAACTGGCTATCAGTGTTCCAGATATCTGCGAAGGCGATGATTGATGGGTTTTTCAAAGAGCTTTCCTTAAGTTTCGAGGAGGCTGATAGGGCGATAGTTTCTAGGATCAGAGTGGTCTTTATTGGGTTTAGGAAGGAGGATAGCAGTAGCAGTTTTAAAGAGGGAAGGGAAGTATCCAGAGGAAAGGGAGGCATTGAGGAGGTTTGTGTAGGCAGTAATGATACAGTCAGGAAGGTGTTTCAGGATAATATGGTTTAGGCCAGAGGCACCAGGGGCCTTGGGAGGAAGGTGTCTGAGGAGAGTTTTAACGTCTGTGTTGGTGAAAGGAGTGTCAAGTTCTTGGGAGGAGGTAAGAGAGTCCAGATGGATGTCGCTGTCTGGTGTTGTTTCGTGTGTGTGTGTAGTGTTCCAGTGTTCTATGTTCTGAATGTGTTGGATAGCATTAGGGTGGGGTGGGTGAGGGTGGAAGATGTTCTCCCAGATGTGTTTGAAGATGTTAGTAGCAGCCTGTGGGTCTGAGATGTGTGTGTTGTTGTGGGTGATGTGTTTGAATTTGTTGGTGGGAGTGGTGCCTCTGATTTTTTTTTGATAAAGTTCCAGAAGGCTTTGGTGTTTTTGATTCGCTGTTTGTCCGCTTGTAGTATGAGCTGTGACCAGTGATTGTTGTGGTCTAGACTGTGTAGGATGTTGTATCTGAGGAAAGTGAGATCTAATCAGACTTTATTAAATCTGTGTGTGTTGTAGAGGAAGCGGTTGTGGTAGCAGATAATTAGTCTTCTTGTTCTGATTGAGGGTTTGAAGGAATAACGAGTGGTGTGGGATTTCTTTGGTATTACGGTGTTGGCTGCTTGTGTAATGGTGTCCTGGATGAGAGCAAGTTGAGTGTCAATGTCAGAGATGGGTTTGTTGTTGTAGTCATAGGTGAGGTTAGTATTATCTATGTGTTGTCTGAAGGCATTACAGTCAGCGTTCTTGTAGAAGAAGGAGGGTGTGGCCGGGATGAGGATAGGGATGGAGGAGATGTGTAAGATGAGAGGAATGTGATCAGAGCCTGGGATAGGGCCAAGTGGTATGTAGTGTTGAAAGAGAGAGCTGGCTCGGTTTGCCAGAATGATGTCTGGTTTGCCTTGGCCAGTGTGGTTGTAAAAGGTGTTGAAGTCTGGGCCGAGGTGAACTAGGTGTTTGTGGTTCGTGAAGTTGAGCAATTGCTGACCAAGTTGGCTGTTACTGGTGTGATGAAAGTTGGTGTGTTTGGCATTCATATCAGCTAGTAGATCGTGTATGTTGAGAATAGTGTTTGGACAAGCATAGGTGGTGAAAAAGATGAAGGGTCCAAGGTGGGTGTGTATTCTGACTGCAAGACAGTGTTGGTGAATAAAAGGGATTGGGAGAAATTCATGTTTTATGTTGGATTTGACAAGGATGGCAATCTCATCATGGGGATCATTGGGGGATTGTAGTCCAGTATAACCATAGTGTCTGGATACGTTGAGGGATTTTGAGGCAGGTACTGTTTAGTAAAGCAATATCTGGCCTCTCTGCTTCAAGGAGCTCGGCCAGTAAATGTCTAATTGTGAAATAAGAACGGACGTTGAACTGAATCACCTTAAACATGTTTTAATGGTTTCATCATACCAAAGTTGGTGTCGGGGGAGTTTATATTTAAGCCCGTGATAGTGGTGCCCATCGGTGGTTGTGTGTTTGTAGGTGTTAGGGACCCGTTTCCTGGAAGGGGAGGAAGAGATGGATCTGTCTTTATGTTCTTTAGTCTGTATATCATAAGTTGGGGGAGGTTTAGGGTTGAGTGGATTTCGTTTGGAGGAGTTGGACCTGGATAAAGTCTTGGATGTGGTGGAGGAGGAGTGGGCGATAGTGGATGCAGAGGAAGTGGAAGCTTTGGTAATGGAGGAAGAAGTGGGTAAAGAGGTGGGGGGAGTAGTAGAAGTAGTTAAGAGGGGTAGGGGAGGAGGGGTATTGGTAGGAGGGGTTGATGTGAAGAGGGTAGGGGCTGAGGGGTGTTGGTGGGAGTGAAGAGTGTAGGGGAGGAGGAGAGCAGAAGGGTGTAGGAAGAGGGGGAGTCGGAGAGGCTGTAGGGGGTTTAGAAGAGAAGCAAGGAGGGATGATTAGAGAGGAAAGATTGTTAGCAGACAAGATTAGGTTAAGGACATGTGAGTAGTCTGATTGGTAAGCTTGAGAGATTACCATCGCAGAGTGGACAGCAGTGGCGAGTTGACAGTTTTGTAGTCTAGTGTGGGTGTAGGCATAGCTGGTGAGGTGTTTGTAGTCTGTGTGTTGGTGTTTGATGTGTGTAGGGTAGAAGAGGTAGACTAAGTGTGTGGGGAGGCCCAGGCATTGGGGGGGCAGTTTTGTAGGGGAGGGAGGTACAGGGATGGGGTTGGGGAGGGAGGGAGGTTGGCTAGCTCTGAGGGAGGAGAGAATGTCTTTTGAAGAGGGGCAGGAATTTGCAGCTGCAGTGTGTGACCCGCCTCAGTTAGAACATTTAAGGAGGAGGTTGCAGGTATTCCAGAAGTGGCCAGTTGCTGAACATCTGGAGCAGACTTGTTTAGATGTGCATGTGTTTTTGTGGTGCCCGAATTGTAGCATTCAAGACATTGTGTGATTGGGTGGAAGTTCGGAGTGAAGAGAGTGTTTGGAGGAATGCAGATGGTCTTGGCAAAGATTCCTTGACTGAAGAGTGAAGAGTGTCAGAAGGAGTAGAACAGTGTATTTTGAGAATGGTAGAGTTTTTGGGTCTGTAAATATCGTCAACAGAGACTTTGTTCATAGTACTGATGTCTGTGTCATAGGCTGTCAGGAAAGAGTAGGCTACGTGTTTAGCAATGACTGTGCTTTTGGCATGGTGCTCAGGAGTCCAAATAATGGTGAAGCCTGCGTTGAGAAGTTTTTGTCTGGTATCGGTTGAGGTGTACGTTTCGTAGGAATGTTTGTCAAGAAGAGTTTAAAGCCTGAGTTGGTTTTAAATACTTTTTGTTGAGATGCACCAGTGATCTGATATAATAAATTTCCAGGACAGATAGTGGCATCAGGATTAGAAAAATTGAGGTTTAGCGAGAAGGAATTGGATTTAGAAGAAGCAGAGGCAGGTGTGGGCGGTTGGGGGAGAGTGGAAGGGGGGTGGGAGGTGGAAGGCAACGAAGGCATCGTCTAATTACGAAAGATGAAATTGGCGGTGACAATCGGCCAAAAAGTTAGAGTACTCAGCTAGGCAAGTACGTGTAAGTAGACGCACGTACTTGCCTGGCGCAGAACACTGAGGAGGTGAATTGTAGCTTGATGAAGCACTGTATATCCTGAGGGGCGGCGAGACTGGCTGTATGGCGTGCAGTCAACAGGCATAGAGAATTCAGACAGCAACAGGCTTCCTGCCCTTGGGTAGGCAACCACCGACGCACGAATCCTGATGGTGGAGAGGAAGACGAAGGTCCAGCAAGCACCACTCTAAGCGAAGTCTCTCCCAACACGAGGTAATTCGAGAGAGGCGAGATCGTCGATGATCAATGACCGTGTGAGGTGAGCTGACTGTTGTGAACCTGGGGTGGAAGGTACGCGAGTATTTATAGTCAGGTTCAGAATGCTGTGGTCAGATGGAGAATGCTGCATCTGATGATCTACCGAGTGGGGTCATAGAGTCTAAAATCTAGGGTAGCTTGGAAGGGAAATTGGATACGTTTGTGAGCAGACCTTCTGCAGTGTTCCTCCATTCCTATGCTCTTATGTGGGATAGTGATGAAGAAGTTTCTTGGCAAGTGGTTCAGCTATGTTATAGAAGCCATTGTTCTGGTTGAAGTTGTTGGTCATAGAGATAAGCGATGATTCCAGGATTCTTTGGTATTGAGTGTTGTCTTCTCTAGCGATGAGTCTTGAGTTTCTGTAGTTTATTAAATGGTTGTGTGAATTACGGTGTTGTACACAGGCATTCCTTGTATCATCAGACCTGATTGCGTATTGGTGTTCTGAAATACGTATTTGGAGGTCTCTTGACGTTTTGCCCATGTATAATTTGCTGCAGTCATTACCAGGGATTATGTATACCCCTGCAGAGGATGGAAGTTTGTCCTGTCTATTTCTGGTAATGTCCTTGATGGTCGTGGTTGTGGAGGTAGATACTTGGAATGAGTTATTGGAAAAGATGTTTGAAACGTGTTTGGCAATGGAGTTGGTGGGGAGGACTATGTATCTATTCTCGGCAGTGTCTTCTCTGGGTGTGTTGAAGATGTTTAATGCCCGTCGCCTGCAGTCTCTGATGAAGTGACGAGGATAGTGGAGTTTAGTAAATACTTGTTCAATTATAGTGTATTCTTCCTCAAGGAACTCATTGCTGCAGATTCTGAGTGCACGCAGGAAGAAGCCTATAATAATACCACGTTTAGTTTTGGTGTTTTTGGTGAGAGTAGAAGTGGAGAAGATCGTTTTGCTTGGTGGGTTTTCGATAGACTTTACAACGAAGTTCATGGTCAGCTTTGCAGAGAAGAAAATCAAGGCAAGGAAGAGTGTTGTCGACTTCTTCTTCAAGTGTGAACTGGATTGAGGGCTCGACCTGGTTTAAGCTTGTCTTGGAGAGCTTGAACGTTGAAGCGTCTCGGAGTTATGAGGAGAATGTCGTCAACATAACGGAGCCAGGTGACAGACAAAGGAATAATGGAGAAACGTTCGGCTTCCAGATGTTCCATGTATAGGTTCGCCAGGAAGGCACTGAGTGGCGAGCCCATGGGTAGTCCAAAAGTCTGCTGAAAGAGGTGATTTTCGAAAGAGAAACACGTAAAGCCAACACATAGTTCAACAAGGTCGATGAAATCGCTGGCTGGAATAGGAAGATCAAGTGAATCGTCAATTTTCCTGCGCAAGAGATCGATGGCTTGTGTAGTAGGTAGTTTGGTGAATAAGGAAGTTACGTCAAGGCTGGAAAGTTTCTTGTTCCTGATGTTGATGTTGCGAATGCGATTGAGAAGATCACCCGATTGTTTGAAATGTGCTGGACTGATAGTGCCCAAGAGTTTAGAGAGGTGTTTTGCGAGAATTCCTGAGAGTTGGTGGGGAGCACTGCATATTCCCGAAGATATGAACCTCAATGGGACATCAGGCTTGTGAGTTTTTGGCAGGCCGAACATTCTGGCAGGTCTGGGGTTACTGGGTATGGTGTGCAGAAGTTTCTTCCCTTGTTCTGAGTGCCTCAGAATACGGCGAGTCCTTGAAAGAAAAATTTTAGTAAGGTTGTCCACATGGTTAGTTGTGAGAGATTTGTAGGTATCTGGGTCATTAAGTAGATTGAACATTTTGTTCCTATAATCGTCAGTGTTCATGATAACACCACCTCCTTTATCAGCGGTGGTGACCCTGACGGTCGTGTCTTCTGCTAAACCTTTAAGTGCAATGATGTAACGTCGAGGTATGACTGGGGAGCTGCGTGTTGAGATGGCTGCTGAGATGATGCCTTGAAGATAACTTTTTTGGAAGTCGGAGTCATTGTGTCTGAAGTGCGCCTTAAGTTTCCTCAACAGCCTCTGATGTCGAACTCTATCGAAAGCCTTACTGAAGTCCATATACACAATATCATATTCATTACTATGATCTACCTCCTCAAACACCTTAGCGAAAAAGTTAGCGAATTGCCTCGGCAATTATTGATTTCATAAATTTTCCTACTATGGAGGTAAGGCTTATTGGTGTATAGTTCGAAGCTACGGGCCTGTCACCTGCCTAGTAAATAGGTATTACATTTGCCATTTACCACTTATCATGCACTATGATGCCAGTTTGTAGTGATATGTTGAAAAGATTAACCAAAGGTTTGCATAGTTCTTTTCATTCCTTTAAAACCCTTGCAAACAATTCATCAGGGCCTGGAGATCTGTTAGGTTTTAATTTCTCTATTTGTCTGCTGGGGAGTACAAGAGACGATGACTGCAGGGGAATACAAGAGACGATGACTGCTGAGGAGTACAAGAGACGATGACTGCTGGGGAGTACAAGAGACGATGACTGCTTGGGTGAAGAAGTGACGATGGCTGCTGGGGAGTACAAAAGACGATGACTGCTGGGGAGTACAAGAAGCAAGTTTGAAATCCACATCGATGTCTTCTGAAGAGATGAACTATCTACTTCTATGCAGATTAAGAACAGTTGTGCATTATCTTATACTTACGCAAAGGCGTTTTCTTCTGTTACTTAGGTTAGTTGTCAAACATTTTGATTTTATGTTTGAGACATGTTTGTTAAACGTCTTGGTTGCTTCACTTTTTCCAATTAAAAATCATCTGCAAATTTTCCCATCTGTTATCCCGAAACCGTGATGACATATGTGCACTGTGAAGAGGATTCAACCAAAAGTCGAGCCCTTTCGAAAACACTCTTTACGTCAAGCCAATCAGAAACATTAAATTCAACTCTTGTTTTGTGTCTGTTAGCAAACTGAAGAATGGCACACTTGTTCAGTGTTTGGGAATCTTTATTTTAGAAATGTTTCGCCACTCACTAGCTTTTTTAACAATTCTCATCAATGTTAGCCATTTTTTTTTAAAAACGTCAGTTTTTAAAA
>NC_069444.1:4365972-4425768 GCF_026875155.1 Cherax quadricarinatus | reverse complement strand
TCATTCGGACGAGGATCAGCAGAACTACAAAGGAATCTGGACAAGCTGCAGGTCTGTTCCAGAAACTGGCTCCTGGAGTTCAACCACGCCAAGTGCAAAGTCATGAAGATTGGGGAAGGGCAAAGAAGACTGCAGATGGAGTACAGTCTAGGGGCCCAGAAGCTACAAACCTCACTCAAGGAAGAGTATCTTGGGGTGAGTATAACATCGAGCACATCTCCTAAGGAACACATCAACCAAATATCTGCTGCAACATACGGGCGCCTAGCAAACCTATGAACAGCATTCCGACATCTTAATAAGAAATCGTTCAGGACCCTGTAAACTGTGTACGTTAGGATCATATTGGAATATGCAGCACCAGTCTGGAACCCATATCTAGCTAAACACGTAAAGAAACTAGAGAAAGTGCAATGGTTGGCATCTAGACTAGTCCCGGAGCTAAAGGGTATGCCCTACGAGGAGAGGTTAAGAGAAATCGACCTGACGACATTGGAAGACAGGAGAGATAGAGGGGATATGATAATGATAAACAAAATACTGAGAGTAATCGACTAGGTGTACAGAGACAGAATGGTCCAGAGATGGGACACAGCAACAAGGAGTAACAGTTGGATGTTGAAGACTCAGATGACTCACAGGGATATTATGAAGTATTTCTTCAGTCACAGACTTGTCAGGAAGTGGAATAGTCTGGGAAGTGATGTAGTGGAGGCAGGATCCATACATAGCTTTACGAAGAGGTATGATGAAGCTTATGGAGCGGGAAGAGTGATCTAGTAGCGGCCAGTGAAGAGGCGGGGCCAAGAGCTGTGACTCGACCCCTGCAACCACAACTAGGTGAATGCAGCTAGGTGAGTACACACACACAAACACACACACACACACACACACACACACACGCGATGGGACCGGACAACATCTCCCCATGGGTCCTTAGAGAAGGAGCAGAGATGCTGTGTGTGCCTCTAACCACAATCTTCAACACATCCCTTGAAACTGGGCAACTACCTGAGAAATGGAAGACAGCTAATGTAGTCCCCATATTTAAGAAAGGAAACAGAAACGAGGCACTAAACTACAGACCTGTGTCTCTGACATGTATCGTGTGCAAAGTCATGGAGAAGATTATCAGGAGGAGAGTGGTCGAACACCTGGAAAGGAACAAGATTATAAATGAAAACCAGCATGGGTTCATGGAAGGCAAATCTTGTATCACAAACCTCCTGGAGTTTTATGACAAGGTAACAGAAGTAAGACACGAGAGAGAGGGTTGGGGTAGATTGCGTTTTCCTAGACTGCAGGAAGGCCTTTGACACAGTTCCCCACAAGAGATTAGTGCAGAAGCTGGAGGATCAGGCACACGTAAAAGGAAGGGCACTGCAATGGATAAGGGAATACCTGACAGGAGGCAGCAACGAGTCATGGTACGTGAAGAGGTATCACAGTGGGCGCCTGTTACGAGCGGGGTCCCACAGGGGTCAGTTCTAGGACCAGTGCTATTTTTGATATATGTGAACGACATGATGGAAGGAATAGACTCTGAAGTGTCCCTGTTCGCAGATGACGTGAAGCTGATGAGAAGAATTAAATCGGACGAGGATGAGGCTGGACTGCAAAGAGACCTGGAGAGGCTGGACATGTGGTCCAGTAACTGGCTTCTCGAATTCAATCCAGCCAAATGCAAAGTCATGAAGATTGGGGAGGAGCAAAGAAGACCGCAGACAGAGTATAGGCTAGGTGGACAAAGACTACAGACCTCACTCAGGGAGAAAGACCTTGGGGTGACCATAACACCGAGCACATCACCGGAGGAACACATCAACCAAAAAACCGCTGCAGCATACGGCGCCTGCAAACCTGAGAATAGCGTTCCGATACCTTAATAAGGAATCGTTCAAGACACTGTACACTGTGTATGTTAGGCCCATACTGGAGTATGCAGCACCAGTCTGGAACCCACACCTGGTCAAGCACGTCAAGAAGTTAGAGAAAGTACAAAGGTTGCAACAAGGCTAGTCCAGAGCTCAAGGGAATGTCGTACGAGGAAAGGTTTAAGGGAAATCGGACTGACGACACTGGAGGACAGAAGGTCAGGGAGACATGATAACGACATACAAGATACTGCGGGGAATAGACAAGGTGGACAGAGATAGGATGTTCCAGAGAGGGGACACAGGGACAAGGGGTCACAACTGGAAGCTGAAGACTCAGACGAGTCACAGGGACGTTAGGAAGTATTTCTTCAGTCATAGAGTGTCAGCAAGTGGAATAGCCTAGCAAGTGAAGTAGTGGAGGCAGGAACCATACATAGTTTTAAGAAGAGGTATGACAAAGCTCAGGAAGCAGAGAGAGAGAGGATCCAGTAGCGATCAGTGAAGAGGCGGGGCCAGGAGCTGAGTCTCGACCCCTGCAACCACAATTAGGTGAGTACAATTAGGTGAGTACACACACACACACACACACACACACACACACACAACCATACACACACAACACACAATCACACACACACACACACACCACACACACACACACACACCACACACACACACACACACACACACACACACACACACACACACACACACACATACACACACACACTCCCAGAGCTAAGAGGTATGTCCTACGAGGAGAGGTTAAGGGAAATCAACCTGACGACACTGAGGACAGGAGAGATAGGGGGGACATGATAACGACATACAAAATACTGAGAGGAATTGACAAGGTGGACAAAGACAGGATGTTCCAGAGATTGGACACAGTAACAAGGGGACACAGTTGGAAGCTGAAGACACAGATGAATCACAGGGATGTTAGGAAGTATTTCTTCAGCCACAGAGTAGTCAGTAAGTGGAAAGTTGGGAAGCGATTGTAGTGGAGGCAGGATCCATACATAGCTTTTAGCAGAGGTATGATAAAGCTCATGGCTCAGGGAGAGTGACCTAGTAGCGATCAGTGAAGAGGCGGGGCCAGGAGCTCGGACTCGACCCCCGCAACCTCAACTAGGTGATACAACTAGGTGAGTACACACACACACACACATACACACACTCAACACTCACACACACACACACACACACACACACACACACACACACACACACACACACACATACACACACACACACACACACACACACACACACACACACACACACACACACACACACACACACACACACACACACACACACACACACACACAGAGGAACAGAAGGGACTCCAGAAAGACGAGAGGTGGGGCACACCACCAAGTGCTGGACACAGTGCACACAACCGAGGAAGAAGTGAAGAGGCTTCTGAGTGAGCTAGATACCTCAAAGGCAATGGGCCAGATAACATCTCCCCATGGGTATTGAGAGAGGGAGCAGAGGCGCTATGTGTACCCCTAACAACAATATTCAATACATCTATCGAAACAGGGAGATTGCCTGAGGCATGGAAGACAGCAAATGTAGTCCCAATCTTTAAAAAAGGAGACAGACATGAAGCATTAAACTACAGACCAGTGTCACTGACATGTATAGTATGCAAAATCACGGAGAAGATTATCAGGAGAAGAGTGGTGGAACACCTAGAAAGGAATGATCTCATCAACAGCAGCCAACATGGTTTCAGGGACGGGAAATCCTTGTCACACAAACCTACTGGAGTTCTATGACATGGTGACAGCATAAGACAAGAGAGAGAGGGGTGGTGGATTGCATTTTCTTGGACTGCAAGAAGGCGTTTGACACAGTTCCACACAAGAATTGGTGCAAAAACTGGAGGACCAAGCAGGATAACAGGAAGGCACTACAATGGATCAGGGAATACTTGTCAGGAAGACATGCAGCGAGTCATGGTACGTGGCGAGGTGTCAGAGTGGGCACCTGTGACCAGCGGGTCCCGCAGGGTCAGTCCTAGGACCAGTGCTGTTTCTGGTATTTGTGAACGACATGACGGAAGGAATAAGACTCTGAGGTGTCCTGTTTGCAGATGACGTGAAGTTGATGAGAAGAATTCACTCGATCGAAGACCAGGCAGAACTACAAAGGGATCTGGACAGGCTGCAGACCTGGTCCAGCAATTGGCTCCTGGAGTTCAATCCCACCAAGTGCAAAGTCATGAAGATTGGGGAAGGGCAAAGAAGGCCGCAGACGGAGTACAGTCTAGGGGGTCAGAGACTACAAACCTCACTCAAGGAAAAAGATCATGGGGTGAGTATAACACCAGGCACATCTCCTGAAGCGCACATCAACCAAAATAACTGCTGCAGCATATGGGCGCCTAGCAAACCTCAGAACAGCATTCCGACATCTTAATAAGGAATCATTCAGGACCCTGTACACCGTGTATGTTAGGGCCCATATTGGAGTATGCGGCACCAGTTTGGAACCCACACCTAGCCAAGCACGTGAAGAAACTAGAGAAAGTGCAAAGGTTTGCAAGAAGACTAGTCCAGAGCTAAGAGGTATGTCCTACGAGGAGAGGTTAAGGAAATCAACCTGACGACACTGGAGGACAGGAGAGATAGGGGGGACATGATAACGACATACAAAATACTGAGAGGAAATTGACAAGTGGACAAAGACAGGATGTTCCAGAGATTGGACACAGTAACAAGGGACACAGTTGGAAGCTGAAGACACAGATGAATCACAGGGATGTTAGGAAGTATTTCTTCAGCCACAGAGTAGTCAGTAAGTGGAATAGTTTGGGAAGCGATGTAGTGGAGGCAGGATCCATACATAGCTTTAAGCAGAGGTATGATAAAGCTCACGGCTCAGGGAGAGTGACCTAGTAGCGATCAGTGAAGAGGCGGGGCCAGGAGCTCGGACTCGACCCCCGCAACCTCAACTAGGTGAGTACACACACACACACACACACACACACACACACACACACAATGAGGCAGCAACGACTCATGGTACGTGAAGAGGTATCACAGTGGGCGCCTGTTACGAGCGGGGTCCCACAGGGGTCAGTTCTAGGACCAGTGCTACTTTTGATATATGTGAACGACATGATGGAAGGAATAGACTCTGAAGTGTCCCTGTTCGTAGATGACGTGAAGTTGATGAGAAGAATTAAATCGGACGAGGATGAGGCAGGACTGCAAAGAGACCTGGACAGGCTGGACAAGTGGTCCAGCAACTGGCTTCTCGAATTTAATCCAGCCAAATGCAAAGTCATGAAGATTGGGGAGGGGCAAAGAAGACCGCAGACAGAGTATAGGCTAGGTGGACAAAGACTACAGACCTCACTCAGGGAGAAAGACCTTGGGGTGACCATAACACCGAGCACATCACCGGAGGCACACATCAACCAAATAACCGCTGCAGCATACGGGTGCCTGGGAAACCTGAGAATAGCTTTCCGATACTTTAATAAGGAATCGTTCAAGACACTGTACACTGTGTATGTTAGGCCCATACTGGAGTATGCAGCACCAGTCTGGAACCCACACCTGGTCAAGCACGTCAAAAAGTTAGAGAAAGTACAAAGGTTTGCAACAAGGCTAGTCCCAGAGCTCAAGGGAATGTCGTACGAGGAAAGGTTAAGGGACATCGGACTGACGACACTGGAGGACAGAAGGTCAGGGAGACATAATAACGACATACAAGATACTGCGGGGAATAGACAAGGTGGACAGAGATAGGATGTTCCAGAGAGGGGACACAGGGACAAGGGGTCACAACTGGAAGCTGAAGACTCAGACGAGTCACAGGGACGTTAGGAAGTATTTCTTCAGTCATAGAGTTGTCAGCAAGTGGAATAGCCTAGCAAGTGAAGTAGTGGAGGCAGGAACCATACATAGTTTTAAGAAGAGGTATGACAAAGCTCAGGAAGCAGAGAGAGAGAGGATCCAGAAGCGATCAGTGAAGAGGCGGGGCCAGGAGCTGAGTCTCGACCCCTGCATCCACAATTAGGTGAGGTGAGTTAGGTGAGTACACACACACACTGAAAGAGAGAGTGCAACGTCACAAGGAGGAATGGGAGGCAAGGAAGGTGGAGAGCAGGAGAAATCAGGTGGAAGAACAAACACAACCCCCTCCAGTACCACCCACAGAAGGAACACAACCATGGCAATCCCAAAGCAATCAAACGACCTAACCCAAAACCCACTCATTGCACCCTCTGCCCCCATTCCCCTCAGCACAAACCCCACCCCCACAGAAACCCACAGTAACCCACACATCCCCTCTGCTTAAACCCCATCCCCACAGTAACCCTAAGTAACCTGCACATCCCCCAGCTCAAACCCTAACCCCTACAGAAACCCACAGTAACCCACAAAATGTACCCTCTCCCCATCCCCCTCACCACAAACCCCACCCTCACAGTAACCCACAGCAACTCACACACTGTACCCTTTCATCCCCATCCCCCTCCCCAAACAACCCCCTCCCCCTTTGTATCACCCCAAAAGGCCCTCTTCCACCACCCCCCCTCACCACCACCCCCACTGAAACCCCCCATAGGCCCTCTGTCCCCAAACCCCACACCACAGACCCCACCCCCACACCAACCCCCTATAGGCCCCTGGTCCCCCTAACCCACCTCTCTCCCCAGACCACAGTTATTGAAAAGAAGTTGAAGGTTTGGTACACGAACGAGGATGGAATAGCGAATAAATGTGCAGAGTGGTATGAAAGAATCAAGGAGTTGTCCCCAGACATCGTAGCAGTTACAGAAACAAAACTCATGGGATAATAACAGATGCAATCTTCTCACCCGGATATCAGATCCTGAGGAAGAATAGAAGGAGCAGGGAGGAGGAGGAGGGGTTGCACTACTAATAAAAAAACGGTGGGGTTATCAAGAAATGGAAGGTATGGACGAGATTGGAGAAATGGATTACATAGTAGGTACAGTTCAGTCAGGGGATAGCCCACCACAGAACTGCAGGAGGCCAAGAGAGGAATATGATGAGCGATACAGAGCAATGGTGGACACTCTAGCTGAGGTGGCAAGTAGGGTCCACTCAAGTAGAGCGAAGTTACTGGTCATGGGCGACTTCAATCACAGGGAGATTGATTGGGAAAACCTGGAGCCACATGGTGGTCCTGAAACATGGAGAGCCAAGATGATGGATGTGGTGCTGACAAATCTCATGCACCAACATGTTAGGGATACTACCAGAGAGAGAGGGGTGGATGAACCAGCAAGACTGGGCCTCGTGTTCACGCTGAGTAGCTCAGACAATGAGCACATCACATATGAAAGGCACCTCGGAGCTAGTGACCACGTAGTTATGAGCTTTGAATACATCGTGGGGCTAAAAGTGGAGAGGGGAACAGAGTAGAAAGGAAAAAGCTTAACTATAAAAGGGGGACTACACAGGAATGAGGCCCTTCCTGCGGAGGTTCAGGGGGAACAGGATTTGGTGGGGAAAATCAGAAAAACAAAAATTATGGATTTTGAAAAAAACAAAATCAAGGAGACAGAGGAAAGGTTTGCCCCCAAAGGGAAACAGAAAAATGAGAAGGAAGGAACGAGCCCTTGGTTTCCCTAAAGGTGCAGGGAGGAAAAAAATTTGTGCCTAGAAAATGGAAAAAGTACAGAGGCAAAGGACTCAGGAAAATAAAGAGGTAGTCGACACCAGAAACGAGTATGCACAGAAAAGGGGAGGGAGGCCAGCGCCAGTATGAAAATGACTAGCATCGAAAGCAAGTCTGCCCCTAAACGCTTACCCCACATCAGAAGGAAACACCACCCAAAGGACCAGGAAATCAGGCTGGGGAAAAAAGAAGGTGGGAGCTCACAAGAAACGACCAGGGGGATGTGAGGAGTCAAAATGGATTTCAGGAATTTTTTACAGTGGGCTGAGGGACACGGAAAAAAAAAACGGGGGTACAGCAAAAAGGGATTCCAAAAGGGTTTTGGGGAAAATTTACACACAACGAGGGGGGTGGAGAACCCAAGTGCCTTGATACCTCAAAGGCAGTGGGACCAGACAACATTTTCCCCCGTGGGCCCTTTTAGGAGGGAGCGGAAAACACTTGTGTCCCACAACCAAAATTTAAACACTTCCTTGAAAGGGGCAACTACCTGAGTTGGAAGAAGGCAAAGTAGTCCCATCTTAAGAGGGAGACAAAAATGAAGCCAAAATTATAGACCAGGGTCACTGACATATATAGTTGAAAAGTCCGGAAAAGATTATCAGGGGGATGGTGGAGCACCTATGGGAAAAGATTAAAAACGAAGCCAGCACGGACTCAGGGAAAGGAAATCCTGTGTCCGAACCTACTTGAGTTTTTTGACAAGGTAACTGAAAAAAGAAAAAGGGAAGGGGTGGGTTGATTGCTTTTTTGCCCTGCAAGAAGGCCTTCGACACTTTCCCTCACAGAAGCTAAAGGACGGG
This sequence comes from Cherax quadricarinatus, assembly GCF_026875155.1. Lineage (NCBI taxonomy): Eukaryota > Metazoa > Arthropoda > Malacostraca > Decapoda > Parastacidae > Cherax > Cherax quadricarinatus. The sequence goes on along the minus strand of NC_069444.1, from coordinate 4,417,415 downwards.
TTACTTTAAAACGGGAAAAGGGACTGCAATGGTACAAAATACCTAACAGGGGGGGCAACAACGGTCATGGTCCGTGAGAGGTTCACAGTGAGCTCAGTGCGGCGGGGTCCCCCCGGGCAGTCTGGGACCAGTGCTATTCTTGGTATATGTGAAAAGACTGCGGAAGGGATAGACTCAAAGTGTCCTTTTCGATGACTGAAGTTAAGAGGGGGAATTAAAACAGACACGGGGCGACAGGTCTGCAAAAAGACTGACAGACTGGGTGTGTGGTCCAGAAACTGGCTCTAGAATTTAACCCCCACCAAATGCAAAGTCATAAAGATGGAGGAGGGCAAAGAAATCCGCAGACAGAGTATATAGGGGTAGGGGGCCAAAGGCTGCAAACCTCCTCAAAGGGGAAAAGGGCCCAGGAGGAGTTAAAACCGGTAATTCGCCCAAAAACAACATTTAAACCCGATAACTGTGTGGATATGGGGCTTGGCAAACCTGAGAAAGCGTTCCGGGACCCCAGTAAGGAATGTTTTAAGCTTATACACTTTGTACGTCAGGCCCCTATGGGTACGCAAGCACCAGTTTGGAACCCCCTCCTGGGCAAACAGTCAAAAATTAGAGAAGTGCAAAGGTTTGCAACAAAAGGTTTTTCCGAGCTAAGGGGACTGTCCTATGAAGAAAGGGTTTAAAGGAAAATCGGTCTGACAAAAATGGGACAGGGGGCAGAGGAGAAATGGGTAAAAGACTACAAAAAACTGCTGGGGAATTGACAAGGGGACAGACACGGATGTTCCGAGATGGGGAACAGAAAAAACGGGCCACAATTTGGGAAATTGAAGATAGTGAGTCAAAAGGGGTGTTAGGAAGTTTTCTTCAGTCATAGTTAGTTTTGGGAAATGGAAAGTCGGGAAGCGAGAAGTGGGGGAGGAACTGTACATAGTTTTTAAAGAGGTATGATAAAGCTCTTGGGGCGGGGGAGAGGGACCTAGTAGGTCGGTGAAAAGGCGGGGCCATGCTGAGCTCGACACCGCAACAAATTTGGGGAGTACAATTAGGGGGGTAACACACACACACACACACACACGCACACACACACACACACACACACACACACACACACACACACACACACACACACACGCACTCACACACACACACAACACACACACGCACAAATACACATACAACGCATATGCATACAGGCTCATTTGAACTGCTGACACCTGTCTATAAACACTGACCACAAACCTTCCCTACACCTCCCTTACATGCCTGCACTATCTCACTCACACTCTTCTCCACTCACAATCTCACACACATTCTTTCCCCAATCACACACTCACACACTACCTCACCCTCTCACTCACAACCTCACTCTCTCCATGACTCACTCTTCTCCACTCACACTCCAACTGAAACTCTTTCACTCTCACTCACCTACACTCACAGTCGCTCTAACTCACTCTCTCACACTCTCACTAAGCACTCACTGACACTCTCTCACATTCATTCTTCCCCACTCACACTCCCTCACTTACACTCTCCCTCAGTCACACTCTCCCTGTTTACAAACCCTTTCTCACTCACACTCATTCAAACTCTCCCTCACTCACTCTCTCCCTCGTACTCTTTCCATTCACACTCACTCACTCATACTCTCTCATTCACACTCACACTCTCTACCTCACACTCTCCCACACACTCTCCCACACAATATCCCTCACTCGCACTATCCCAAACTCGCACTATCCATACACTAACACTCGCACTCACTTTCACTCTTATCCAATCTCACAACCACACCCAAACACGCAACCACACTCAAACACATACCAACACCAACACCCAAACACATCCATACCCACATTCAGTCTCACCCAAGCACACACACACCCACACCAAACAGACACCCCACACCCAAGCAAACACCCACACTCAAACACACACACACGCACACACGCACACACACACACACGCACGTGGAGGGAAAAACAATAAGAGGAGGAGAGTGAGAGGTCAGTCTTCATCCACGGGTTTCAGGAGAGTGAGAGGTCAGTCTTCATCCACGGGTCTCAGGAGAGTGAGAGGTCAGTCTTCATCCACGGGTCTCAGGAGAGTGAGAGGTCAGTCTTCATCCACGGGTCTCAGGAGAGTGAGAGGTCAGTCTTCATCCACGGGTCTCAGGAGAGTGAGAGGTCAGTCTTCATCCACGGGTCTCAGGAGAGTGAGAGGTCAGTCTTCATCCACGGGTCTCAGGAGAGTGAGAGGTCAGTCTTCATCCACGGGTTTCAGGAGAGTGAAGGGAAGACCTACGACAAAAGACGGATTACACTACAGTGCTCTACACTATGGGAGCTTTACTCTACAGTGCTCTACACTATGGTGCTTTACACTACAGTGTCTACAACTATGGGCTTTACTCTACAGTGCTCTACACTATGGGAGCTTTACTCTACAGTGCTCTACACTATGGGTGCTTTACACTACAGTGCTCTACACTATGGGAGCTTTACACTACAGTGCTCTACACTATGGGAGCATTACACTACAGTGCTCTACACTATGGGAGCTTTACTCAACAGTGCTCTACACTATGGTGCTTTACACTACAGTGCTCTACACTATGGGAGCTTTAACTCTACAGTGCTCTACACTATGGGTGCTTTACACTACAGTGCTCTACACTATGGGAGCTTTACACTACAGTGCTCTACACTATGGGAGCTTTATTCTACAGTGCTCTACACTATGGGTGCTTTACATACAGTGCTCTACACTATGGAGCTTTACACTACAGTGCTCTACACTATGGGAGCTTTACACTACAGTGCTCTACACTATGGAGCTTTACCACTACAGTGCTCTACACTATGGAGCTTTACACTACAGTGCTCTACACTATGGGTGCTTTACACTACAGTGCTCTACACTATGGGTGCTTTACACTACAGTGCTCTACACTATGGGAGCTTTACACTACAGTGCTCTACACTATGGGTGCTTTACAATACTAGTGGCTCTACACTATGGAGTTTTACACTACAGTGCTCTACACTATGGGTGCTTTACACTACAGTGCTCTACACTATGGGAGCTTTACACTACAGTGCTCTACACTATGGGTGCTTTACACTACAGTGCTCTACACTATGGGAGCTTTACTCAACAGTGCTCTACACTATGGGTGCTTTACACTACAGTGCTCTACACTATGGGAGCTTTACTCTACAGTGCTCTACACTATGGGTGCTTTACACTACAGTGCTCTACACTATGGGAGCTTTACACTACAGTGCTCTACACTATGGGTGCTTTACACTACAGTGCTCTACACTATGGGTGCTTTACACTACAGTGCTCAACACTACGGGTGCTTTACACTACAGTGCTCTACACTATGGGAGCTTTACACTACAGTGCTCTACACTATGGGAGCTTTACACTACAGTGCTCTACACTATGGGAGCTTTACACTACAGTGCTCAACACAACGGGTGCTTTACACTGCATTGCTCTACACTATGGGTGCTTTACACTACAGTGCTCTACACTATGGGAGCTTTACACTACAGTGCTCTACACTATGGGAGCTTTACACTACAGTGCTCTACACTATGGGAGCTTTACACTACAGTGCTCTACACTATGGGTGCTTTACACTACAGTGCTCTACACTATGGGAGCTTTACACTACAGTGCTCTACACAATGGGGCTTTACACACAGTGCTCTACACTATGGAGCTTTACACTACAGTGCTCTACACTATGGGAGCTTTACACTACAGTGCTCTACACTATGGGTGCTTTACACTACAGTGCTCTACACTATGGGTGCTTTACACTACAGTGCTCTGCACTACGGGTGCTTTACACTACAGTGCTCTACACTATGGGAGCTTTACACTACAGTGCTCTACACTATGGGAGCTTTACACTACAGTGCTCTTCACTATGGGTGTTTTACACACTAAGTGCTCTACACTATGGGTGCTTTAACACTACAGTGCTCTACACTATGGTACATTACACTACAGTGCTCTACACTATGGAGCTTTACACTACAGTGCTCTACACTATGGGAGCTTTCACTACAGTGCTCTACACTATGGAGCTTTACACTACAGTGCTCTACACTATGGAGCTTTACACTACAGTGCTCTACACTATGGGAGCTTTACACTACAGTGCTCTACACTATGGGAGCTTTACACTACAGTGCTCTACACTATGGGAGCTTTACACTACAGTGCTCTACACTATGGGAGCTTTACACTACAGTGCTCTACACTATGGGAGCTTTACACTACAGTGCTCTACACTATGGGAGCTTTACACTACAGTACTCTACACTGTGGGTGCTTTACACTATAGTGCTCTACACTATGGGAGCTTTACACTACAGTGCTCTACACTATGGGAGCATTACACTACAGTGCTCTACACTATGGGAGCTTTACACTACAGTGCTCTACACTATGGGAGCATTACACTACAGTGCTCTACACTATGGGAGCTTTACACTACAGTGCTCTACACAATGGAGCTTTACACTACAGTGCTCTACACTAGGGAGCTTTACACTACAGTGCTCTACACTATGGGAGCTTTACACTACAGTGCTCTACACTATGGGAGCTTTACACTACAGTGCTCTACACTATGGGAGCTTTACACTACAGTGTTCTACACTATGGGTGCATTACACTACAGTGCTCTACACATGGAGCTTTACACTACAGTGCTCTACACTATGGAGCTTTACACTACAGTGCTCTACACTATGGAGCTTTACACTTCAGTGCCCTATACTATGGGTGCTTTACACTACAGTGCTCTACACTATGGGAGCTTTACACTACAGTGCTCTACACTATGGGAGCTTTACACTACAGTGCTCTACACTACGGTGCTTTACACTACAGTGCTCTACACTATGGGTGCTTTACACTACAGTGCTGTACACTATGGGTGCTTTACACTACAGTGCTCTACACTATGGGTGCTTTACACTACAGTGCTGTACACTATGGTGCTTTACACTACAGTGCTCTACACTATGGAGCTTTACACTACAGTGCTCTACACTATGGGAGCTTTACACTACAGTGCTCTACACTATGGGTGCTTTACACTACAGTGCTCTACACTATGGGAGCTTTACACTACAGTGCTCTACACTATGGGACCTTTACACTACAGTGCTCTACACTATGGGTGCTTTACACTACAGTGCTCTACACTATGGGTGCTTTACACTACAGTGCTCTGCACTACGGGTGCTTTACACTACAGTGCTCTACACTATGGAGCTTTACACTACGTGCTCTACACTATGGAGCTTTACACTACAGTGCTCTTCACTATGGGTGCTTTACACTACAGTGCTCTACACTATGGGTGCTTTACACTACAGTGCTCTACACTATGGGTACATTACACTACAGTGCTCTACACTATGGGAGCTTTACAGTACAGTGCTCTACACTATGGGAGCTTTTCACTACAGTGCTCTACACTATGGGAGCTTTACACTACAGTGCTCTACACTAATGGGAGCTTTACACTACAGTGCTCTACACTATGGGAGCTTTACACTACAGTGCTCTACACTATGGGAGCTTTACACTACAGTGCTCTACACTATGGGAGCTTTACACTACAGTGCTCTACACTATGGGAGCTTTACACTACAGTGCTCTACACAATGGGAGCTTTACACTACAGTGCTCTACACTATGGGAGCTTTACACTACAGTACTCTACACTGTGGGTGCTTTACACTATAGTGTTCTACACTATGGGAGCTTTACACTACAGTGCTCTACACTATGGGAGCATTACACTACAGTGCTCTACACTATGGGAGCTTTAAACTACAGTGCTCTACACTATGGGAGCATTACACTACAGTGCTCTACACTATGGGAGCTTTACACTACAGTTCTCTACACTAGTGGAGCTTTACACTACAGTGCTCTACACTATGGAGCTTTACACTACAGTGCTCTACACTATGGGAGCTTTACACTACAGTGCTCTACACTATGGGAGATTTACACTACAGTGCTCTACACTATGGGAGCTTATAACACACAGTTCTCTACAACTATGGGTGCATTACACTACAGTGCTCTACACTATGGGAGCTTTACACTACAGAGCTCTACACTATGGGAGCTTTACACTACAGTGCTCTACACTATGGGAGCTTTACACTACAGTGCTCTATACTATGGGTGCTTTACACAACAGTGCTCTACACTATGGGAGCTTTACACTACAGTGCTCTACACTATGGGAGCTTTACACTACAGTGCTCTACACTACGGGTGCTTTACACTACAGTGCTCTACACTATGGGTGCTTTACACTACAGTGCTCTACACTATGGGTGCTTTACACTACAGTGCTCTACACAATGGGTGCTTTACACTACAGTGCTGTACACTATGGGTGCTTTACACTACAGTGCTCTACACTATGGGAGCTTTACTCTACAGTGCTCTACACTATGGGTGCTTTACACTACAGTGCTCTACACTATGGGAGCTTTACTCTACAGTGCTCTACACTATGGGAGCATTACACTACAGTGCTCTACACTATGGGAGCTTTACTCTACAGTGCTCTACACTATGGGAGCTTTACTCTACAGTGCTCTACACTATGGGTGCTTTACACTACAGTGCTCTACACTATGGGAGCTTTACACTACAGTGCTCTACACTATGGGAGCTTTACTCTACAGTGCTCACACTATGGGTGCTTTACACTGCAGTGCTCTACACTAATGGGAGCTTTACACTACAGTGTCTCTACACTATGGAGCTTTACACTAAAGTGCTCTACACTATGGGAGCTTTACACTACAGTGCTCTACACTATGGGAGCTTTACACTACAGTGCTCTACACTATGGGTGCTTTACACTACAGTTCTCTACACTATGGTGCTTTACACTACAGTGCTCTACACTATGGAGCTTTACACTACAGTGCTCTACACTATGTGTGCTTTAACACTACAGTGCTCTACACTATGCGAGCTTTACACTACAGTGCTCTACACTATGGGTGCTTTACACTACAGTGCTCTACACTATGGAGCTTTACACTACAGTGCTCTACACTATGGGAGCTTACACTACAGTGCTCTACACTATGGGTGCTTTACACTACAGGCTCTACACTATGGGTGCTTACACTACAGTGCTCTACACTACGGGTGCTTTACACTACAGTGCTCTACACTATGGGAGCTTTACACTACAGTGCTCTACACTATGGGAGCTTTACACTACAGTGTTCTACACTATGGGTGCTTTACACAACAGTGCTCTACACTATGGTGCTTTACACTACAGTGCTCTACACTATGGAGCTTTACACTACAGTGCTCTACACTATGGGTGCTTTACACTACAGTGCTCTACACTATGGGAGCTTTAAACTACAGTGCTCTACACTATGGGTGCTTTACACTACAGTGCTCTACACTATGGGAGCTTTACACTACAGTGCTCTACACTATGGGAGCTTACACTACAGTGCTCTAACACTATGGGTGCTTTACACTACAGTGCTCTACACTATGGGTGCTTTACACTACAGTGCTCTGCACTACGGGTGCTTTACACTACAGTGCTCTACACTATGGGAGCTTTTCACTACAGTGCTCTACACTATGGGAGTTTTACACTACAGTGCTCTAACACTATGGTGCTTTACACTACAGTGCTCTACACTATGGGTGCTTTTACACTACAGTGCTCTACACTATGGTGCATTACTCTACAGTTGCTCTACACTATGGGAGCTTTACACTACAGTGCTCTACACTATGGGAGCTTTACACTACAGTGCTCTACACTATGGGAGCTTTACACTACAGTGCTCTACACTATGGAGCTTTACACTACAGTGCTCTACATTATGGGAGCTTTACACTACAGTGCTCTACACTAATGGGAGCTTTACACTACAGTGCTCTACACTATGGGAGCTTTACACTACAGTGCTCTACACTATGGGAGCTTTACACTACAGTGCTCTACACTATGGGAGCTTTACACTACAGTGCTCTACACTATGGGAGCTTTAAACTACATGCTCTACACTATGGGTGCTTTACACTACAGTGCTCTACACTATGGAGCTTTACACTACAGTGCTCTACACTATGGGTGCTTTACACTACAGTGCTCTACACTGTGGGTGCTTTACAACTACAGTGCTCTGCACTACGGTGCTTTACACTACAGTGCTCTACACTATGGGAGCTTTACACTACAGTGCTCTACACTATGGGAGCTTTACACTACAGTGCTCTACACTATGGGTGCTTTACACTACAGTGCTCTACACTATGGGTGCTTTACACTACAGTGCTCTACACTATGGGTGCATTACTCTACAGTGCTCTACACTATGGGAGCTTTACACTACAGTGCTCTACACTATGGGAGCTTTACACTACAGTGCTCTACACTATGGGAGCTTTACACTACAGTGCTCTACACTATGGGAGCTTTACACTACAGTGCTCTACACTAATGGAGCTTTACACTACAGTGCTCTACACTATGGAGCTTTACACTACAGTGCTCTACACTATGGGAGCTTACACTACAGTGCTCTACACTATGGGAGCTTTACACTAACAGTGCTCTACACTATGGGAGCTTTACACTACAGTGCTCTACACTATGGGAGCTTTACACTACAGTGCTCTACACTATGGGAGCTTTACACTACAGTGCTCTACACTATGGGAGCTTTACACTACAGTGCTCTACACTATGGGAGCTTTACACTACAGTGCTCTACACTGTGGGTGCTTTACACTACAGTGCTCTACACTATGGGAGCTTTACACTACAGTGCTCTACACTATGGGAGCATTACACTACAGTGCTCTACACTATGGGAGCTTTACACAACAGTGCTCTACACTATGGGAGCATTACACTACAGTGCTCTACACTATGGGAGCTTTACACTACAGTGCTCTACACTATGGGAGCTTTACACTACAGTGCTCTACACTATGGGAGCTTTACACTACAGTGCTCTACACTATGGAGCTTTACACTACAGTGCTCTACACTATGGGAGCTTTACACTACAGTGCTCTACACTATGGGAGCTTTACACTACAGTGCTCTACACTATGGGTGCATTACACTACAGTGCTCTACACTATGGGAGCTTTAAACTACAGTGCTCTACACTATGGGAGCATTACACTACAGTGCTCTACACTATGGGAGCTTTACACAACAGTGCTCTACACTATGGAGACATTACACTAACATCTGCTACACTATGGAGCTTTACACTACAGTGCTCTACACTATGGGAGCTTTACACTACAGTGCTCTACACTATGGAGCTTTACACTACAGTGCTCTACACTATGGGAGCTTACACTACAGTGCTCTACACTATGGGAGCTTTAACACTACAGTGCTCTACACTATGGGAGCTTTACACTACAGTGCTCTACACTATGGTGCATTACACTACAGTGCTCTACACTATGGAGCTTTACACTACAGTGTTTCTACACTATGGGAGCTTTACACTACAGTGTTCTATACTATGGTGCTTTACACTACAGTGCTCTACACTATGGGACTTTACACTACAGTGCTCTACACTATGGGAGCTTTACACTACATTGCTCTACACTATGGGAGCTTACACTACAGTTCTACACTACGGTGCTTTACACTACAGTGCTCTACACTATGGTGCTTTACACTACAGTGCTCTACACTATGGGTGCTTACACTACAGTGCTCTACACTATGGGTGCTTTACACTACAGTGCTCTACACTATGGGTGCATTACTCTACAGTGCTCTACACTATGGGAGCTTTACACTACAGTGCTCTACACTATGGGAGCTTTACACTACAGTGCTCTACACTATGGGAGCTTTACACTACAGTGCTCTACACTATGGGAGCTTTACACTACAGTGCTCTACACTATGGGAGCTTTACACTACAGTGCTCTACACTATGGGAGCTTTACACTACAGTGCTCTACACTATGGGAGCTTTACACTACAGTGCTCTACACTATGGAGCTTACACTACAGTCTCTACACTATGGGAGCTTACACTACAGTGCTCTACACTATGGGAGCTTTACACACAGTGCTCTAACTATGGGAGCTTTACACTACAGTGCTCTACACTATGGGAGCTTTACACTACATGCTCTACACTATGGAGCTTTACACTACAGTGCTCTACACTGTGGGTGCTTTACACTACATTGCTCTACACTATGGGAGCTTTACACTACAGTGCTCTACACTATGGAGCATTACACTACAGTGCTCTACACTATGGAGCTTTACACAACAGTGCTCTACACTATGGGAGCATTACACTACAGTGCTCTACACTATGGGAGCTTTACACTACAGTGCTCGACACTATGGAGCTTTACACTACAGTGCTCTACACTATGGGAGCTTTACACTACAGTGCTCTACACTATGGGAGCTTTACACTACAGTGCTCTACACATGGGAGCTTTACACTACAGTGCTCTACACTATGGGAGCTTACACTACAGTGCTCTACACTATGGGTGCATTACACTACAGTGCCTACACTATGGGAGCTTTAAACTACAGTGCTCTACACTATGGAGCATTACACTACATGCTCTACACTATGGGAGCTTTACACAACAGTGCTCTACACTATGGGAGCATTACACTACAGTGCTCTACACTATGGGAGCTTTACACTACAGTGCTCTACACTATGGGAGCTTTACACTACAGTGCTCTACACTATGGGAGCTTTACACTACAGTGCTCTACACTATGGAGCTTTACACTACAGTGCTCTACACTATGGGAGCTTTACACTACAGTGCTCTACACTATGGGAGCTTTACACTACAGTGCTCTACACTATGGGTGCATTACACTACAGTGCTCTACACTATGGGAGCTTTAAACTACAGTGCTCTACACTATGGGAGCTTTACACTACAGTGCTCTACACTATGGGAGCTTTACACTACAGTGTTCTATACTATGGGTGCTTTACACTACAGTGCTCTACACTATGGGAGCTTTACACTACAGTGCTCTACGCTATGGGAGCTTTACACTACAGTGCTCTACACTATGGGAGCTTTACACTACAGTGCTCTACACTACGGGTGCTTTACACTACAGGCTCTACACTATGGGTGCTTACACTACAGTGCTCTACACTATGGGTGCTTTACACTACAGTGCTCTACACTATGGGTGCTTTACACTACAGTGCTCTACACTATGGGAGCTTTACACTACAGTGCTCTACACTATTGTGCTTTACACTACAGTGCTCTACACTATGGGAGCTTTACACTACAGTGCTCTACACTATGGGAGCTTTACACTACAGTGCTCTACACTATGGGAGCTTTACACTACAGTGCTCTACACTACGGGTGCTTTACAGTGCTCTACACTATGGGAGCTTTACACTACAGTGCTCTACACTACGGGTGCTTTACACTACAGTGCTCTACACTATGGGTGCTTTACACTACAGTGCTCTACACTATGGGTGCTTTACACTACAGTGCTCTACACTACGGGTGCTTTACACTAGAGTGCTCTACACTACGGGTGCTTTACACTACAGTGCTCTACACTATGGGAGCTTTACACTACAGTGCTCTACACTATTGGTGCTTTACGCTACAGTGCTCTACACTACGGGTGCTTTACACTACAGTGCTCTACACTATGGGTGCTTTACACTACAGTGCTCTACACTATGGGTGCTTTACACTACAGTGCTCTACACTATGAGTGCTTTACACTACAGTGCTCTACACTATGAGTGCTTTACACTACAGTGCTCTACACTACAGGTGCTCTACGCTACAGAGTGCAGACACTGTACTTCCCATCTCCAGGACTCAAGTCCGGCCTGCCGGTTTCCCTGAATCCCTTCATAAATGTTACTTTGCTTACACTCCAACAGCACGTCAAGTATTAAAAACCATTTGTCTCCATTCACTCCTATCAAATATGCTCATGCATGTTTGCTGGAAGTCGAAGCCCCTCGTACACAAAACATCCTTTACCCCCTCCCTCCAACCTTTCCTAGGCCGACCCCTATCCCGCCTTCCCTCCACTACAGACTGATACACTCTCGAACTCATTCTGTTTCGTTCCATTTTCTCTACATGTCCAAACCACCTCAACAACCCTTCCTCAGCCCTCTGGACAACAGTTTTGGTAATCCCGCACCTCCTCCTAACTTCCAAACTACGAATTCTCTGCATTGTATGCACACCACACATTGCTCTCAGACATGACATCTCCATTGCCTCCAGCCTTCTCCTCACTGCAACATTCATCACCCATGCTTCACACCCACATAAGAGCGTTGGTATAACTATACTTTCATACATTCCCCTCTTTGCTTCCAAGGACAAAGTTCTTTGTCTCCATAGACTCCTAAGTGCACCGCTTGCTCTTTTTCCCTCATCAATTCTATGACTCATCTCATATTTCATAGATCCATCTGCTGACACGTCCACTCCCAAATATATGAATACATTCACCTCCTCCATACTCTCTCCCTCCAATCTGATATCCAATCTTTCGTCACCTAATCTTTTTGATATGCTCATAACCTTACTCTTTCCTATATTCACTTTAAATTCATCCACCAACCTCTGCAACTTCCTTTGAGAATCTCACAAAAGCACAGTGTCATCAGCAAAAAGCAACTGAGACAACTCCCATATTGTGTTTGATTCTTTATCTTTTAACTCCACACTTCTCTTGTTAGGACCCTAGCATTCACTTCTCTTACAACCCATCTATAAATACATTAAAGAACCACCGTGACATCACACATCCCTGTCTAAGGCCTACTTTTACTGGGAAATAATCTCCCTCTTCCCTACATACTCTAACCTGAGCCTCACTATTCTCGCAAAAACTCTTCACTGCTTTCAGTAGCCTGCCTCCCATACCATACACCTGCAACATCTGCCACATTGCCCCCTATCCACCCTGTCATACTCCTTTTCCAAATCCTTAAATGCCACAAAAACCTCTTTAGCCTTATCTAAATACTCTTCACCTATATGTTTTACTGTAAACACTTGGTCTACACACTCCCTACCTTCCCTAAAGCGTCCTTACTCATCTGCTATCGTACTCTCCGTCTTACTCTTCTTTCAATAATAATTCTATCATTCACTTTACCAGGTATGTTCAACAGACTTATTCCCCTATAATTTTTGCACTCTCTTTTGTCCCCTTTGCCTCTATACAAAAGAACTATGCACCTTACCCTCTTCCATACATTTATTAAATAATAGTACCAACCACTCCAAAACTATATCCCAACCTGCTTTAACATTTCTATCATTATCCCATCAATCCCACCTGCCTTTCCCCTTTTCATTCTACCCACTGCCTCATAAACTTCCCCCACACTCACAACTGGCTCTTCCTCACTCCTACAAGATGTTATTCCTCCTTGCCTTATACACGAAATCACAACTTCCCTATCTTCATCAACATTTAACAATTCCTCAAAATATTCCCTCCATCTTCCCGATACCTCTAACTCTCCATTTAATAACTCTCCTCTCCTATTTTTAACTGACAAATCCATTTGTTCCCTAGGCTTCCTCAACTTGAAAATATCATCAAATATACAGGAGAGGAGGGCATGTCTAAACTAATAAATTTTCAGAGAATAGGGAGGGGGGTACTCGAAGGCGAGAAATAGGCCATTCAAACTGATTTTCAGGACAGAAACGGAGCAGGGCTGGATCCTGCAGGTGGAACCATGGGTAAAAGAATCGACAGCATAACAGAGGATGTTCCTAGACCGAGAAATAATGTCAACAGCTGAGAGAGAGAAGACACAGAGATGAAAGGGGCTAAAAGAGAGACAGTAGAGAACAGAGTCAAATGGAGCAGAGTGTGCAAATACCCACAGAACCACCTTCAGAACCCTGAAGCCAAACACACTTGCAGCTCCCACCCCATAAAATGCAGTAGAATCTTATAGCACCCTGCCAGGACTTCTACCCTTCCTCTCCCCAAAACCCCCCAGAATACGGTGTTGCAAAGAAAACTGAAAGTATGGTACACCAATCCTGATGCTATAACAAATAATTGGGAGGAGTGGCATGAAAAAAAAATCACTGCATCACCAGACATTATAGCCCTCACAGAAACCGAGATCTCAGGAATGATAACAAATGCCATCTTTCTAACTGGAAATCAGATCCTGAGGAAAGACAGAGAGAATAGGGGGGCAGAATAGAAGTTGTACTGCTCATCAAAAACCAATCGGATTTTGAAGAGTTGGAGAGGGGGGACAGAGGGGAAGCAAGGGACCACATAATAGAAACACTTCAGACTAGAGGTCCGAGGTGGTGATTGTGGTGATAAATAGTCTGCCACAGAATAGCAAGAGACCAAGACAAGAATATGATGAGAGTAACAGAGAGATGGTTAACACACTAACTGAAGTGTGGCAGGGCAAAGTAACTGGTTGTGGGTGATTTCAATCACAAAGAAATCGACTGGGAAAAACCTGAAGCCACATGGGGTCGCAGAAACATGGAGTGATAAGATGTTGGAGGTGGTACTGGAGAGAGAGGAGAGGATAAACCAGCAAGACTGGACCTAGTATTCACCTTGAGCAGTGCAGATACTGAGGACATCAGATATGAAAGGCCTCTCAAAGCTAATGATCATGTGGCTCTATGCATCGAATACATAGAGTTACAAGTAGAGAGAGAGGCAGAAAGGGCAGGACGAATGAAGCCAAACTACAAAAGTCAGGACTGCAGAGGCAAGAGGAATTTCCTTCACGAGATCCAGTGGGACCGAGAACTGGCAGAGAAAATGGTAAATGAGATAGATGATGGAATGTGTGACAACAATATGCAAGGAAGCAGAAAATAGGTTTGTACCCAAGGGCAACAGACAAATGGAGAAGGCCAGGACGAGCCCATGGTGCACACAGAGGTGTAGAGAGGCTAAACCCAAGGGCACTAGAGATTGGAAGTAGTGTAGAAGACTAAGGACCCAGGAAAACAAGGAGAGCAGTAGATGAGCAAGAAATGAATATGAAAATGACATAGTAGCGAAAGTCAAGTCTGACCCGAAGCTGTTGTACAGTCATATCAAGAAGAAAACAACAGTCAAAGACCAGTTAATCATGCTGAGGAAGGAAGGAGGGGAGATCACAAGAAACGACCGAGAAGTATGTGAGGAGCTCAACATGAGATTCAAAGAAGTTTTAACACTGGGGACAGAAAGGAGTCCGGAAAGACAGAGGGGTGGGATACACCAACTAGTGCTGGACACGATACATACAACCTAGGAAGGGGTGAAGGGGCTGCTAAGCACACTAGATATCTCAAACGCGACGGGGCCAAATAACATCTCTCCAAAGATCCTGAGAGAAGGAACAAAGGTGCTCTGTGTACCACTAACAACAATCTTCAACACATCTATCAAAATGGGGTGACTACCTGAGGTATGCAAGACAGCAAATGTAGCCCCAATTTTTAAAAAGGAGCCAGACACTCAAGATTAAACTATAGGCTTGTGTTAATGACACGTAATGTATGCAGACTCATGGAGAAGATTATCAGGAGAGGAATGGTGGACAATATAGAAAGGAATGAGCTTATAAACGACAACCAGCGTGGATGCAGAAACGGGAAGTCCTGTGTCACAAACCAACTAGAGTTCTAAGACAGGCGACAGCAGTAAGACAAGAGAGACAAGGGTGGGTAGACTGCGTTTGCTTTGACTGTAAGAAGGCTTTTGACACAGTTCCACTCAAGAGATTAATGCAAAAGTTAGGGACAAGGAAGGTATAACGGGGAAGACATTACAATAGTTCGGAGAATAACTGACGGGAAGGCATCAGCGAGTCATGGTACGTAAGCGTCTGTGGCGAGCAGGGTTCCGCAGGGGTCGAACCTAGGACCAGTGCTGTTTTTGGTGTATGTGAATGAAATGATAGAAGGGATATACTGGGGAATCCCTGTTTGCAGACGATGTGAAGCTTATGAGGAGAAATCAACTGGGCGAGAATCAGTCAGTACTATAAAGGGATCTGGATAGGCTGCAGCCTGGCCCAGCAACTGGCTCCTAGAGTTTTGCCCCACCTAGTGCAAAGTCATGAAGATCGGAGAAGAGCAAAGAAGACCGGAGACAGAATACAGTCCAGGGGCCAAAGACTGCAAGCCACACTCAAAAGAAAGAATCTTGGGGTGAGCATAATACCGGGCACATCTGAGGCGCACATCAACTAAATAACTGCTGAAGCATGTTTACCTGGAGTTTACCTGGAGAGAGTTCCGGGGGTCAACGCCCCCGCGGCCCGGTCTGTGACCAGGCCTCCTGGTGGATCAGAGCCTGATCAACCAGGCTGTTGCTGCTGGCTGCACGCAAACCAACGTACGAGCCACAGCCCGGCTGATCCGGAACTGACTTTAGGTGCTTGTCCAGTGCCAGCTTGAAGACTGCCAGGGGTCTGTTGGTAATCCCCCTTATGTGTGCTGGGAGGCAGTTGAACAGTCTCGGGCCCCTGACACTTATTGTATGGTCTCTTAACGTGCTAGTGACACCCCTGCTTTTCATTGGGGGGATGGTGCATCGTCTGCCAAGTCTTTTGCTTTCGTAGTGAGTGATTTTCGTGTGCAAGTTCGGTACTAGTCCCTCTAGGATTTTCCAGGTGTATATAATCATGTATCTCTCCCTCCTGCGTTCCAGGGAATACAGGTTTAGGAACCTCAAGCGCTCCCAATAATTGAGGTGTTTTATCTCCGTTATGCGCGCCGTGAAAGTTCTCTGTACATTTCTAGGTCGGCAATTTCACCTGCCTTGAAAGGTGCTGTTAGTGTGCAGCAATATTCCAGCCTAGATAGAACAAGCGACCTGAAGAGTGTCATCATGGGCTTGGCATCCCTAGTTTTGAAGGTTCTCATTATCGACTAGCAAACCTAAGAATAGCATTCTGACACCTAAGTAAGGAATCGTTCAGGGCTCTGTATACAGTGTACATCAGGCCCCTACTGGAGTATGCGGCACCTGTTTAGAACCCACATCTGGTCAAGCACGTCAAGAAAATCAGAGAAAGTGCAAAGGTTTGCAACGAGACCTATCCCGGAGCTAAAGGGCATATCCTATCAGGAGAGGTTAAAGGAAATCGACCTGAAGACACTGGAGGACAGAAGAGATAGGAGAGGGGACATGATAACATATAAATACTTAGAGGAATTGATAAGGTAGACAGAGGCAGGATGTTCCAGAGGTGAGATACAGCACCAAGGAGTCACAACTGGAAGTTAAAGACTCATATGAGTCACAGGATGTTATGAAGTATTTCTTCACAATAAGGCTCATGGAGCTTAGAGAGAGGGAACATAGTAACAAGCAGTGAAGAGGCGGGGCCAGGAGCTATGAATCGAACCCTGCAACCACAAGTACAATTAGGTGAGCACACATACACACACGAGTAGCATCTGGCCACGAGTAGTCAGTAGTGGAAAGTTTGGGAGCGGGTACACCACTGAGCAGATCCATACACACTTAACAGAAGTATGAAATGCTCACGCCTCAGAGAGTGACTAGACGAAATCAGTGAACAGGCTGGCCAAGAGCTCAGACTCGACCATGCAACTCAAAAGGTGGTAACAATAGGTGAGTACAACACAACACAAAGACACACAACACAACAACACTGGGGAAGAAAGGACAAAAGAGAAGGTGGATAAAACACACGGACACCACCCCACTACGGATCTATCACACTCGTACACACAGCACTACTGACATACACTCAGAACTGACTCCAGGACACTACAAAAGACAAGAAGTAGTAATATACAGTAGAGGAACAGTGGTTATGAAGGGTAAACATCAAGACCAAACGAAAGAAACTGTGATAGAAAGGAAAAATTGTAAACTATGGTGAAGAGTGAAATTTGAGGATCGGTGGCCTGGACACGTTGTAGAGGGTTTTTTGAGGGTTACAGTTTAAGCATGTTTCCATTGTAGGTTAGCAGTTTCGTTAGGGTAAGAGTGGTGAGGTTGAAAGTGTAGCAGTAGAAAGGTTGAGGGGAAATCAGTGGTAACTTGAGTGTTACAGTGTGGAAGTGCAGTATCAGTGCAAGAGGTGAAGTAGCAATAGCATGGTGAAGTGTACAGAACAGTTAAAGAGAAGAAAAAAAAAAAAGGAGCTGTGATGGGTGTGGAGCAATTGAGGTTAATAACATTAATGGAACCAATTGTAGGGGTTTCAGGGGTGGAAATGTTACTATTAGCGTGATGGAGGTGGAAGTGGTAGCATTTGGAAGTGTAGTAGCTAGTGATGGAAAGTGGATCGGTAAGCAGTGGATGGGAAAGTTACCATATCATGAAGGAGGATGGAACGAAGTATAGCCATAGTGGTATTTATAGCTGTGATGGAAGTGTGAGATGGTAATGGACTGGTAATAACAGTAATGGAATGTGAAAGGCTAGCAGTGGTGAGAAATGTGTGGTAGCAGTGATGGAGCGTGGAGGGGAGCGTTGCAATTTTAAGCAGTGATGGAGGTTGGAGGGTAGCAGTGGTGAAGTGTATAGCGTGAAAGGAGGTGAGGGTACAGTGGTGGATGTGTAGTAGCGTGATGGGTGGAGGGGTAGCAGTGGTGGGAAGTGTAAAATAGCATGATGGAGGTGGGGGGGAGCAGTGGGGAAGTGGATAGCAGTGATTAGGGGAGGGCACAGTGGTGGGAAGTGTAGTAACCCGTGAGGGGTGGAGGAGTTCAAATGGGGAAGTGTAGTATCAGTGATGGAGGTGGAGGAGTAGCAGTGGTGGAAGTGTAGTAGCAGTGATGGAGGTGGAGGTGTGACAGTATAGAGGAAGGGGCTCTTTGAGGGCACAGTTTAACCCTCGTCATCGCCATTGTTGTCGTAGTCACCATTACATTATAATCTAAACAAGGTAGCAGAGATACTCAGAAATAGTGATCTGAACATCATTCGATTCTTAGATATTCATTTTATCCTCTACGATAGTTTCCAGTTACAATGCAGGTAACTCGGGCAAGATGCACTGACATATTAGCAACTCTAACATAAGAATACAGGAACACTTTATAAGAATGTCAAAAAAAAAAAAAAAAAACAAGAGAGATATGGCGCCTATACTGGACACCAACTATGGGTTCATAATTACATATCAACACAACTTTTAGGTTTTCAGGTATCAAAATTACTACTTAGGGCCTGACACCGAGAAAGTGTATACGGCTTAACAGCCTTAAATAATATTCTGGGAAAAGCTAATCGTGAAGTTATAATGAAATATCTACCATAGATATAAATAAATGTATGTAACAAATCGCATGCCCATTAACTGTGTTATTTAACATGTTACTCGAAGAATAATAGATGGTAATGGACTGGAAATTAGCAAATGTTTCACATGTTTCTTAAAATGTAGACGTAATGTGTGTCCCCAACTATCGTTCCATCAGCTTAGCATCAATTTTAGGAACACAAAGATTGTTATTAGAGACTAGTGAGTTAATTGTCTCTAAAACAATAGCCTAAACTGAAAGCCACGACAGACACCGCAAAACAACATCATCATCAGTCATTTTTCTCAGTTTTATATCCGAAAACTGGGATGAAAAAATCCCAACATATGTATTGTCTAGATTTTTTAAAAATTCTTAAGTTTCATCGAACAACTCTGGTTACTTACTATAAAAGCATAAAGCTGGTACCGCACTTGACTCACACACTGGGAGTTCGGGGATAGACTCGTGGTAACGGTGGAAACGTTGAGCATTATTCCTTATACCTGTAGCCCCTATTCACCTAGCAACAAGTAGGTACCTGGGTGGTAGGTGACTGGTGTGGGTCGCATCCTGGGGGTGGTAGTATACTTTAGAAAGGGTTGGGCTTTGAAATGATCTGAGGTTTGATGACAGTCTCTTATCTTGTAAAACTGACGTGAGTTTAAAAAAAAGTGGCTAACATTGATGAGAATTGTTAAAAAAGCTAGTGAGTGGCGAAACATTTCTAAAATAAAGATTCCCAAACACTGAACAAGTGTGCCATTCATCAGTTTGCTAACAGACAGAAAATAAGAGTTGTTTTGTAGATGAATGGTTCAGAGAACCGACATGTTGATAAATTAGACACATGTGCAACTCTTGGGTATCTTTATTGAGGAAACGTTTCGCCACACAGTGGCTTCATCAGTTCATACGTAGGAGAAACTTGAAGAACAGGAGTAGAATGAGGTAATCAGTCCCTCAACCTTGAGTCGATGTGTTCAGTCCATCAATCTTGAATAGAATACGGCATATCAGCGGAGAAGCAGCTTATAAACCGTATGGCAGGAGAGGTGCAGCAGTCATAGGTGGTGTCACATTTGTTCAATGTGGAAGTAGGTCGTGCCCAAGAATTAGGCAAGCGAAGAATTCCTAAGTATTAAGATCCCAAGAAGTTGCAGTGTCTGACAGATTTGTAGATCAATGGTTCAGAGAACCGACATGTTGATAACCGACATGTTGGGCACGACCTACTTCCACATTGAACAAATGTGACACGACCTCTGACTGTTGCACCTCTCCTGCCATACGGTTTATAAGCTGCTTCTCCGCTGATATGCCGTATTCTATTCAAGATTGATGGACTGAACACATCGACTCAAGGTTGAGGGACTGATTACCTCATTCTACTCCTGTTCTTCAAGTTTCTCCTACGTATGGACTGATGAAGCCACTGTGTGGCGAAACGTTTCCTCAATAAAGATACCCAAGAGTTGCACATGTGTCTAATTTATCAAGAGTTGTTATACTTTTTTAATTGGCTTGACGTAAAGAGTGTTTTCGAGAGGGCTCGACTTTGGTTGAATCCTCTTCACAGTGCACATATGTCATCACGGTTTTGGGATAACAGATGGCAAAATTTGCAGATGATTTTTAACTGGAAAAAGTGAAGCAACCAAGACGTTTAACAAACATGTCTCAAACATGAAATCAAAATGTTTGACAACTAACCTAAGTAACAGAAGAAAAAGCCTTTGCGTAAGTATAAGATAATACACAACTGTTCTCAATCTGCATAGAAGTAGATAGTTCATCTCTTCAGGAGACATCGATGTGGATTTCAAACTGGCTTCTTGTACTCCCCAGCAGTCATCGTTTTTTGTACTCCCCAGCAGTCATCGTCTTTTGTACTCCCCAGCAGTCATCGTCTTTTGTACTCCCCAGCAGTCATCGTCTTTTGTACTCCCCACCAGTCATCGTCTTTTGTACTCCCCAGCAGTCATCGTCACTTGTTCACCCAAGCAGTCATCGTCTCTTGTACTCCCCAGCAGTCATCGTCTCTTGAACTCCCCAGCAGTCATCGTCTTTTGTACTCCCAAGCATTCATCGTCTCTTCTACTCCCAAGCAGTCATCGTCTCTTGTACTCCCCAGCAGTCATCGTCTCTTGTATTCCCCAGCAGTCATCGTCTCTTGTACTCCCAAGCAGACAAATAGAAAAATTAAAACCTAACAAATTCCCAGGCCCTGATGAATTGTTTGCAAGGGTTTTAAAGGAATGAGAAGAACTATGCAAACCTTTGGTTAATCTTTTCAACATATCACTACAAACTGACATCATAGTGCATGATAAGTGGTAAATGGCAAAGGTAATACCTATTTACAAGGCAGGTGACAGGTCCGTAGCTTCGAACTATAGACCAATAACCCTTACCTCCATAGTAGGAAAATTTATGAAATCAATAATTGCCGAGGCAATTCGTAGCCATCTTGATAGGCATAAATTGACAAATGAATCTCAACACGGTTTTACTAAGGGGCGTTCCTGTTTTACGAATTTTCTAACTTTTTCGCTAAGGTGTTTGAGGAGGTAGATCATGGCAATGAATATGATATTGTGTATATGGACTTCAGTAAGGCTTTCGATAGAGTTCGACATCAGAGGCTGTTGAGGAAACTTAAGGCACACTACAGACACAATGACTCCGACTTCCAAAAAGGTTATCTTCAAGGCATCATCTCAGCGGCCATCTCAACACGCAGCTCCCCAGTCATACCTCGACGTTACATCATTGCACTTAAAGGTTTAGCAGAAGACACGACCGTCAGGGTCACCACCGCTGATAAAGGAGGTGGTGTTGTTATCATGAACACTGACGATTACAGGAACAAAATGTTCAATCTACTTAATGACCCAGATACCTACAAACCTGTCACAACTAACCAAGTGGACAACCTTACTAAAATTTTTCTTCAAAGGACTCGCCGTATTCTGAGGCACTCAGCACAAGGGAAGAAACTTCTGCACACCATACCCAGCAACCCCAGACCTGCCAGAATGTACGGCCTGCCAAAAACTCACAAGCCTGGTATCCCATTGAGGCCCATATCTTCGGGAATACGCAGTGCTCCCCACCAACTCTCAGGAGTTCTCGCAAAACACCTCTCTAAACTCTTGGGCACTATCAGTCCAGCACATCTCAAACACTCGGGTGATCCTCTCAATCGCATTCTCAACATCAACATCAGGAACAAGAAATTTTCCAGCCTTGACGTAACTTCCCTATTCACCAAAGTACCTACTCCACAAGCCATCTATCTCTTATGCAGGAAAATTGACGATTCACTTGATCTTCCTATTCCAGCCAGCGATTTCATCGACCTTGTTGAACTATGTGTTGGCTTTAGTGTTTCTCTTTCGAAAATCCTCTTTTAGCAGACTTTTGGACTACCCATGGGTTCGCCACTCAGTGCCGTCCTGGCGAACCTATACATGGAACATCTGGAAGCCGAACGTTTCTCCACCATTATTCCTTCGTCTGTCACCTGGCTCCGTTATGTTGACGACATTCTCCTCATATCTCCTAAACGCTTCAACGTTCAAGCTCTCCCGACAAGCTCAACCAGGTCGGCCTTCAATCCAGTTCACACTTGAAGAAGAAGTCGACAACACTCTTCCTTTCCTTGATTTTCTTCTCTGCAAAGCTGACCATGAACTTCGTTGTAAGTCTATCGAAAACCCCCCAACCAAAACGTTTCCCCAAATTTTCTCTCACCACGTACCAAAACAAAAAGTGGTGTAATTATAGGTTCTTCTGGCGCGCATCGAATCTGCAGTAGGGTTTCCCTTTTGGGGAAGAATTCATATTTTGAAAAAGTTTTTCAAATCCACTACCCTCGTCATTTCTCAGCGACTGCGACGGCGGGCTTTAAACATCTCCAACACACCCAGAGAAGAGAAAAGAAGAGAAGAGATACATAGTCCTCCCCACCAACTCCATTGCCAAACACGTTTCCAACATCTTTTCCAATACCTCATTCCAAGTATCTACCTCCACAACCACGACCATCAAGGACATTACCAGAAATAGACAGGACAAACTTCCATCCTCTACAGGGGTATACATAATCCCTTGTAATGACTGCAGCAAATTATACGTGGGCAAAACATCAAGAGACCTCCAAATATGTATTTCAGAACACCAATACGCAAGCAGGTCTGATGATATAACACTGTAATTCACACAACCATTTAGTAAACTATAGAAACTCAAGACTTATAGCCAGAGAAGACAACATTCAATACCGAAGAATCCTGGAATAATCGCTTATCTCTATGACCAACAACTTCAACTAGAACAATGATTTCTATAACATAGTTGAACCACTTGCCAAGAAACTTCTTCATCACTATCCCACATAAGAGCATAGGAATGGAGAAACACTGCAGAAGGTCTGCTCACAAACTTATCCAATTTCCCTTCCAAGCTACACAAGATTTTAGACTCTATGACCCCACTCGGTAGAACATCAGATGCAGCATTCTCCACCTGACCACAGCATTCTGAACCTGACTATAAATACTCACGTACCTTCCACCCCAGGTTCACAACAGTCAGCTCACCTCACACGGTCATTGATCATCGACGATCTCGCCTCTCGAATTACCTCGTGTTGGGAGAGACTTCACTTAGAGTGGTGCTTGCTGGACCTTCGTCTTCCTCTCCACCATCAGGATTGGTGCATCGGTGGTTGTCTGAATTCTCTACGCCTGTTGACTGCACGCCATACAGCCAGTCTCGCCGCCCCTCAGGATATACAGTGCTTCATCAAGCTACAGTTCACCTCCTCAGTGTCCTGCGCCAGGCAAGGACGTGTGTCTACTTACACGTACTTGCCTAGCTGAGTACTCTCACTTTTTGGCCGATTGTCACCGCCAATTTCATCTTTCGTAATTAGACGATGCCTTCGTTGCCTTCCACCTCCCACCCCCCTTCCACTCTCCCCCAGCCGCCCACACCTGCCTCTGCTTCTTCTAAATCCAATTCCTTCTCGCTAAACCTCAAATTTTCTAATCCTGATGCCACTATCTGTCCTGAAAATTTATTATATCAGATCACTGGTGCACCTCAACAAAAAGTCTTTAAAACCAACTCAGGCTTCAAACTCCTTCTTGACAAACATTCCTACGAAACGTACACTAAAAAAATACCAGACAAAAGCACAGTCATTGCTAATCACGTAGACTACTCTCTCCTGACAGCCTATGACACAGACAAAGAAGACTTAATAAAAGACATCAGTACCATGAACCAGTCCCTGGACCAATTATGTACCTCTGTAATCTTTTGACTACCGCCCACAGGATGGGTATGGGGTGCATAATAAACATATTAAACTTAAACCATGAACAAAGTCTCTGTTGACGATATTTACAGACCCGAAAACTCTACCATTCTCAAAATACGCTGTTCTACTCCTGCTGACGCCTCTACACTCTTCAGTCAAGGAATCTTTGCCAAGACCATCCGCATTCCTCCAAACACTCTCTTCACTCCGAACTTCCACCCAATCACACAATGTCTTAAATGCTACAAATTCGGCCACGACAAAAACACATGCACATCTACACAAGTCTGCTCCAGATGTTCAGCAACTGGCCACTTCTGGAATACCTGCAACCTCCCCTTTAAATGTTCTAACTGAGGCGGGTCACACACTGCAGCTGCAAATTCCTGCCCTTCTACAAAAGACATTCTCTTCTCCCTCAGAGCTAGCCAAACTCCCTCCCTCCCCAACCCCATCCCTGTACATCCCTCCCCTAGAAAACAGCCCCTCCCCTACAAAACAGCCCCTCCCCAGTGCCTGGGCCTCCCCACGCACTTGGTCTACCTCTTCTACCCTACACACATCGAACACCAACACACAGACTACATACACATCTCCATCTATGCTTACACCCACACTAGACTACAAAACTTACTGTCAACTCGCCACTGCTGTCCACTCTGCGATGGTAATCTCTCAAGCTTATCAATCAGACTACTCACATGTCCTTAACCTAATCTTGTCTGCTAACAATCTTCCCTCTCTAATCATCCTTCCTTGCTTCTCTTCTAAACCCCCTACAACCTCTCCCACTCCCCCTCTTCCTACACCCTTCTGCTCTCTCCTCCCCTACCACTCTTCACTCCCACCAACACTCCTCAGCCCTTACCCCTCTTCACATCTACCCCTCCTACCAATACCCCTCCTCCCCTACCCCTCTTAACTACTTCTACTACTCCCCCCACCTCTTTACCCACTTCTTCCTCCATTACCAAAGCTTCCACTTCCTCTGCATCCACCATCGCCCACTCCTCCTCCACCACATCCAAGACTTTATCCAGGTCCAACTCTTCCTCCAAACGAAATCCACTCAACACTAAACCTCCCCCAACTTATGATATACAGACTAAAGAACATAAAAACAGATCCATCTCTTCCTCCCCCTCCAGGAAACGGGTCCGTAACACCTACAAACACACACCCACAGATGGCACCACTATCACGGGCTTAAATATAAACTCCCCCGACACCAACTTTGGTATGACAAAACCATTAAAACATGTTTAAGGTGATTCAGTTCAACGTACGTTCTTACTTCACAATTAAACTTTTACTGGCCGAGCTCCTTGAAGCAGAGAGGCCAGATATTGTTTTACTAAACAGTACCTGCCTCAAAACCCCTCAACGTATCTGCCATTATGGTTACACTGCACTACAGTCCCCCTATGATCCCCATGATGGGATTGCCATCCTTGTCAAATCCAAGATAAAACATGAATTTCTCCCAATCCCTTTTATTCACCAACACTGTCTTGCAGTCAGAATACTCGCCCACCTTGGACCCTTCATCTTTTTCACCACCTATGCTCGTCCAAACACTATTCTCAACATACACGATCTTTCCTTAGTCTTCAGCTACACCAACACACCAACATACCTACTAGCTAATATGAATGCCTAATGCACCGCCTTTCATCATACTAGTAACAACCAACTAGGTCAGCAATTACTCAACTTCACAAACCACAAACACCTAGTTCACCTCGGCCCAGACTTCAACACCTACAACCACACTGGCCAAGGCAAACCCGACATCATTCTGGCAAACCGAGCCAACTCTCTCTTTCAACACTACATATCACCTGGCCCTATCACAAGCTCTGATCACATTCCTGTCATCTTACACATCTCCTCCAACCCTATCCTCATCCTGGCCACACCTTCCTTCTCCTACAAGAACGCTGACTGTAATTCCTTCAAACAACACATAGAAAATACTAACCTCACCTATGACTACAACAACAAACCCATCTCTGACATTGACACTCAACTTGGCTCTCATCCAGGACACCATTACACAAGCAGCCAACAACGCAATACCAAAGAAAACCCACACCACTCGTTATTCCTTCAAACCCTCAATCAGAACAAGAAGACTAATTATCTGCTACCACAACCGCTTCCTCTACAACACATGCAGATTTAATCAAATCCGATTAGATCTCACTTACCTCAGAAGCAACATACTACTCAGTCTAGACCAAGACCACAACAATCACTGGCCACAGCTCATACTACAAGCAGACAAACAGCGTATCAAAAACACCAAAGCCTTCTGGAACTTTATCAAAAAAATCAGAGGCACCACTCCCACCAACAAATTCAAACGCATCACCCACTGCAACACACACATCTCAGACCCGCAGGCTGCTACTAACATCTTCAAACACATCTGGGAGAACATTTTCCATCCTCATCCACCCCAGCCTAACGCTATCCAACACATTCAGAACATAGAACACTGGAACACTACACACACACACACACACACGAAACACCTCCTCCCAAGAACTTGACACTCCTTTCACCAACACAGACGCTAAAACTCTCCTCAGACACCTTCCTCCCAAGACCCCTGGTGCCTCTGGCCTAAATCATATTATCCTGAAACACCTTCCTGACTGTATCATTACTGCCTACACAAACCTCCTCAATGCCTCCCTTGCCTCTGGATACTTCCCTTCCCTCTTTAAAACTGCTACTGCTATCCTCCTTCCTAAACCCAAAAAAGACCCTGCCCTAAAACTATGGGCCCTATCAGCCCCCTCAAAAAAATTAAAAAGTTTTGAAAAACTCATCAATCACGCCTTCGCAGATACCTGGAACACAATTCCTGCTTTCTATGGCAAGTTTGGCTTCAAACCGTAGATCCACCAGGATCCCATTAACATAATTCTCAAACACCAATAAACACAAAACAAGAAAAGGACACCCTGATTGCAAAAGACGTTGTAAAAGCTTTTGACATGTTGGCATAAAGGGCTCAAGTAAAAAACTATCACTAACTTTAACTTCCCTCTCATACTCTAAAAACTCGAAACTTCCCTAAACCAACCATAAAATTTAAAATTTCCCAAGGTACTTCACACTAAATCCGGTACCCCAGGGATCTTCCCTCCCCTACCCTCTACTTTTTTATCACTAACTTTTCAACACCTTAAAACCACAACTCCATCACATACCCTATGGAGACGATTTTACAAACTTACACTAATGCCAATTAATACACTCACACCCCCAAAAACACAAAAGAGGTCGACAGGATAGCCATCGGGGAATAAAAATGGAGGATAAAAAACCAATGCAGCTAAACCCGCTTACTTTTTTTTAAAATCCCGAAACGTGATCCTCCATTCCTGTCGGTCAGAAAGCTTAACCCGCACTTTAACCCCACACAAAATTGCACTGCCCTTGGGCGTTAATCTTGATTACCTTTTCGTTTCCAGGGCATTTCCTCAAGGCAGCAATAGCTAGTAAGGCCCTTGCGGCCTCTACAAGCTGAAAACCCCTCAACGCCCCCAAAATACATCTTTTACAAACCCAATACGTCCTCTGATAACTTACTTCCCCTACCCCTCTCTTGCACAAAAACAAACTTTAACGTGTCCAGAA
Source organism: Cherax quadricarinatus (assembly GCF_026875155.1). Taxonomy (NCBI): domain Eukaryota; kingdom Metazoa; phylum Arthropoda; class Malacostraca; order Decapoda; family Parastacidae; genus Cherax; species Cherax quadricarinatus. Next base: position 4,389,079 of record NC_069444.1, on the reverse strand, counting down.
AAAAGCGCTGCGCTGGGTGCTTTATGTCAATGGGGGGTTCGCCCCAAAGGGGTTTCCTTGCCCAATTTGCATCCCCAAGCTGAAATCTGTACTGGAAGAGCTCATGACAGACAGTAGACAAAATTTGGGAAAGACATGACTATGGACCCCCCTCCTTACGAAGACATCCGCGACCCAAAACCAACCAACTTTTCTACTCCTTGCTGATTTCCCGCTCCCAACCCATTAAAATTCCTTGGATTCGCTACAGGGACCATTCTGACCCACGTTCCCTTAGCTATTGGGTTAAGACATGGCTCAGCTCTACACTCCTTTCTAGCGCTAAACGTCGCATGTCCCTTCCTCCCCGCTAACCCCACCGGAGTCCCAACAGAAGAGCCTGAATTTCTTTTCTCAATATCTGTCCCACGATCGCCTTCGCTGCTGGGTTAAGCCCTGGCTCTGTTTCTACGACTAAGAACACTCCTCTCCAGCACTATTCTTCTTCTGTCCCGTCTTCCCCGCTCATCCCATTTGGGATCTTACCTAAACTTTCGTTCGTTCGTACCCCAGGTAGATCTGTTTGTGACTTGAAAAAGCCCACTGTGTGGGCGAAACGTTGTCAATAAAGGATCACATTATACTGCATATGTGTTTATATTTCCACAGGGGTCAGTGTTGGGACAATTGTTGTTCACAATTTACATAAACGATATAGATGAGGGAATAAATAGCGACATAAGAAAATTTCCTGATGACACCAAAATAGGCCATCCAATTCATTCTATTGAGGACATTAGTGCACTCCAGGATGATTTGAATAGACTGATGCAGTGGTCGGAGAAGTGGCAGATGCAGTTTAATATAGACAAATGCAAAGCGCTAAATGTTGGACAGGACAATAACCGCGACACTTATGAACTGAATAATGTAGATCTTAATACTACTGATTGCAAAAAGGATATAGGAGTTCTGGTTAGCAGTAATCTGAAACCAAGACAACAGTGTCTAAGTGTTTGCATTAAAGCTAACAGAATCTTTGGCTTCATATCAAGAAGTATAAATAATAGAAGTCCTCAGGGTGTTCTTCAACTCTATATATCCTTGGTTAGGCCTCATTTAGATTATGCTGCACAGTTCTTGTCACCATATTACAGAATGGATATAAATGCAGCAGAAAACGTAGAGAGGAGAATGACAAAGTTGATCCCATGTATCAGAAATCTTCCCTACAAGGATAGACTGAGGGCCCTGAATCTGCACTCTCTAGAAAGGCGTAGTGTTGCAACCCCTGAATGGGTTGCAATGATTAATATGTATATATATAATTATTACCTTTTCATATAATTTTATATTGCTTATGTTTGCGATAATAGCTAAATCGTAAACATATTGCTTTATATTATTATTTGACTTAGTTTCCTTTTATTAGGTAGGATGTAACATATTATGTGCTCAGCTCAAGTCTTGATTGTCTAACTACTGTAATTATCGCTCTTTGCTCGTTAGACTGCCGGCTTCTGTTGCTGGGCAGCAACTGTCCACGGAGTTATCACTGATCGAGGGGGGGTGTCCTCACCTCGCCTGAAGTATTCAGTCTGGTCTAGACTCGCTGGGTGGTTGGACGTATTCCAGACAAAGTACCTAACTCTTCCTTATTGGCCCTTGTTGGAAGATTGTCTCTTGTCTCATTATTATTCTTGTTAGTTCTGGAGACTCTGTTCACAGAACTTTGGATAGACTTAGTGATTTTCGACGTTGTACTGAGGTTGTGTGTCGCTTAGACACTCTGAGTAACTCAGGTCCTGAGCTGTAGCTTCTGACCTAATTTGTACTGGTATCTGTGCAATGTCATAGTTGGGTATTTTCTTATGCTGAACTTAGATTCAGTAGTATGGGAGCTTTGTGACTTTTGTGGAGGATCTGCTGATGGTCCCTACTTAGTGTCGTTATATTATCTCCTTGTTCCTGATTGTGTCGCAGTTGCTTGTTATATTGTTGTTCGGCTTATCCGTCGTTTTATTGTTCAAGCAGACTGTTCAGGTTGCCAGTTGGTCAAGAAGTTAGCTTATTTGAGGAATTTGTCAGTCACTTGTTTAAGTCTAGTCGAGTCGTGAGACATAGCGAGCTACTTCGAGCACTTATACACATAAACTTATTTGTATATTATACTATTAAATGCTAACAATGTACCAGACGGTACTTAAGAATTATAAATGTGATATGTGCTTTCAGCACAATAATGCTGTACACGAGAGAAGTGATAATTCTTATTTTGTTGATACTGATTTAATTTAATTTGATAATATAACTCTAGACGATACTTAATAAATTTATTAAATTTTAATTTCTCTAGTTAGCAGCCTACCAGTTGTAATCCTGAAGCACTATTGAATCATACTGAATTCTAATGGATAATTTGATCAGGATACTGACTAATTGTTACGAAAACCCAGTAACAGGCTGGATGCTAGAAGGACAGTCCTTTCTAGTATTAACTGGAGATCTCTAAGCTTTTAGAATCGCGTTTTTTGTAACACGTAGAATTAGGGGGGATGTGATTGAGGTGCATAAATGGAAAACAGGAATAAATAAAGAGATGTAAATAGCGTGCTGAAAATATCCAACCAACACAGGACTCGCAGCAATAGCTTCAAGTTGGAAAAGTTCAGATTCAGGAACGATATAGGAAATCACTGGTTTGGTAATAGAGTTGTGGATGAGTGAAACAAACTCCCGAGTGCTAAGACGTTGTGTAGTTTTAAAAATAGGTTGGATAAATACATGAGTGAGTGTGGGTGGGTGTGAGTTGGACCTGACTAGCTTGGGCTACCAGGTTTGGCGCCGTGCTCCTTCCTTAAGTGGAAGTGACCTGACTAGGTGGTCATTGTTCTAGGCCGCGGGGGTGGTATGGACCTGCTTCGCATGGGTCAGTAGGCCTGTTGCAATGTTCCTTTTTTCTTATGTTCTTAGGGTCTCTTGTACTCCCCAGCATTCATAGTCTCTTGTACTCTCCAGCAGTCATCGTCTCTTGTACTCCCCAGCAGCCATCGTCTCTTGTACTCCCCAGCAGTCATCGTCTCTTGTACTCCCCAGCAGTCATCGTCTCTTGTACTCCCCAGCAGTCATCGTCTCTTGTACTCCCCAGCAGCCTTCGTCTCTTGTACTCCCAACAGTCATCGTCTCTTGTACTCCCCAGCAGTCATCGACTCTTGTACTCCCCAGCAGTCATCGTCTCTTGTGCTTCCCAGCAGTCATCGTATCTTTTATTCTCAAACAGTTATCGTCTCTTGAACTCCCAAACAGTTAACGTTTCTTGTACTCCCCAGCAATCATCGTCTCTTGTAATCCCCCTTAGTCATCGTCTCTTCTAATTCCCCTTAGTCATCGTCTCTTGTAATCCCCCTTAGACATCGTCTCTTTTGCTCTCAAGCAGTCATCGTCACTTGTACACCCAAACAGTCATCCTCACTGTGGCAGAAGGTTGGTAGACAGCAACCGCCAAGGTGAGGTACTACCGTACTGTGGTAGTAGGTTGGTAGACAACAAGCGACCATAGAGGTACTACCGTTCTGTGGTAGAAGGTTGGTAGACTGCAACCATCCAGAGAGGTACTACCGTCCTGTGGTAGTAGATTGGTAAACAGTAATCGCCGAGAGAGGTACAACCATCCTGTGGTAGTAGGTTGGTAAACAGTAATCGCCGAGAGAGGTACAACCATCCTGTGGTAGTAGGTCCGTAGACAGCAACCACTCAGGGAGGTACTACCATCCTGTGGTAGTAGGTTGGTAGACAGCAACTACCCAGTTAGGTACTACCGTCCTGTGGTAGTAGGTAGGTAGACAGCAATCACCCAGAGAGATACTATCGTCCAGTGGTAATTGGTTGGTAGACAAGAACCACCTATGGAGGTACTACCGTCCTGTGGTAGTAGGTTGGTAGACAGCAGCCACCCAGCGAGGTACTACCGTCCTGTGGTTGTAGGCGGGAAGACAGCAACCTCCCAGGGAGGTACTACCATCCTGTGGTAGTAGGTTGGTAGACAGCAACTACCCAGGGAGGTACTACCATCATGTGGTAGTAGGTTGGTTGACAGCAACCACCCAGGGAGATACTATCATCCTGTGGTAGTATGTTTGTAGACAGCAACAACTCAGGGAGGTACTACCGTCCTGTGGTAGTAGGTTGGTAGACAGCAACCACCCAACGAGGTACTACCGTCTTGTGGTTATAGGCTGGTCGACAGCAACCACCCAGGGGGGTACTACCGTCCTGTGGTAGTAGGTTGGTAGACAGCAACCACCCAGGGAGGTACCACCGTCCTCTGGTAGTAGGTTGGTAGAGAGCAACCACCCAGCGAGGTACTACCGTCCTGTGATTCTAGGCGGGTAGACAGCAACCTCCCAGGGAGGCACTACCATCCTATAGTAGTAGGCTGGTAGACAGCAACCACACAGGGATGTACTACCGTCCTCTGGTAGTAGGTTGGTAGACAGCAACCACCCAGCGAGGTACTACCGTCCTGTGGTTGTAGGCGGGTAGACAGCAACCTCCCAGGGAGGTACTACCATCCTGTGGTAGTAGATTGGTAGACAGCAACTACCCAGCGAGGTACTACCGTCCTGTGGTAGTAGGTTGGTAGACAGCAACCACCTATGGAGGTACTACTATCCTGTGGTAGTAGCTTGGCAGACACCAACCACCCAGGGAGGTACTACTGTCCTGCCAGGTGAGTGTGAAACAGAAGCCTGTAATTGTTTTACATGATGGTAGAATATCTGGTTTCTTTTTGTCTCATAAACATGGAATATTTCAGGTGCGTTTTGCTACTTCTACTTACACTTAGGTCACAATACACATGTATGTACAAACATATATATACATACCCCTCGGGGTTTTCTTGTATTTTTCTTTCTAGTTCTTCTTCTTGCTTATTCCTACTTACCTACATGGGTAGCGGAACAGAATTCATCATCCATAAGCCATTTGTGTCCTATGAAGCGATTTAAATGCCGGGAGCAAGTGGCTAGTAACTCCTTCTACTGTATGTATTTCTCAACTTAAAAGGAGAAAATTTTCTTTTTCTCTTTGGGTCACACCGCCTTGGTAGGATACGGCCGGTATGTTGGAAGAAGATTTAAATCCTAATGTTTTTATTTAAATTTTTGAGCTGTAGGCATCCTAACACATACTTTTTAAATATTTTTAATGCCAATTTCCTAGATATGGATTTTACTTTATTCACCAGAAACAACAATATATAGGTCGATATACTGCAGTAGTTCCTGTTTAGCCTGAGCAAGAAGCATACTGCAGTAGTTCCTGTTAAGTCCGAGCAAGAAGACATACTGCAGTAGTTCCTGCTCAGCCTGAGCAGGAAGACATTCTGCAGTAGTTCCTGTTTAAAGTGAGCAGTAAGACATACTACAGTACTTCCTGCTTAGCCTGAGCAAGAAGCATATTGCAGTAGTTCCTACTTAGCCTGAGAGAGAAGACACACTGCAGTAGTTCCTGTTTAGCCTGAACAAGAAGACATACTGCATTAGTTCCTGTTTAGCCTGAGTAAGAAGGCATACTGCAGTAGTTCCTGTTTAGCCTGAGTAAGAAGGCATACTGCAGTAGTTCCTGTTTAGCCTGAGTAAGAAGGCATACTGCAGTAGTTCCTGTTTAGCCTGAGTAAGAGGGCATACTGCAGTAGTTCCTGTTTAGCCTGAGTAAGAGGGCATACTGCAGTAGTTCCTGTTTAGCCTGAGTAAGAAGGCATACTGCAGTAGTTCCTGTTTAGCCTGAGTAAGAAGGCATACTGCAGTAGTTCCTGTTTAGCCTGAGTAAGAAGGCATACTGCAGTAGTTCCTGTTTAGCCTGAGTAAGGGGGCATACTGCAGTAGTTCCTGTTTAGCCTGAGTAAGAGGGCATACTGCAGTAGTTCCTGTTTAGCCTGAGTAAGAAGGCATACTGCAGTAGTTCCTGTTTAGCCTGAGTAGGAAGGCATACTGCAGTAGTTCCTGTTTAGCCTGAGTAATGAAGGCATACTGCAGTAGTTCCTGTTTAGCCTGAGTAAGAGGGCATACTGCAGTAGTTCCTGTTTAGCCTGAGTAAGAGGGCATACTGCAGTAGTTCCTGTTTAGCCTGAGTAAGAAGGCATACTGCAGTAGTTTCCTGTTTAGCCTGAGTAAGAGGGCATACTGCAGTAGTTCCTGTTTAGCCTGAGTAAGAGGGCATACTGCAGTAGTTCCTGTTTAGCCTGAGTAAGAAGGCATACTGCAGTAGTTCCTGTTTAGCCTGAGTAAGAGGGCATACTGCAGTAGTTGCTGCTTAGCCTGAGTAAGAGGGCATACTGCAGTAGTTGCTGCTTAGCCTGAGTAAGAGGGCATACTGCAGTAGTTCCTGATTAGCCTGAGTAAGAAGGCATACTGCAGTAGTTCCTGTTTAGCCTGAGTAAGAAGGCATACTGCAGTAGTTCCTGTTTAGCCTGAGTAAGAGGGCATACTGCAGTAGTTGCTGCTTAGCCTGAGTAAGAGGGCATACTGCAGTAGTTCCTGATTAGCCTGAGTAAGAAGGCATACTGCAGTAGTTCCTGTTTAGCCTGAGTAAGAGGGCATACTGCAGTAGTTCCAGTTTAGCCTGAGTAAGAGGGCATACTGCAGTAGTTCCTGTTTAGCCTGAGTAAGAGGGCATACTGCAGTAGTTCCTGTTTAGCCTGAGTAAGAGGGCATACTGCAGTAGTTCCTGTTTAGCCTGAGTAAGAAGGCAAACTGCAGTAGTTCCTGTTTAGCCTGAGTAAGAGGGCATACTGCAGTAGTTCCTGTTTAGCCTGAGTAAGAGGGCATACTGCAGTAGTTCCTGTTTAGCCTGAGTAAGAGGGCATACTGCAGTAGTTCCTGTTTAGCCTGAGTAAGAGGGCATACTGCAGTAGTTGCTGTTTAGCCTGAGTAAGAGGGCATACTGCAGTAGTTCCTGTTTAGCCTGAGTAAAGAGGCATACTGCAGTAGTTCCTGTTTAGCTTGAGTAAGAGGGCATACTGCAGTAGTTGCTGTTTAGCCTGAGTAAGAGGGCATACTGCAGTAGTTCCTGTTTAGCTTGAGTAAGAGGGCATACTGCAGTAGTTGCTGTTTAGCCTGAGTAAGAGGGCATACTGCAGTAGTTGCTGTTTAGCCTGAGTAAGAGGGCATACTGCAGTAGTTGCTGTTTAGCCTGAGTAAGAGGGCATACTGCAGTAGTTCCTGTTTAGCCTGAGTAAGAGGGCATACTGCAGTAGTTCCTGTTTAGCTTGAGTAAGAGGGCATACTGCAGTAGTTGCTGTTTAGCCTGAGTAAGAGGGCATACTGCAGTAGTTCCTTTTTTAGCTTGAGTAAGAGGGCATACTGCAGTAGTTGCTGTTTAGCCTGAGTAAGAGGGCATACTGCAGTAGTTGCTGTTTAGCCTGAGTAAGAGGGCATACTGCAGTAGTTGCTGTTTAGCCTGAGTAAGAGGGCATACTGCAGTAGTTCCTGTTTAGAGCCTGAGTAAGAGGGCATACTGCAGTAGTTGCTGTTTAGCCTGAGTAAGAGGGCATACTGCAGTAGTTGCTGTTTAGCCTGAGTAAGAGGGCATACTGCAGTAGTTCCTGTTTAGCCTGAGTAAGAGGGCATACTGCAGTAGTTGCTGTTTAGCCTGAGTAAGAGGGCATACTGCAGTAGTTGCTGTTTAGCCTGAGTAAGAGGGCATACTGCAGTAGTTCCTGTTTAGCCTGAGTAAGAAGGCATACTGCAGTAGTTCTCTCTTCTCATTAATTACTCAAATGTTATTTCATATTATGGATGTAGAACTTTTGGAAAGTTCTTGTATGAAATAAAGTGATGACACTTACTACTGCTCTTTATAATTAACTGATCTTATGACTACAAAGACACTATCTTGTTAACCTGGAGCTTATTTGTCATGACGTCTGCCTTTCTCAGTACATTGTCAAATGTTCTAATAACAACACATGTGACTTAACTTAACCTTGGTCCTCTTTTCATCTGTCTTGATCTATGTTTTGAAATGTTTTTCACTTGGCCTGTCTTTTGACTGACTTTACCTGACCTGCTTTCTGAAATATTCTCCAACTTACGTGTCCTATTATTTCCCCCTCTTCTTTTGTCATATATTTTACTTTTCTTAAGATTTTCTCTTAACTATGACTTGATAATGATCCTGATGGAATTAAAGCGATCTCTAAAATTTACTAATCAAAATGAAGGTTATTTTAATTAGTAAAGAACTTTTTAAGCGAGCGTGTTAGTGCAGTGTCAGTCACACACACAAGAACTGGAGCTCAACTCCAGTTTATGAGTGTGTGATATTGCACATTTACGTCTTATCCTAAATTGGAGTTAGAATTGCTGTCACCTTTGAGTCTCAGAGAGGAGCAATTTGTCATTATGTTATCAACGTAGTGTTTATGGCTCTTGCATGTTGTTGAAAATGATGCAGTTTTACCTTGACAAAAATTACACTGTAATATCCAATGGCTGATATTTTTTGTTATATAGACATCATCGGTATTTTCTGCCTGATTCAGTGCACTGGGTATATGTTTATAGCGAGAATCCGGATAATTCACCTGTGTGTTTTATGTATCTATTCACAGACCAAGGTTATTCTGGACATATTTGGCTCAAGATCTGGGAGATGTATGAAAAAAACTGTGACGTAGGCAAATTATGGGACTATTTTGTGGGAAAATATTTAAAATTTTCTTGTGAGTGACGGAAGTCTGCCACCGGATTGTCTTGTAAATAATATCGCTTGAGTCTTCAATGCCAAAACTATAAACCATAAAAATAATATTTATATGTATTGTGTAAGAATTGCAGAGGACTGAGATTTTTCTATCAATAACAGAACAACAGCATCTGAAAATACATTTTCTTCATGGGTATTTTCCATCGTGATTGTTTTATTGTTAGATGAATAAAAGCAATTGTTTTTAGTCTTTAACTCATTTTTAAGGAATACTTCCAGGAATTTTTTGCCATAACAGCTTTTGACACATTCCTCCACCTAAGGTATCTTAAACTGAAAGTACCATGTAAGGTAATGGAACTAAATGTGAAACAGCCGATACTGACTGACAAATATACCTTGCAGAACAAACTCTGTTAGTTTTATGAGTTCATAAGGGTTTATGAAGTCAAAATATGACTTAGGTCATTAGCAGAGCAAAGCTTTGTTACATAAAAGCCTTTTTTTCAACGTCTGTTTTCTCATCAAACAAATTTATACTTCATGTTCGTTTGGTACAATTTTCAAGCATTGAATAATTTTCTCTCTCTGATATTTGAACTCTTGAGTTGATGTGAATTCGCATGTAAGAGAACAATGGTCAAATTCCGAGCTCCAGTTTTAACTTTCGTTTGAGGTGTTCAGTAGCTCACTGCACACGAGTCTTTAGCGAACAGGTAAACCACACCAAGTGGTTTACCTGTTCATTGGTTCACGTCTGATTACATTGCTCCCCGGTATCCATATTTCACTGTCATAGTAAGTTTTAAAATGATTAACTGTTAAGTTTCCAAATAATGAATTTCACAGCAAGGAAGGCACTTTCAAAAATTATTTTAGATATTTTTTCTTGGCTTAAGACCAAGAATGTTGCAAAATATGAATGATGGGATCTAGTAGCGTTAGTATCTGTGACTCTGATTGATCGGTATTTTGCACCGTCCTTCAAGCATTTTGCTTTCGTAGTGATTTATGTGTGCAGATTATTTAGGCTGTTATAGACTGTTTAGTAAAACGATCACATACATACATTTATACATCAATATATAAAACATTAAATTATATGGGTTCGAGAAGTGCTGTATTCTTGGGCCAGTATCTGAGACTGCTGGAACACTTATCGAGTGCGCTGGAACACTTACCGCGTTGAGTGTGTTGTGTTCTGGCATCAGTATCCCTGTCCGTTGCAACTCTTACCGAGTGTATTCGAACACTTACCGAGTCGAGTATGTTATGTTCTGATGTCTGTATCTGAGACTGATGGAACACTTACCGAGTTTGTTGTGTTCTGGCGTCAGTATCTGCTATTCCTGGTACACTTGCCGAGTGCGTGTTGCTGCGTTACTATCTAGACTGAGCATGTGTGAATATGGTGAAACACTTGTTGAGTTTGTATTGTTTATCGTGGCTATCTGGTGATAAAGAGCTCTCGATCCAAGACATTTACGTTCTCTATGCGATTTTTAATGAGAAACTCATCTCATTCATGGTTCTAGCCCTTCCGAATTAATATAATTATAATTTATAATAATAACTGTTTTATTTAGCGTTATGTCATATTTGTACGTGGTAATGCATGCCGAGTGTAAAGCGAAATGTGATACAATACCGACAACAGGAAGAATTACACACATGTGCAACACCTGGGTATCTTTATTGGTAGACGTTTCGCCATCCAATGGCTTTATCAATACAATACATTATGTCCACGTATTGTATTGATAAAGTTTTGTATTGAATTAGGCACATGTTACATGTATCTGATTCTTCATCAAAGTGACAGATCTACAACGAGAAGTATTCAACATTTATTTCTTATTTCCCATGTAATGGAAATAAGTCGTTCTGCTTCACCTTACACAATTATCCTACGTCGAAATTATCATTTACTAAGTAAAAAATATTTACTATGCAAAACAATTTACTATGTAACACTAATAAATTATTTACGAGCTTTAGATAAATAACTTATACTTAGAAACTTTCGTACTTGCTTGCTTGCTTAAGTATCTACTTGCTTACTGTCTTGTTTGCATGATTACATATATGATTGCTTATTGACTTACTTGCTTACATGCCTATTTACTTCTTACTTACATACAGAATTAATTACCTGCTTGCCTATTTGCCTATTTGTTTTTACTTACTAACTTGACCTACTTGCTTGCTTGTTGCTTAATTGTTATTTGATAACTTATTTACCTTCTTACTTACTGACCTATTTAATTACTTATGCACTTGCTTATTTACATATTTTAAACTTACCAACTTACTTGTTTGGTTACCTAAATACAGTTACCGAACTACCTACTTATTTAGGTACTCACTAACATATTTAACTACATTGGTCTGTATGATTGTTTTTATTGACTCTATGGTATCTTTTTCGGTATATATATATATATATATATATATATATATATATATATATATATATATATATATATATATATATATATATATATATATATATATATATATATGCAATAAGATCACAGTAAACAGGTGATTTCAGAATATGCAAAACAACCACTCTGAAAGAATAGAGAAATTCCAAGCGCTTTCGTGACTACTCACATTATCAAGGAACTATGAAAGTGAAGCATCTAAGGAAGCTATATAAGGGGTCCGGCCAGCACCTCACTATCAGATCCCACAACGGTTAAACACGTGACGCGCGCCGACCCAACTTGGATAGGTCCCTTGCACAACTCACCCCCAAGCTATTCTACCCAAGAAATTTTAAAAATTATTTGTCCAGTGTATTATTAAATTCTTCCCAAATTCTATTAATTCTAAATGGATCTAATTTCTATAAACCAAAGGAAATATTCATATTATTGTCAAAACTGCTTTTTATGAAACAAGATTCAATTATATTCCTGTGAACATCAAAATGGTATACAATACCGACAGGTTGTTAGGTAAGACACATATGCAACAGTTAGACAACTTTATTCCGAAACGTTTCGCCTACACAGTAGGCTTCTTCAGTCGAATACAGAAAGTAGGCAGGAACAGTAGAGATGTGAAGACGATGTAATCAGTCCATCACCCTTGTAGTCGTAGAATTTGAGGTTGTCAAATTCTCCTTCCGACAGTATTTAAGTCTCCGCACTGTCGCTTGATCTTCAGATAGTTCCTGAACTTCTCCAGGCCGAGGGACTGACAACCTCAAATTCTACGACTACAAGGGTGATGGACTGATTACATCGTCTTCACATCTCTACTGTTCCTGCCTACTTTCTGTATTCGACTGAAGAAGCCTACTGTGTAGGCGAAACGTTTCGGAATAAAGTTGTCTAACTGTTGCATATGTGTCTTACCTAACAACCTGTCGGTATTGTATACCATTTTGATGTTCATCTTGTCAGACACTGCAACACATGGCATCTTGGTACAGAAAACACCTTGCACAAGCTTTTCAAGTGAGAAGTGTTGGATCTGAGAGGGACATGACCTCTCACTACATTCTCACTACTACTACTACTACTACTCTGCACTCTCCTTCCGACAGTATTTAAGTCTCCGCACTGTCGCTTGATCTTCAGATAGTTCCTGACTATGGAACTGAACTTCTCCAGGCCGAGGGACTGACAACCTCAAATTCTACGACTACAAGGGTGATGGACTGATTACATCGTCTTCACATCTCTGCTGTTCCTGCCTACTTTCTGTATTCGACTGAAGAAGCCTACTGTGTAGGCGAAACGTTTCGGAATAAAGTTGTCTAACTGTTGCATATGTGTCTTACCTAACAACCTGTCGGTATTGTATACCATTTTGATGTTCATCTTGTCAGACACTGCAACACATGGCATCTTGGTACAGAAAACACCTTGGACAAGCTTTTCAAGTGAGAAGTGTTGGATCTGAGAGGGACATGACCTCTCACTACATTCTCACTACTACTACTACTACTACTACTACTACTATACTACTACTCTGCACCTCTCCTTCCGACAGTATTTAAGTCTCCGCACTGTCGCTTGATCTTCAGATAGTTCCTGACTATGGAACTGAACTTCTCCAGGCCGAGGGACTGACAACCTCAAATTCTACGACTACAAGGGTGATGGACTGATTACATCGTCTTCACATCTCTGCTGTTCCTGCCTACTTTCTGTATTCGACTGAAGAAGCCTACTGTGTAGGCGAAACGTTTCGGAATAAAGTTGTCTAACTGTTGCATATGTGTCTTACCTAACAACCTGTCGGTATTGTATACCATTTTGATGTTCATCTTGTCAGACACTGCAACACATGGCATCTTGGTACAGAAAACACCTTGGACAAGCTTTTCAAGTGAGAAGTGTTGGATCTGAGAGGGACATGACCTCTCACTACATTCTCACTACTACTACTACTACTACTACTACTACTACTACTACTACTACTCTGCACCTCTCCTTCCGACAGTATTTAAGTCTCCGCACTGTCGCTTGATCTTCAGATAGTTCCTGACTATGGAACTGAACTTCTCCAGGCCGAGGGACTGACAACCTCAAATTCTACGACTACAAGGGTGATGGACTGATTACATCGTCTTCACATCTCTGCTGTTCCTGCCTACTTTCTGTATTCGACTGAAGAAGCCTACTGTGTAGGCGAAACGTTTCGGAATAAAGTTGTCTAACTGTTGCATATGTGTCTTACCTAACAACCTGTCGGTATTGTATACCATTTTGATGTTCATCTTGTCAGACACTGCAACACATGGCATCTTGGTACAGAAAACACCTTGGACAAGCTTTTCAAGTGAGAAGTGTTGGATCTGAGAGGGACATGACCTCTCACTACATTCTCACTACTACTACTACTACTACTACTACTACTACTACTCTGCACCTCTCCTTCCGACAGTATTTAAGTCTCGGCAATGTCGCTTGATCTTCAGATAGTTCCTGACTATGGAACTGAACTTCTCCAGGCCAAGGGACTGACAACCTCAAATTCTACGACTACAAGGGTGATGGACTGATTACATCGTCTTCACATCTCTACTGTTCCTGCCTACTTTCTGTATTCGACTGAAGAAGCCTACTGTGTAGGCGAAACGTTTCGGAATAAAGTTGTCTAACTGTTGCATATGTGTCTTACCTAACAATTATATTCCTGTCGACCATGGACTTGCTTGATACTACTTTCTCAACTTTTTGAAAATCAATTGGATGGTTAAAATCTCTTACATGAATAAATAGAGCATTGGAATCTTGTCCAGTTTTAATGCTATATTTATGTTGTTTTAATCTTAGTTCGAGATTTTTACCAGTTTGACCGTAATAAACTTTATCGCAAATTTTACAAGGAATCTTATAGACACATCCATCAGCATTTTGGGGGGAATTCTTTATCAAAAGTTTTTTTACTGTATCAAGATTTTTGAATACAACTTTAATATTAAAAGTTTTAAGAAGAGAAGGCATATCAACCAAGTTTTCATGGTAAGGGAGAACCAACATATTTTTAGTTGAATAAGGCTGGTTGCCCCTTTTTGGATTATAAAAAATGTTTCTAGCAACTTTAAAAGATTTATCAATTACATTTCTTGGGTATTTTAAATCATTACCTATTTCATTAATTTTGGATATTTCCTCATCTATGAACTCAGGACTACAAATTCGTAAAGCTCTCAAAAACATTGATGAGAAAACAGACAGTTTGACTCTATCTTGATGCGAGGAATAATAGTGGACGTAGGAACAGTTATTTGTAGGTTTTGTGTAAATTTTAAATTTTAATTCATTATTACCCTTAATAATTAAAACATCTAGAAAAGGCAATGAGTTATTTTCTTCAAACTCAACAGTAAAGTTTATAGAATGGGCTAAGCTATTTAATTTTCCAAGAAAATGGTGTATATCTACATTTTTGGGCATAAGACACAAAATATCATCAACATATCTGAACCATTTAGCTCTATTAGGGAGGATTGTGTTAAGCAACCTTGTTTCAAAAAATTCCATGTATAGGTTACTAAGAACAGGTGAAAGAGGATTTCCCATTGCCATACCAAACTTCTGAGTGTAAAACTTATCATTAAATACAAATTTTGCATCAACAATGCAAAGTTTAATAAGTTTAATGATAGTAGGAACTGGCAATGGTTAAATCATAGTTAACGAGTTCTTCAGATAAGAAACTTAATAAATCATCAACAGGAACTTTCGTAAACAAGGAAGTAACATCAAAACTAACCATGTTAAAATCATTTAAGTCAGTCAAGGAGCTTAATTTATCAACCAAGTCTATGTTGTTTTTAACATTAAAGTTAGAAATTTTGCCAACAATAGGGCTCAAAATATCAACAAGCCATTTGGATAATTTATATGAAACTGACCCTATGGAGCTAATAATTGGTCTGACTGGATTCCCTGGTTTGTGTGTTTTTATTAGTCCATACATGTAAGGTAAAACCAGGGAATCCAGTCAGACCAATTATTAGCTCCATAGGGTCAGTTTCATATAAATTATCCAAATGGCTTGTTGATATTTTGAGCGAAGAATCCTCCCAGAAGTCTCAACTACAACTCCGTCCAACAGTACCCTCTTGGGGGCACCGCTGGGTCACCCGGCCATCGATGCTGTCCTCAGGGACAAATTGAATGACCTGATGAGAATGGAGGAGAGAATAAGCGATCTTGATGCCCATGATGCTCTGTATCTCCTCACAAGGTGTCTTACTATGCCAAGACTCACTTACTTCTTGAGGTGTGCACCCTCTTTTGACAACCCAACACTCGATGAATATGACGCACACCTGAGATCAACTTTTAAGAAGGCACTGAACCTGTCACTAGAGGATGAGCAATGGGATCAGGCAACCCTCCCAGTGCGACTGGGAGGTATAGCAGTGCGTAAAGCAACGCATGTTGCTTTACCTGCTTTTCTGTCTTCGTGTTTGGCTTCCAGTGCATTAGTCAAGAAGATAATGCCCGAACGCTTGAGAGACTTGGTAGGAGCTCAAGACCCCAGGTTTACTGAAGCAGCGATTCGGTGGGACGCCCTTACAGACTCCTCCAGTAGACCAGCTCCTCCCAAACAGCACAAACAGTCCCACTGGGACAAACCGATCATGGAAAAAATCGCCAACACAATGCTCTCCAATGCTTCAGGAAAGAACAAAGCTCGTCTCCTGGCAGTGAAGGCACCACACTCAGGAGATTTCCTGTTAGCTGTTCCCAATTCCTCCCTGGGCACCCGTCTCGACCCACAGGCCATTCAGATTGGTGTTGCTCTTCGCCTAGCCGCCCCCATCCTCACCGAACATAGGTGTATTTGCGGCAGGGCGACAGCTGATCAATTCGGACTTCATGGTCTCGTGTGCCACACAGCAGAAGGGAAGTATGCCAGACATGAGGAGATCAATGACATAATAAAGAGAAGCCTCGCCACAGCGCGTTGCCCAGCTCAACGGGAACCAAAAGTACAGAGATAAGATAAGATTTCGTTCGGATTTTTAACCCCGGAGGGTTAGCCACCCAGGATAACCCAAGAAAGTCAGTGCGTCATCGAGGACTGTCTAACTTATTTCCATTGGGGTCCTTAATCTTGTCCCCCAGGATGCGACCCACACCAGTCGACTAACACCCAGGTACCTATTTGCTGATAGGTGAACAGGACAATAGGTGTAAGGAAACGTGTCGAAATGTTTCCACCCGCCGGGAATCGAACCCGGGCCGTCCGTGTGTGAAGCGGGAGCTTTAGCCACCAGGCCACCGTGCCACCCGGTGGTCTGATGGAAGTCAAAAGCGTCCTGATGGAGCCACTATGCTACCCTGGAAGGATGGAAAGCAGATTGCCTGGGACTACACCTGTGCTGCCACATTGGCAGACACCTACTTGCCGTACTCTGTAGTGGAAGGGGGTGGAGCTGCCAGCCACAGGGAGACCCAGAAGATCCGAAAATATGAAAACCTTTCCCCTTGCTATAACTTCATTCCAATAGGGTCGGAGACCCTTGGAGCATGGGGCAAGCGTGCTCTAAAGTTCCTCAAAGAGCTGGGTGAAAAGCTCATCATAGAAACCAAGGACCACAGGGCGACCAGCTTCTTCTTTCAGAGACTCAGAGTTGCGATCCAGAGAGGAAATGCCTGCAGCATTCTGGGAACGCGGCCCACCGCAGGGGAGCTGGACGAAGTATTCGAGATGTAGCTCTGAGTTACCTATGTTGTTTTACTTTCTGTTGTATTTTTTTTGAATGTTTGGCCAATGTATTTTGTCTTTAAATAATATATATATAATATATATATATATATATAATATATATATATATATATATTATATATATATATATATATATATATATATATATATATATATATATATATATATATATTAAAGCATCCAATGGAAGCTATATAAGGGGTCTGGCCAGCACCTCACTATAAGATCCCACAACGGTTTAAACACCTGACGCGCGCCGACCCAACTTGGATAGGTCCTTTGCACAACTCACCCACAAACTATTCTACCCAAGAAAATTTAAAATTATTATTTGTCCAGTGTATTATTAAATTCTTCCCAAAATTCTATTAATTATAAATGGATCTAATTTATAATAAACCAAAGGAAATATTCATATTATTGTCAAAACTGCTTTTTATGAAACAAGATTCAATTATATTCCTGTCGACCATGGACTTGCTTGATACTACTTTCTCAACTTTTGAAAATCAATTGGATGGTTAAAATCTCTTACATGAATAAATAGAGCAAATTTGGAATCTTGTCCAGTTCTAATGCTATATTTATGTTGTTTTAATCTTAGTTCGAGATTTTTACCAGTTTGACCGTAATAAACTTTATCGCAAATTTTACAAGGAATCTTATAGACATCCATCAGCATTTTGGGGGGAATTCTTTATCAAAAGTTTTTTTACTGTATCAAGATTTTTGAATACAACTTTAATATTAAAAGTCTTAAGAAGAGAAGGCATATCAACCAAGTTTTCATGGTAAGGGAGAACCAACATAATTTTAGTTGAATAAGGCTGGTTGTCCCTTTTTGGATTGTAAAAAGTATTTCTAGCAACTTTAAAAGATTTATCAATTACATTTCTTGGGTATTTTAAATCATTACCTATTTCATAAATTTTGGATATTTCCTCATCTATGAACTCAGGACTACAAATTCGTAAAACTCTCAAAAACATTGATGAGAAAACAGACAGTTTGACTCTATCTTGATGCGAGGAATAATAGTGGACATAGGAGCTGTTATTTGTAGGTTTTCTGTAAATTTTAAATTTTAATTCATTATTACCCTTAATAATTAAAACATCTAGAAAAGGCAATGAGTTATTCTCTTCAAACTCAACAGAAAAGTTTATAGAATCGGCTAAGCTATTTAATTTTCGAAGGAAATGGTGTATATCTACATTTTTGGGCATAAGACACAAAATATCATCAACATATCTGAACCATTTAGCTCTATTAGGGAGGATTGTGTTAAGCAACCTTGTTTCAAAAAATTCCATCTATAGGTTACTAAGAACAGGTGAAAGAGGATTTCCCATTGCCATACCAAACTTCTGAGTGTAAAACTTATCATTAAATACAAATTTTGCTTCTGATAGTGAGGTGCTGGCCAGACCCCTTACATAGCTTCCTTGGATGCTTTACTTTCATAGTTCCTTGATAATGTGAGTAGTCACGAAAGCGCTTGGAATTTCTCTATTCTTTCAGAGTGGTTGTTTTGCATATTTTGAAATCACATGTTTACTGTGATCTTATTGCATTAATGGATACCACACGACTCTTCAGAATGTTCTCGATAAGCTTTCCTAATCATATATCTTTTGTTTCACAGTTTTCTTCTGCACTGATCAAGTCCCACAAGTTAAAAATTCGACTTAATTTTTTAAAAAATTGTTTAAATGAGCAAGTTCTGCCCAAGGCTCTTTTACCCAATAGACTCCTTGACATGAGAGATCGTCCTTTTGATGATTTTATGAGAATTATTCTTCAGAAACATATTGAAATAACTAAAATACAGGAGAAGGAAGCATTCAAAATATTGAGAAACAAAAAATACTCTTTTAATCAGGCCATTCCATCAGAATGGAAACACAGTATGTTGGATCATTGCTATAATAAACTCAGAAGAATTTGTAATGAACTCAAGAGCAAACTACAAAGAAAATTAGACATTTTAATTGAAAATAGTGATTGGACAAAGGATGCTAATAACAATTTTGTAATTAACTTATGAGATGAAATTTTAGACAAACATACAACTGCTGCTCTAGGTTTTGGCCTAAGTTTTGCAACTTCAAAAAAACTTAATAATGTTGAAATTGCAAAAGCCTTTTGTAACTTTGAAAAATTTTCTGATTTATCCTCTGATGAAATTAACATTAGTAAAGGAATGGCATATAGCTCTATGTTAAAACCAAACATTCCCAATTGCCCTCAAAGATTCTTTAAGTCTTATGATACACTTAATAACAATAAAATTTGCGCCTTACTAAAGCAGACAAAATAAATGCAATAGTAATTATGAAAGAAAATGATTACCAAGAAAAAATGAATAATCTCTTAAATGATACTGAAACCTATTCTAAACTTAGGAAAAATCCCCTAGAAACCGTTAACAGCAATTTCAATAAAACAATAAAACTTCTACTGAAAGGCAAAGATGAATTAGTCAAACAATTTACTTCCACTAATCCATCTTTACCTTACATGTATGGACTAATAAAAACACACAAACCAGGGAATCCAGTCAGACCAATTATTAGCTCCATAGGGTCAGTTCCAAATGGCTTGTTGATATTTTGAGCCCTATTGTTGGCAAAATTTCTAACTTTAATGTTAAAAACAACATAGACTTGGTTGATAAATTAAGCTCCTTGACTGACTTAAATGATTTTAACATGGTTAGTTTTGATGTTACTTCCTTGTTTACGAAAGTTCCTGTTGATGATTTATTAAGTTTCTTATCTGAAGAACTCGTTAACTATGATTTACCATTGCCAGTCATTAAACTTTGCATTGTTGATGCAAAGTTTGTATTTAATGATAAGTTTTACACTCAGAAGTTTGGTATGGCAATGGGAAATCCTCTTTCACCTGTTCTTAGTAACCTATACATGGAATTTTTTGAAACAAGGTTGCTTAACACAATCCTCCCTAATAGAGCTAAATGCTTCAGATATGTTGATGGTATTTTGTGTCTTATGCCCAAAAATGTAGATATACACCATTTCCTTGGAAAATTAAATAGCTTAGCCCATTCTATAAACTTTACTGTTGAGTTTGAAGAAAATAACTCATTGCCTTTTCTAGATGTTTTAATTATTAAGGGTAATAATGAATTCAAATTTAAAATTTACAGAAAACCTACAAATAAACAGTTCCTATGTCCATATTATTCCCTCGCATCAAGATAGAGTCAAACTGTCTGATTTCTCATCAATGTTTTTGAGAGCTTTACGAATTTGTAGTCCTGAGTTCATAGATGAGGAAATATCCAAAATTTATGAAATAGGTAATGATTTAAAATACCCAAGAAATGAATTGATAAATCTTTTAAAGTTGCTAGAAATACTTTTTACAATCCAAAAAGGGACAACCAGCCTTATTCAACTAAAAATATGTTGTTCTCCCTTACCAAGAAAACTTGGTTGATATGCCTTCTCTTCTTAGACTTTTAATATTAAAGTTGTATTCAAAAATCTTGATACAGTAAAAAACTTTTGATAAAGAATTCCCCCCAAAATGCTGATGGATGTGTCTATAAGATTCCTTGTAAAATTTGCGATAAAGTTTATTACGGTCAAACTGTAAAAATCTCGAACTAAGATTAAAACAACATAAATATAGCATTAGAACTGGACAAGATTCCAATGCTCTATTTATTCATGTAAGAGATTTTAACCATCCAATTGATTTTCAAAAAGTTGAGAAAGTAGTATCAAGCAAGTCCATGGTCGACAGGAATATAATTGAATCTTGTTTCATAAAAAGCAGTTTTGACAATAATATGAATATTTCCTTTGGTTTATATAAATTAGATCCATTTATAATTAACAGAATTTGGGAAGAATTTAATAATACACTGGACAAATAATAATTTTTAAATTTTCTTGGGTAGAATAGTTTGTGGGTGAGTTGTGCAAAGGACCTATCCAAGTTGGGTCGCCGCGCGTCAGGTGTTTAACCGTTGTGGGATCTGATAGTGAGGTGCTGGCCGTACCCCTTATATAGCTTCCTTGGATGCTTTACTTTCATAGTTCCTTGATAATGTGAGTAGTCACGAAAGCGCTTGGAATTTCTCTATTCTTTCAGATTGGTTGTTTTGCATATATATATATATATATATATATATATATTATATAATATATATATAATATATATATATATATATATATATATATATATATATATATATATATAAATATATATATAATATATATATATAAATATCTTTCTTTCAACACACATGTATATATATATATTCAATAATTGTTAACTAGGTATACGAGATGGAAAACTGCAACGAGGGTTGAATGATGACTCTAGGCTTTTCGTGTTGCAATCAGCATATGATCAGGAGATTATAATGATGCAAACATAAGTGAGAGGTTCACGCAGATTATTTCAGGGGAATGTTTTAGCCTGAATGAGGTAGGGAGACGGGAAAGAGTCAGCGCCCTTGGCAGCCAGTGCCAAGTGACAAAATGACTGAAATTGACTAAAAAAATATAGCCAGCCCACAGCCATTTATAATGGTGTAATGATCTAGAAAACATAACATTAGTGACTTGATGATTATCAAAAATTTGGTCGGATTCTGAAGCAATATGAAAGATTTAACTACTTAACATAAATATATCTGGCCATTTTCTTGGGAAAACTCTGTAATGTTAAGAAAACGGGCCTACAGCCAACTCAAAAGAAAGTTTATCCAAAGGAAGACATCTATAGTTTTTCTATCCCTCCAGACTCTTGGGCAGACTCTGGTGTAACCAAAAAGAATGCAAGAAAATGCCGTAATTCCTCAGTGTGAAATTACGACACTTAAGACAATCCAAAGCATTCATCTAGGAACCCAGTTTCAGATTATGCATGATGGCCTTAATTATAAACACATCGTTTGAATAATCTGACACTAATGTTATATATTACATGTTTATCATGTTGTGTAACTGGAGCTTCAAAAATGTTTCTTTCCAGCCATGAGGAACAAGAAACTAGGACTTTGGCTTCCAACCACTGTATGAGATTATTGTAGACTCAGATGTGGTAAACTATTGCATTTGATTCCTGAGCTGTTCGTATTGAATATCGGAGTTGTGTTATTCTAACATCTAGAGGTTTGCAAGTCTGTCCCACATAATATATGTTGCAGCCATTGCAACCAGACCTGTAAACACCGACAACACAATGATGAGGTGGATTCTTAATCATAAGGGATTTGGGAAGTTCAATTTAGTATCTTTATTATGCTCCCCATACCCATACTGTGGGCGGCAGTCAAAAGATTACAGAGGTACATAATGGGTCCAGGGACTGAGCCCCAAAGTTTCGATAGCTGAGCAAGTTACAGAGGTAATGAACTCACAATTTACAAAGGTAATGAACTCCAGGTAGGTCTGGTCACAATCATGACAAGTTACAAAGGTATTTGCAGATTACAGAGGTACGTAATGGGTCCAGGGACTGGGCCCCTAAAGCTCTGATAGCTGAACTAGGTACAGAAGTAATGAACTTACAAGTTACAAAGGTAATTAATCCTGTAAAATCGTTACTTACATTTATACATGGCTACAATCATGAACAAATTATAGAGTAATGAGCAATTCAGACTTCCACACACGGTCATAACTGTAATGAGTTATTGGTGCGAATATTGATTGTTGGGTCACACACACACACACACACACACACACACACACACACACACACACACACACACACACACACACACACACACACACACACACACACACACACACACACACTCACACACACATACACACTCATAAAAAACCAATGGGGATTAGAGGAAAGGGAAGGAATGGACATGATTGGAGAAAGGGACTACATAGGTACAAATCAGTCTGGAGAACATAAAGTAGTCATTGGAGTGATGTATAACCCACCACAGAACTGCAGGAGGCCAAGAGAGGATTACGAAGAAAACAAAAGAGCGATGGTGGACACACTGGTTGAGGTGGCAAGAAGAGCTCACTCGAGAAGAGCAAAGTTACTGGTAATGGGTGATTTCAACCACAGGGAGATCGACTGGGAAAACCTGGAGCCACATGGGGGTCCCGAAACATGGAGAGCCAAGATGATGGATGTGGTACTTGAAAACCTAATGCATCAACATGTCAGGGACACTACCAGAGAGAGAGGGGAGGATGAGCCAGCA
>NC_069444.1:4270972-4360972 GCF_026875155.1 Cherax quadricarinatus | reverse complement strand
CCGTGTCACAAACCTTCTGGAGTTTTATGATAAAATAACAGAAGTAAGACACGAGAGAGAGGGGTGGGTTGATTGCATCTTCTTGGACTGCAAGAAGGCCTTTGACACAGTTCCTCACAAAAAGATTAGTGCAGAAGCTAGAGCAAACAGGCGCATATAACAGGAAGGGCACTGCAATGGATCAGAGAATACCCGACAGGGAGACAACAACGAGTCATGGTTTCGTAATGATGTATCACAGTGGGCACCTGTGACGAGCGGGGTCCCACAGGGGTCGGTCCTAGGACCAGTGCTATTTTTGGTATATGTGAACGACATGATGGAAGGGTTAGACTCAGAAGTGTCCCTGTTTGCAGATGATGTGAAGTTTAATGAGGAGAATTAAATCTGATGAGGACCAGGCAGGACTTCAAAGAGACCTAGACAGACTGGACACCTGGTCCAGCAAATGGCTTCTCGAATTTAATCCTGCGAAATGCAAAGTCATGAAGATAGGGGAAGGGCACAGAAGACCACAGACCGAGTATAGGCTAGGTGGCCAAAGTCTGCAAACCTCACTCAAGGAGAAAGATCTTGGGGTGAGTATAACACCGAGCATGTCTCCGGAAGCACACATCAACCAGATAACTGCTGCAGCATATGGGCGCCTGGCAAACCTGAGAACAGCATTCCGATACTTAGTAAGGAATCGTTCAAGACACTGTACACCGTGTATGTCAGGCCCATACTGGAGTATGCAGCACCTGTTTGGAACCCGCACTTGATTAAAGCACGTCAAGAAACTAGAGAAAGTACAAAGGTTTACGACAAGGTTAGTTCCAGAGCTAAGGGGAATGTCCTATGAAGAAAGATTAAGGGAAATCGGCCTTACGACACTGGAGGACAGGAGGGTCAGGGGAGACATGATAACGACATATAAAATACTGCGTGGAATAGACAAGGTGGACAAAGACAGGATGTTCCAGGGAGGGGACACAGAAACAAGAGGCCACAATTGGAAGTTGAAGACACAAATGAGTCAGAGAGATAGTAGGAAGTATTTCTTCAGTCATAGAGTTGTAAGGCAGTGGAATAGCCTAGAAAATGACGTAGTGGAGGCAGGAACCATACACAGTTTTAAGACGAGGTTTGATAAAGCTCATGGAGCGGGGAGAGAGAGGGCCCAGTAGCAACCTGTGAAGAGGCGGGGCCAGGAGCTAAGACTCGACCCCTGCAACCACAAATAGGTGAGTACAAATAGGTGAGTACACACACACACACACACACATACATACACACATGCACACACATACACACGTGGTAATGCTTTATTTACAAGGAGCAAAGTCAGGGTATTTCTCCAGAATTGTCTGTAATATATCACTGTAGATAAAATACTTTGCCATTTCTTGAACATTTCTGAGTGAGTTGTCTCTAAATTCATTAATTTTATCGCTCTCTAGTATATAATGACACAGGGTGTGACAATAGTCCGTCTGGCAAAGTTTACATTTCGTTTGGTCTACATCTGGTGGTGGTGATTTAACCTGCCAAAGATACTTGTAACCCAGCCGGAGCCGGGCAGTAGTGACATCCAAGAGTCTGCTTATCTTTTTGGATGCATCATAGACATGTGGCTCCTCCTGCATGATGGAATAATGATAGATGGACTGACTAGTGTCAATCTTCCCGAGTCTTAAGTGAATGAAGTTCAATTGAAGTTCTTTTCGTATTATTGTTCTCAAACTGCTAACTGACAGCCCAAGATTGTAATCTACTCCCTCTTAGAAAGCACACAGCTTAGCCAATTCATCAGTTCTATCATGCATCTGAAGACCAATGTGAGATGGAATCCACAGCAAGTGCACTCTGACTCCACTGTCCACAATCTTAACATACCTGTGGATTTGGGAAGACAGATAAATTCTCAGTGTATGGGTGAACCAGCACATTACTTATCTGTGGAGTTATTCTAGGTTCAGTTCTATGACAAGTTTTTCTAGCCAACAGCAACGCCTATTCTGCAAACTCCATAGTGCTTACATAGTTTTTTAGCAACATCAAGGATTTTCCTAATTTCATCATCAAGAAACTTTGAGTTGCACACTCAGTAAGTTCACAAAAACATAGTGAGATAGACACTTGTTTTTACTCTGGTTTCATGGTCAGAGTAGTAGGTATATGAGCACACATTAGTGACCTTCTTATAATAACTGTTTCAGATTATTTAAACTTAATTCGCTTATAATTGAGGCTATCATGCTTATTCGAAAACCAGATTCCTATACGAATATGTTGTAATGTGTTAAGTGTCGTAGTTGCACATTGGTTAGACCAGAGTCTGCCTAAGAGTCTGGTGGGATTGAAAAACTATACATGTCTTTCTCTGGATAAACTTTAGTTTGAGTGATTTGGACATAGATGTGTTTTCTTAATATTATGGATTTTTCAAAAGACAATTGCCAAATATATATATATATATAATCAGAATCTAAAGTCTTGTATATGGTATAGAAGTCCTGCTGAATTTTGATAATTGTCATGTCACTAATGTTATATTTGCTAGACTACCACTGCATTAACAGTGAGTGTGGGCTGGCTGCTTTCTTATGCTTTAATACTCAATATTTGTCATTTGGTACTGGACTGCCTTGGTGTTACATCAAACGCGATTCTAAAAGCTTAGAGATCTCCAGTGAATACTAGAAAGGACTGCCCTTCTAGCATCCAGCCTGTTACTGGGTTTTCGTAACAAGTAGTCAGTATCCTTGTCCAATTATCCATTAGAATTCAATATGATTCAATAGTGTTTCAGGATTACAACTGGTAGTCTACTAACTAGAGAAATTAAAATTTAATAAATTTATTAAGTCTAGAGGTATATTATCAAATTAAATTAAATTAAATTAATCACAGTAATCAAAATAATATCACTTCTCTCGTTTACAATATTATTGTGGTGAAGGCACATATCACTTTTATAATTCTTAAGTCCCCGTTGGTACATTAACTTTTAAATTTAAGATATTACAAATATGTACAAGTGTGTATGTGTGTAAGTGCTCTAAGTAGATCGCTATGTCTCAAGACTCGACTAGACTTAAACAAGGGGACTGACAAAGTCCTAAATAAAACTAACTTCTTGACCGACTGGCAACCAGAATAGTCTGTTTGAACAATAAAAAGAATGCTAAGCCCAAAAAGCAATACAACAAGCAACTGCGACACAATCAGGATCAAGGAGATAATTTAACGACACTAAGTAGGGACCATCAACAGATCCTCCACAAAGTCACAAAAATCCCATACTACTGAATCTAAGTTCAACATAAGAAAATCCCCGACTGTGTTTAATACACAGAAACCAGTACAAATTAGGTCATAAGCTATAGTTCAGGACCTGGTTTGTTTGGGGAAGTGTCTATGCGACAAAACAACCTCAATACAACGTCGAAAATCACTAAGTCTTACAATGTTCTGTGAACAAAGTTCTACAGAACTAACAAGAATAATGAGACAGAAAAAATCTGTCAACCCCCAAGAGGTCTAGAGCAGACTGAATACTTCAGGCGAGGTGAGGACACCCCCCCCCCCTCGATCACTGATAGCCCCCGTGGACAGTACTGCCCAAGCAACAGAAGCCGGCAGAATAACGAGCAAAGAGCGATAATTACGAAAGTAGACAATCAAGACTTGAACTGAGCACATAATATGTTACATCCTACCTAACAAGTCAAATAACAATATAAAGCAATACATTTACGATTTAGCTATTATCGCAAATATAAGCAATATAAAATTAAATGAAAAGGTAATAATTATATATATACATAATAATCATTGCAACCATTCAGGGGTTGCAACACCCCCCAACACGACAGACGGTCACACTAGGAGTTGCATTAATGTCTTTCACATTATTACTGATTACTCATATCAATACAATTTAATATAAATATTAATCAGAGTCACTCTCGTGCTAAGCAGCTCTATCATTCAACAGTGTCAGTTTCACTAGGAAATGCCCCTAGACTAGGGCAGTACACAGTATCGTATCTCTGCATACTCGTGGTTATGTACATCAGTGTAGAAACAGGATAGTGCAGGCTAGCTTGGCACGATGAGGCTCGATTATAGTAGAGGAGACTGCATTCCACTCTTAAGTAGTGGTTGTGGAATGCTATGTAGTATGGACATCTGAGTATGAAACAGCTTAAGGTGTGTAGTGAGGGGGGGGTCTGCGACAGGACAGTGTTGCGCCACACGCAGTACATCACCCGCACCACACTACCCACTCAACACTCAGCTTATGTCTCCTTACACACACAACAATACTGTGAATATATAAATATAATAATTAGACATGACATGAGTATATATAGTTAATATGGGCTGGAGGGATTAAGTTACTTTACTGAATTTGACATAGCAAGTAACAAAAGGTATTTGGGCATAAAATTACATTAATTTAATGTAACTGATAATTATTAAGGATGTGACAGAGCGTCAGCAATTACATTACAATGACCACTTATGTGTTTTATACTAATAGAATAAGGTTGGATTCTGAAGGCCCACCTCATGATCCTAGCATTTTTACTCTTCATGGTGTTTATGTAGGTGAGTGGATTGTGGTCTGAAAAAACGTTAATTTTAAATGGGGAAGTGCCCAAATACACGTCAAAATGTTCCAAGGAAACCACAAGAGCTAGAGCATAATTTTTCTGGTGTCGTTTGAGCTTAGATGAATACTAACATATAGGATGGAGAATATCAGTGGATGTTGACTGTTGGAGCAGCACAGCGCCCACTGCATAACAACTCGCATCTATATGTAAAAAGGGAAGATTGAAATTTGGACTCAACACAGGAGCAGAGGAAAGCAGATGCTTCAACCTTTTGAACAAATCTGAACAATGTCTAGTCCAGATGAACTGAACTTTGCTACTAGAGCTCATAGTGAGAGGTGCAGGTGGAGGTGAGTGTGCTGGCTTGCCTGTCACTTGACACAAGTGACAACGTCGCACATGATCAGCTACTGTTTCCTTCATCTTTGGCCAAGTAAAATGTTTTGCCAGTTTACCCCAGTGTCTTCTTGACACCCAAAAGTCCTCCCATGGGACTATTGTGAGCAAAATCAATGGCTTGTTCACGAAATGTAATGGTAACATAACGAGATGCTTGACTGTGTTGGAAACACTATCAGCTGACAACTTACATGTAGTTTTCTCCATTTAGTACACGTTACTATAATAGTAACAATTATCGAGATCCTTTGCTTCACTCTCAGTAAAATGCTATATCTCTCAGTCTTTCCAGTGACTGATCAACAAACTGATCCTTGATTAAATCATCATGAGTTAGAAATTTAACGTCAGTTGTGTCTGACTAGGTTGATGACCGGGGGGAGTCAGTGTTAATGATCCTGGGAGCAGGCTCACTAAACAACATATTCAACCCCAAATCATTGTCATCCACTAACTCAACAGGAGACAAGGATGGTTGTTGAATCTTTGACATAGCTCTAGTAATTGCGCTGAGAGGAAATAAAATAGGTTTCTCTCTACAAGCCCTTTAATGGCATTTAAATTTTCATCAGTGTTTTTTATCAATCACAAGTGGTTTTTACATATACCAGCATGAAGGATATCGTTCCCTATCAAACAAGTCCACTGACCTGATGGGAAATACACCACTGGATATACCCACTGAATATAACCAGTATAATAGCTTGTTTGAATATAAACTTCGTGCAGAGGCACTTTTTTTAATAACAGCCCCTCCATAGGCTTCTAACAATACATCTATCTTGCAATAGGTATCATCAGTTATGGGCAGTACATCTTCTCTTAATAACGTGAGATAACTGCCAGTGTCTCTGAAAGAAATTATCTCAGTTAGATGTGATTCGTTCAAAACCTACTTTTACCTCTCGAAAAGTAAGGATTCATCGCTGAACGAAAACTTTTCGTCAGATACACTTTCTGACGCTTAGTCATCTATCCTGAGTAACAAATTATCTAAAACAGTAGGATCAGAGGTATTACTAGGGTTTTTGGTGCTTTGTTTTCTCGGAAGAAGATACGACTTGTGTTGGGGCGCCAGCCGTACGACTGCTTCTCGTATCTCTTTCTAACTTATAGCAATACTCTCTAGCATGTCCTTTTCTGTTTTCAATAGGTACATTTTAATTTCTTTTTCTCGATATCAGATTTCTGTCTAGCCACAGAGACAGATTCAGGATTGTGGGGTTTTCCTGGTAAAGGTACGAGAAGTTACAGTAGCAGGTAATCAGGCCGGTAATGAGCAGCTGATTTAAGTTGCCAACTTCTAGGACAATTTTTAGTTAACTTGTTTCTCTGTGTTTTAGTACGTACAAGTTTGTGAGAAATCTCGTAATTGTCTGCTAATGCTGCAGTTTCCAGAATATCAGAGGTAGTATGATCGATCAAATATTCTTGTATGTCAACAGACATACAGTTGTTAAACTCTTCGTGTAGTAACAACTGAACAAGGCTTTCGTAGTTGTTACACTTGGCAGACCTACACCACCTCTCAAATGTAACTTTTTTCTCACGAGCAAACTCTACACAAGTTTGATCTTGTCGTCGTTGTAACATACGAAATGCACGTTGATAACTTACAGGTAACAAGTTATATGTCTCTAGAATAGTTTGTTAGACAGCGTCATAACTAATGTACTTGGCAAATGGTAAAGCAGCAGTACAAGTTTGAGCTCTTCCTGTCAACACTGTATGCAACAAGGTTGCCCAGTGCTTACGTGGCCAGTTCATAGCACGTGCCTGGTTCTCAAACACATCAAAATAGGTGTCTAAGTCACTCTCAAAAAACTTAGGAACCATTGATGCAGCTTTCTGCACATTAAATGTGTCCTGTGATCTATCAGCCTGTTGTCTTCCCAGACGAACATTTTCTCTTTGGAAATCTTCTTCGTTCAATTTCCTCTGTGCCTCTATTTGTGCAGTCTGCAACATAATGAGGCGTTCCAACCTCTCAAACTGTTCCTGAGACCAGTGGGTAATGGAGGAGTAGGGAAATTAACGTGGTCTGGACGGTCCTTAGGTCGGACACTTCGTCCAGCCGTCTCTAGAGAGTCTAGATCTGGTCTAGGATAAGTAGATACAGGTGTAGCATACACTGTACTAGTATGTGGTTGCATCATCCTACCAGCTACACTCTCTACTATGGTGTCAGTGAGGAGGGAAGGTGTGAGCGGAGGTTCACTAGGCTCAGACACTTCTGCCGTAGTTGCTCTTTCTTCTTCATCAAATAGAGTCATACTTCCTAATTGTGACACTAGGCTTTCTGAATCTGAATCATAATCAGACATCTCTGTATGAACAGGAAACAATATATCTTTAATTAATGCTCTGACAGTTTCTGCGGTGTAATTCCTGTTATACGTCACACCGAGATATTTGGCTACTCGCCAACACGTCTGAAGTTTTAATGTACTTAACTCAGACAAAGTCAGAGTATCAATTAACTGTTTCACTTTGGCATACATCACGAAAATAGATGTACTACGAGAGAGTGATTATGGGAAACTATAATCCTAATAGGAATTTTAGTGTTGGTTGTCTTAGAGCTAGAACTCAAACAGTATTTCCATCTCCTTGGATCAAGAGACTCAGTCAGGTACATACATCCACCTGGTATGTTGTACAAGACTAAACTCAAAGTCTTCAGATTAGGAAAGTACTCAAAGTGTTTGATCATAGAGTTACTAGTATGTCAAACTGGACAAATTCACCAACACCTTGGATCAAGAGCCTCCCGGACAGGCCCCCCATTTGTTACATCAAACGCGATTCTAAAAGCTTAGAGATCTCCAGTGAATACTAGAAAGGACTGCCCTTCTAGCATCCAGCCTGTTACTGGGTTTTCGTAACAAGTAGTCAGTATCCTTGTCCAATTATCCATTAGAATTCAATATGATTCAATAGTGTTTCAGGATTACAACTGGTAGTCTACTAACTAGAGAAATTAAAATTTAATAAATTTATTAAGTCTAGAGGTATATTATCAAATTAAATTAAATTAAATTAATCACAGTAATCAAAATAATATCACTTCTCTCGTTTACAATATTATTGTGCTGAAGGCACATATCACATTTATAATTCTTAAGTACTGTCTGGTACATTAACATTTAATAAGATATTACAAATATGTACAAGTGTGTATGTGTGTAAGTGCTCTAAGTAGATCGCTATGTCTCAAGACTCGACTAGACTTAAACAAGTGACTGACAAAGTCCTCAAATAAACTAACTTCTTGACCGACTTGCAATCAGAACAGTCTGCTTGAACAACAAAAAGAATGCTAAGCCCAATAGCAATACAACAAGCAACTGCAACACAATCAGGATCAAGGAGATAATATAACGACACTAAGTAGGGACCATCAGCAGATCCTCCACAAAAGTCACAAAAATCCCATACTACTGAATCTAAGTTCAACATAAGAAAATCCCTGACTGTGATAATACACAGAAACCAGTACAAATTAGGTCATAAGCTATAGTTCAGGACCTGAGTTGTTTAGAGTGTCTATGCGACACACAACCTCAATACAATGTCGAAAATCACTAAGTCTATACAATGTTCTGTGAACAGAGTTCTACAGAACTAACAAGAATAATGAGACAGACAATCTGTCCAACCACCAAGAGAGTCTAGAGCAGACTGAATACTTCAGGCGAGGCGAGGACACCCCCCCTCGATCACATGATAGCTCCGTGGACAGTACTGCCCAGCAACAGAAGCCGGCAGAATAACGAGCAAAGAGCGATAATTACAGTAGTTAGACAATCAAGACTTGAACTGAGCACATAATATGTTACATCCTACCTAACAAATCAAATAACAATATAAAGCAATGCATTTACGATTTAGCTATTATCGCAAATATAAGCAATATAAAATTAAATGAAAAGGTAATAATTATATATATACATAATAATCATTGCAACCATTCAGGGGTTGCAACACTTGGAGACTTAGTGAGTCGTTCCTCACTACCTCATTCCAGCTAAAATGAATCTGCTTGGAATTCTTACTAATTTCTGCAACATGGGAAGCTCCTGATCTTATATTGATTGCAACACGAAAAGCCTAGAACTGCTATTCAACTCTTCATAAAAAAGGCTACAATATATAAACATAAGCTAATATAAGCACTGTTTCCTCGTATAAACTATATAAACACTGATAATATCATAAACATTATGACCCTATATTATCATGGTTTCCTCATATAAACATTGATATAAAAACATTATAAGCCTATATAAGCATAGTTTCTTCAAATGAAGACTGAAACATATATAAACATTGACACCCAGTATATAAGAATGTTCTACATTACCATCATAAGTTCTCACATCATCTCGTGCAACATTTCTCCAATAATTTACACACAACTGATACATGATAATTGTCAAGAATCAGTGTTCATTAAAATGTAGTAACTAAATGTATGAGTCTAACAAAATTAAAAGTGTTATTGAATAACTTGATTAATGGTGGTGGTGGTCGTGGTTCATGTCGTTTGGTAGTGGTGGTTTGTGTCGTGTGGTGGTGGTGGTTTGTGTCGTGTGGTGGTGGTGCTTTGTGTCGTGTGGTGGTGGTTTGTGTCGTGTGGTGGTGGTTTGTGTGGTGTTTGTGGTGGTTTGTGTGGTGTGGTGGTGGTGGTTTGTGTCGTGTGGTGGTGGTTTTGTTATTGTTGTTCTTACTGCTGAACAGCGGTTTGGTGACGATGAAGGTAGCGTAGGTAGCAATGATACGTTCTTCGGAGGCTTCTTACTTTATTGATAAGCAGTGGTGGGTTACACAGGCTTGTGTGTTTGTGCCCATGGCCTGGGCAGGGCCATGCCCACGAGAGAGAGCTGGGAGCACTTGTGTCTTGCTGCTAGGCCGCTGTGTGAGTGAGGGCGAGGCAAGTCTGGGCATACTGAAGTGGCTAGGCCTATAGGTGGCAGCACCAGCATGGCACAAAATATGAACTAAGCTGGCAGACAGCATGGGCTGTCTGTGCAGACAGTACAGGCTGTCTACATACGCTCGGCCACCTACCGCGCGTCGTCCCGACGCGACAATACTGGTAGTAAAAGAAACTCGGTCTCTCTCTCGTAGGAACAGGGCACAAAATACAAAATAAAAACATATATATACATATGGACATGGAAAAAAAACTTCCTACAGGGAGGGAAGAAAAAACATGTGGGGTGTGCTAAACATCGTGGTCATAGGCAGTGAGCGTCGATGGGCATCACTGCACGCCTTCCTGCGTCTGGACAGATACTGCAACACGGGAGACATCGCTGCGGCTGAGCTGTGACGTAACAGGGTACGGTCTCCTCTGGAACGGTGAAGCAGACATCGTAGGAGTCGCTGCAGGTTTTCACTCAACCTGGGGCACGACATGCTGGTGCCCTCGAGTGAGGCGTCGACAAAACTCGGCAACTGGGCAGGACTTCTAGCAAGCGACTCAGGAGGACACTTCTCGACTGGTACTGTCGCTGGGCTGTCACTGCCGGCGAGCGTGGAGCGAGTTGTGGAGCGAGTCGTGGCAGAGACGACTGGGCGAAACATCTGGGAGTCGTAACATCATATACCAGACTGCAGTGAGAGAGCTAGCAGTCAAAGTGACATCATCTTTGTGCAGGCTGCTCACTGAGCTTGTGACACGAGGCTGACACAGCGCCTGCCGACAGGCCTGGCTGCGGCTTGACGAGTATCATCTCTCGACAGTTGGAGTTATAGCAGAGGTTAGTCTAAGCGTCCCCAGACTTGTTTCTCTACATATAACTGCACTCTGAAGGTCTGGAGGTGAAGTGAAACAAATCTCGATGGGAATCGTAGCAGGTACGATTCTGCAGAACACGAGCGACGAGCATAAAAGCTTTCTGTACAAGAGGGCTCGTACGCTCAGGGCTGAGTAATCAGCTGTCAAACACACTGGTCACACGGGTGACTTAGAACAGTGGTGCCACTCAGGTCTGGCTCAGACCTCACTGGACACAAGGAAACTTTAAAAACACACCGCTGTACATACGGTACAACATGGCTTAAACTAGCAAATGATGCTTTTCTGTGCACAAAACTGACACTAAGACATACTAAAATGTGAGAACACTGACTGAGAGGAATTAATTAACACACGACATATATTTTCTCTCAATCTTCTCGACAATACTGAAATAATTACTGAACACTCGATGGTGACATCATGTGATGTCAGGCGTGATGTCGCGAGGTGACGTCAGCAGCACTGTGACGTCAGCAGACATCTCGAGGTGACGTCAGGCAGACATCGTGAGGTGACGTCAGCAGACATCTCGAGGTGACGTCAGAAGACATCTCGAGGTGACGTCAGAAGACATCTCGAGGTGACGTCAGGCAGACATCGTGAGGTGACGTCAGCAGACATTCTCGAGGTGACGTCAGCAGACATCTCGAGGTGACGTCAGGCAGACATCGTGAGGTGACTTCAATGTGATGCGGGCAGCAGACCACAGCATGTGGCCTGGGATATCTGGTAACTCACGTGGCTTTGTAGGTCTACGTGACATCGGCCACACCCAACGTGGTGTCGATCCACGTGGTGTCGTGATCTACGTGGCATGCTGATCCACGCAGCTTCGAGTGGCCTTGGGCACTCGGATACACAGCTCTGGCAATGAATCACACGAAAAACAGCAGAAAACACAGCAGAGGGAGTGGGCAGTGGTGAGTGGTGTTATGGTAGACGGGTGAGCGTGAGTAGGGCGAGTATGGGCAAGGTGAGGAAACAGCCACTTCCTCTCCTCTCCTCCCCACCCACAAATACGTAGAGAACTAACACTGGATGCAGAAATCACCACAAAAACTCACATCTGGCTTGCTGAAACGGCTGTGCTGAGCTGAACAACAACAGCAACATATAAGTGGCGCTGAACACGTGACTTGAGAAACAGCGTGGGACACTGTAGCGTGGGACGCTGTAGCGTGGGGTCACTGTGATGCCACTTACAATTCTCGAAGATTTCGACAAATTTCGGCTGGATCCTGCTTGTACCTGTGTCTGGATGCTCAAAAGTGCAGACACGACATCAGGATAACTCGTTGAGAGACGGATGCTTCTTGTGTAGGATGATGAAGTGAACATGACTTCATACCTCTTCCTCCCTCTCTCCAGGCAAAACACAACTGCTGCGGAGCACCGCTGCTTACCAATGTTATTGCTGTTCTTACTGCTGAACAGCGGTTTGGTGACGATGAAGGTAGCGTAGGTAGCAATGATACGTTCTTCGGAGGCTTCTTACTCTATTGATAAGTAGTGGTGGGTTACACAGGCTTATGTGTTTGTGCCCATGGCCCGGGCAGGGCCATGCCCACGAGAGAGAGCTGGGAGCACTTGTGTCTTGCTGCTAGGCTGCTGTGTGAGTGAGGGCGAGGCAAGTCTGGGCATACTGAAGTGGCAAGGCCTATAGGTGGCAGCACCAGCATGGCACGAAATATGAACTAAGCTGGCAGACAGCATGGGCTGTCTGTGCAGACAGTACAGGTTGTCTACAGTTTGTGTCGTGTGGTGGTGGTGGTGGTTTGTGTCGTGTGGTGGTGGTTTGTGTCGTGTGGTGGTGGTGGTTTGTGTCGTGTGGTGGTGGTGGTGGTGGTGGTGGTTTGTGTCGTGTAGTGGTGGTGGTTTGTGTCGTGTGGTGGTGGTGGTTTGTGTCGTGTGGTGGTGGTGGTTTGTGTCGTGTGGTGGTGGTGGTTTGTGTCGTGTGGTGGTGGTGGTTTGTGTCGTGTGGTGGTGGTGGTGGTGGTTTGTGTCGTGTGGTGGTGGTTTGTGTCGTGTGGTGGTGGTGGTTTGTGTCGTGTGGTTGTGGTGGTGGTGGTTTGTGTCGTGTAGTGGTGGTGGTTTGTGTCGTGTGGTGGTGGTGGTTTGTGTCGTGTGGTGATGGTGGTTTGTGTCGTGTGGTGGTGGTGGTTTGTGTCGTGTGGTGGTGGTGGTGGTTTGTGTCGTGTAGTGTTGGTGGTGGTTTGTGTCGTGTAGTGGTTGTTTGTGTCGTGTGGTTTTGGTATTGGTGGTTCTTGTCGTGTGGTGGAGGTGCTGGTGGTTCGTGTCGTGTGGTGGTGGTGCTGGTGCTGGTGCTTGTGGTGGTCAGTGTCGTGTGGTGGT
Organism: Cherax quadricarinatus; assembly: GCF_026875155.1. NCBI lineage: Eukaryota > Metazoa > Arthropoda > Malacostraca > Decapoda > Parastacidae > Cherax > Cherax quadricarinatus. The sequence continues at coordinate 4,347,808 of NC_069444.1, read as the reverse complement.
GGTGGTGCTGGTGGTTCGTGTCGTGAGGTGGTTCTGATGATCGTCAGTTTCGTGTGGTGGTGGTGGTCCATGTCGTGTGGTGGTGGTGGTCGTCCGTGACGTGTGGTGAGGGTGGTGGTGATGGTGGTGATCATTGTCGTGTGGTGGTGGTCCGTGTTGTGTGGTAGAGGTGGTGGTGGAGGGACTGGTGGTGGTCCCTGTCGTGTGGTGATGGTGGTTGTGCTGGTGGTGATCAGTGTAGTGTGGTGGTGGTCCGTGTTGCGTGGTGGTTGTGCTGGTGGTGATCAGTGTAGTGTGGTGGTGGTCCGTGTTGCGTGGTGGTGGTGGTGGGACTGGTGGTGGGCAGAGTCATGTGGTGGTTGTGGTGGCGGTGCTTTTCGTTCATGTCGTGTGGTGATGGTGGTAGTGCTGGTGGTGGTCTGCGTCGAGTGGTAGTGGCGCTGGTGGTGGTGCTGGTCAGAGTCGTGTGATATTGTAGGTGGTGTTGGTGGTGGTGCTGGTGGTGATGCTGGTGGTGGTCAGTGTCGTGTGGTGGTGGTGGTGCTGGTGGTTGTCTATGTTGTGGAGTGGTGCTGGTGGTAGTGGTGGTGGTGGTTCATGTCGTGTGGTCGTGGTGGTGATGCTGGTGGTCGTCCGTGTCGAGTGGTGGTGGTGCTGGTGGTATTGGTGGGGTGGTGATGGTGGTAGTGCTGGTGGTGATTGTGGTGGTGGTGGTGATGGTGGTTGTGGTGGTGGTGCTGGTGCTGGTGGTCGTCTGTGTCGAGTGGTGGCGGTACTGAAGGTTGTCAATGTTGTGTGGTGTTGTGGTGATGGTGATGGTGGTGTTAGTGGTGGTGGTGGTGATGGTGGTGTTAGTGGTGGTGATGGCGATGGTGGTGGTAGTGGTGGTGGTGGGGATGGTGGTCCATGTCGTGTGGTGGTGGTGTTGGTGGTGGTATTGTTTCGGGTTGTGGTCCGTGTCGTGTGGTGGTGCTGGTGGATGTCCGTGTCGTTTGGCGGTAGTGCTGGTGCTGCTGGTGCCGGCGGTGGTTCGTTTCATGTGGTGGTGGTGGTGGTGCTGGTGGTGGTCCGTGTCGAGTGTTGGTGGTGCTGCGTGTGGTTCGTGTCGTGTGTTGGTAGTGGTGGTGGTCAGCATTGTCTGGTTATGGTCAGTGTTGTGTGGTGGTGACGCTAATTGCTGTGTAGTGGTGGTGATCAGTGTTGTGTGGTGGTAGTGGTCATTGTTGTGTTGTGGTGGTCAGTCTTGGGTGGTAGTTGTACTCACCTAGTTGAGGTTGCAGGGACCGAGTCCTACCTCCCGGCCCCGCCCCTTCACTGGCCGCTACTAGGTCATCTCCCTGAACCGTGAGCTTTATCATACCTCTGCTTAAAGCTATGTATGGATCCTGCCTCCACTACATCGCTTCCCAAACTATTCCACTTCCTGACTTCTCTGTGGCTGGAGAAATATTTCCTAACATCCCTGTGATTCATCTGTGTCTTCAACTTCCAACTGTGTCCCCTTGTTGCTGTGTCCCATCTCTGGAACATCCTGTCTTTGTCCACCCTGTCAATTCCTCTCAGTATTTTGTATGTCGTTATCATGTCCCCCTATCTCTCCTATTCTCCAGTGTCGTCAGGTTAATTTCCCTTAACCTCTCCTCATACAACATACCACTTAGCTCTGGGACTAGTCTTGTTGCAAACCTTTGCACTTCGTCTAGTTTCTTTACGTGCTTGGCTAGGTGTGGGTTCCAAACTGGTGCCACATACTCCAATATGGGCCTAACGTACACGGTGTACAGGGTCCTGAACGATTCCTTATTAAGATGTCGGAATGCTGTTCTGAGGTTTGCCAGGCGCCCATATGCTGCAGCAGTTATTTGGTTGATGTGCGCTTCAGGAGATGTTGACTGGTGTTATACTCACCCCAAGATCTTTTTCCTTGAGTGAGGCTTGTAGTCTCTGGCTCCCTAGACTGTACTCCGTCTGCGGTCTTCTTTGCCCTTTCCCAATTTTCATGACGTCGCACTTGGTGGGGTTGAACTCAGGAGCCAGATTACTGGACCAGGTTTACAGCCTGTCCAGATCCCTTTTTAGTTCTGCCAGGTGCTTTAGTGTTGTGTGGTGGTAGTAAGTGTTTTTGTGGTTGTGGTTTTGGAGGTGAGAGTTATGTGCTGGTTGTGGTTTGAGTAGTGATTATTGTAGTGTTTCAGTGTTGAGTGGTGGTGTGTGGTCATTGTTGTGTGGTGGTGTGGTGTGGTGGTCAGTGTTGTGTGGTGGTGGTGGTTAGTGTTGTATGATGGTGGTGTGTGGTTCAGCGTTGTGTGGTGGTGGTTAGTGTCTTGTGGTGGTGGTGTTGTGCGGTAGTAGTTGTCAGTGTTGTATGGTGGTGGTGGTGGTGGTGGTAGTTACTGTTTGTAATGGTGGTGGTGGTAGGTAGTGTTTTGTGGTGGTGTGGCGAGTGTTGTGGTGGTGTGGTGATAGTGTTTTGTAGTGTGTATTGGTGAGTGTTTGTGTGTAGTGGTTGTCAGTGCTGTAGTGGTGGTGGTGAGTGTTGTGTTGAAGTAGTGGTTAGTGTTGTGTGGTAGTGTTGGTCAGTGTTGTGTGGTGGTGATGATCAGTGTTGTGTAGTAGTGATGGTCAATGTTGTGTGGTGGTGATGGTCAGTGTTGTGTGATGGTGATGGTCAGTGTTGTGTGATGGTGATGGTCAGTGTTGTGCGATAGTGGTGGTCAATGTTGTGTAGTAGTGATGGTCAATGTTGTGTAGTAGAGATGGTCAATGTTGTGTGGTGGTGATGGTCAGTGTTGTGTGATGGTGATGGTCAGTGTTGTGCGATAGTGGTGGTCAATGTTGTGTAGTAGTGATGGTCAATGTTGTGTGGTGGTGATGGTCAGTGTTGTGTGATGGTAATGGTCGGTGTTGTGTGATGGTGATGGTCAGTGTTGTGCGATAGTGGTGGTCAATGTTGTGTAGTAGTGATGGTCAATGTTGTGTGGTGGTGATGGTCAGTGTTGTGTGATGGTGATGGTCAGTGTTGTGCGATGGTGATGGTCAGTGTTGTGTGGAGGTGATGGTCAGTGTTGTGTAATGGTGGTGGTCAGTGTTGTGTGGTGGTGATGGTCAGTGTTGTGTGATGGTGATGGTCAGTGTTGTGTGGAGGTGATGGTCAGTGTTGTGTGGTGGTGATGGTCAGTATTGTTTTGTGGTGGTGGTCAGTGTTGTTTGGCGGCGATGGTCAGTGTTGTGTGGTGGTAGTGGTCAGTGTTGTTTGGTGGTGGTGGTGGTGGTGGTGGTGGTGGTGGTTAGTGTTTTGTTGTAATGGTGGTGAGTGTTGTGTGGTAGTGGTGGTCAGTGTTGTGTGTTGGTGTTACAAAAAATGCGATTTCTAATAAGGTTAGAGATCTCCAGTGAATACTAGAAAGGACTGCCCTTCTAGCATCCAGCCTGTTACTGGGTTTTTGTAACAAGTAGTCAGTATCCTTGTCCAATTATCCATTAAAATTCAGTAAGATTCAATAGTGCTTCAGGATTACTACTGGTAGGCTACTAATTAAAGAAATTAAAATTTAATAAGTTTATTAATAACAATGAATGTAAGTAAGTAAGTAAGTAAGTAAGTAAGTTTATTCAGGTATATACACAAATACAGTTACATAGAATTATCGTACATAGCAGCATATGTGTAGAGAACCTGGGATAACCCAAAAAAGTCAGACAGAGTGACTTATTTCCATTGGGGTCCTTTTACCTTATTATTATAATATAAAGGTTATAATATTTTCTTATTATTCTACAATGAAGATAACATCTTATTATCATACTAAAAAGACTATCTACTACACCAAGGTCATTAAGACTATCTACAATACGAGGGTCATTACTAGGAATAAAGTCAAATTTACACGTATGTTAGCTAAAAAATAGAAAATCATTCCCCTCCCTTTCTGAAGCTACATTCATCAGACACCTTTTGGCACTCTTCTTGAACTGGTTCATGTTATGACTGGCTTTGACATGTGCGGGCAGTCTGTTCCATTCCTTTATTGCTGTACAATAAAAGGTGTTTGAAGCCTGGCTCCCAACTGTGGGTACTACAAAGTTGTGCTCTCTCCCCCTGGTACTATGATTGCTTTGGTTCCCAACTTTGACAAAATTGACAGCAAGATATTCTGAACGCTGTTTTACTCTGTCTTCAACATTCAGCATATCCAACTGCTGTAATTCATCCTGGCCTACATGCTCTCTTGGCACCAGCCCCAGGATGAATCTTACGATTTTGTTCTGGGTGATTTGCAGTCTTTCAGTTTTTTTGTCAAGGCAGAGTACCATGAAGAGCAAGCGTAATCCATATGGCATTGTATAAGGGCTAGACATAGGGTCCTGCGAGCCTCAGTAGGTAGACACTGTGCTTGTCTATACAGGAACTTCAGTCTGGCATTCGCTTTCTTTATTACATTGTTCCCCATCAATTCTCCTGACATGCATGGGTCAAAGGGGATTCCCAGATATTTTACTGAAGAAATCAAAGTGATGGGCTCCCCATTACACTGAACATTAAAATTATTTACCTTTCTCAGTTTATGTTTCGTGCCAAAGAGAATAGCTTCAGTTTTCCCGAGGTGTAATGATAGTTTGTTGTCTACTAACCATTTGCTGCAGGACTCCAGTTCCAGTGTTAAAACATTAGCTATATCTTGTGGGTCTTTACCTGTCACTAACAGAGCACTGTCATCTGCATACAGTAGGAGTTTGCACTTGACACTGATAGGCATATCATTGACATAACATAAGAATAATAAGGGACCCAGAATACTACCTTGGGGAACTCCACATGTTATCGGCAGGGGTTCTGATTCCGTTTTGTTGATTTTGACTATTTGTCTCCTGTTGCTAAGGTAGGACTTAAACCAGTCTACAGAACCTATACCGATAGCTTGAAGTTTATTACATAATATATTGTGGTTGACAGTATCGAAGGCCTTTTGCAGGTCTAAGGTTACCATACCTATGAGGTTCCCCTTTGACATTTCAGTTCTCAGGTAATCCATCAGATTAATAAGGGAGGTATCGGTTGAGTAGGATCTTCTAAAGCCCGATTTATAGCTATGGAGAATGTTGTTGTCATTAAGGTACTTAACTACTTGACAGTACACCACCCTCTCTAGAATTTTAGATATTATACTGAGTATACTAACAGGCCTATAGTTGCTGACATCAGACCAACTATTTTTCTTGAAGATAGGAGGTTTGAAATTGTCTAGGCGTATATTATCAAAGTAAATTAAATTAATCAATTGAATATAAAATAGGATACAAGTTCCTACACTTCTCTCGTGTACAGTAGTGTAGATCTGAAGGCTCATGTCACATCTTCATGGCTTTTAAGTACCATCTGGTACATTGTTGTATTTAATAACATAGTATAAAAATATACAAGTAAGTTTGTATGTATGTGTGTAAGTGCTCTAAGTAGCTCGCTATGTCTCAAGACTCGACTAGACTTATCCAGTGACTGACTAAAAGTCCTCACATAAACTAACTTCTTGACCAACCTGGCAATCAGAACAGCATGCTTGAACAATAAAACGGCTGATAAAGCCGAACAGCAATATAACAAGCAACAGCGACACAGAATCAGGAACAAGGAGAAAATTTAAAACAACACTAAGTAGGGACAATCTGCAGATCTCCCACAAAAGTCACAAAACTCCATTCTACTGAATCTAAGTTCAGCATTAGAAAATCCCCGACTGTGACAGTACACAGATACCAGTACAAGTTAGGTCAGAAGCTACAGCTCAGGACCTGAGTTTCTCAGAGTGTCTATGAGACACACAATCTCAGTAGAAAGTCGAAAATCATAAGTCCAGCAATGTACTGTGAAACAGAGTTACATAGAACCAACAACAAGAAAGTGACAGAGACGATCTTCCAACAAGGGCCAGCAAGGGAGAGCAGTAAAGGGACCTCTTGTTAGAAGCACGTCAAACAATGTCTCGTGCAGCCCAGGCAGACTACTCCAGGTGAGGTGTGATCACTCCCTCTGATCACGTGACTCTCCGTGGACTGCTGCTGCCCAGCAACACAGAGAAGCCGGCAGCGTAACGAGCGAAGTGATTGTTAGACAAGGCCATCAGCTACTTAACACTTGAACTATGAGCACTGAATAATATATAAATGTTACATCTGACCTAATAATATAACTAAATCAAATAAAAAAAAATATAAAGCAATATATTTACGATTTAGCTAATATCGCAAATATAAGCAATATAAAATTATATGAACAGGTAATATACATTATATACATTGTGACCCATTCAGGGGTCGCAATAGTTGATGGTGGTCAGTGTTGTGTGGTGGTGGTGGTGGTGGTGGTGGTTACTGTTGTATGATGGTGGTGGTGGTGGTGGTGGTGGTGGGTTACTGTTGTATGATGGTGGTGGTGGTGGTGGTGGTAGTGTTGTATGATGGTGGTGGTGATGGTGGTGGTGGTGGTGGTGGTGGTTAGTGTTGTATGTGGTGTGGTGGTCAGTGTTGTGTGGATGTGGGGTGGTAGTATTTTGTGGTGATGGTGGTAAGTGTTGTGTGGTAGTGGTTGTCGTGTTATATGTGGTGGTGGTAGTAGTTTGTGTGTGTTGTGTGGTGGTTGTAGTGAGAGTTGTGTGGTGGTGAGTGTTGTGTGGGGTTGGTGGTGGTAGTTAGTGTTGTGTGGGGGTGGTGGTGGTGGTTAGTGTTTGTGGTGGTGGAAGTGAGTGTTGTGTGGTGGTGGAGGTGGTGGTTAGTGTTGTATGATGGTGGTGGTGGTCAGTGTTGTGTGGTGGTGGTAGTGTTGGTGGTGGTGGTTAGTGTTGTATGATGGTGGTGGTGGTCAGTGTTGTGTGGTGGTGGTAGTGTGGTGGTGGTGGTGGTGGTTAGTGTTGTTTGATGGTGTGTGTGGTCAGTGTTGTGTGGTGGTGGTAGTGTTGGTGGTGGTGGTGGTGGTTAGTGTTGTATGATGGTGGTGGTGGTCAGTGTTGTGTGGTGGTGGTGTGGTGGTTAGTGTTTTGTGGTGATAGTGGTGAGTGTGAGTGGTAGTGGTTGTCATGTTGTATGGGTGTGGTGGTGGTGGTAGTAGTTAGTGTGTTTTGTAGTGGTGGTGGTGAGTGTTGTGTGTGGTCTGGTGGTGGTGGTGAGTGTTGTGTGGGGGTGGTGGTGGTAGTTAGTGTTTGTGGTGGTGGAGGTGAATGTTGTGTGGTGGTGGAGGTGGGGTGGTTAGTGTTTTGTGGTGTGGTGGTGAGTGTTATGTGGTAGTGGTTGTCAGTGTTGTATGTTGGTGGTGGTGTAGTGTTGTGTGGTGGTGGTGGTAGTTAGTGTTTTGTGGTAGTGGTGAGTGTTGTGTGGTGGTGGTGGTAGTATTTTGTGGTGGTAGTCGTCGTTAGTGTTGTGTGGTAGTGGTGTTTCAATGTTGTGTAGTGGAGGTGGTCAATGTTTGGTGGTGGTGGTTAGTGTTGTATGATGGTGGTGGTGGTCAGTGTTGTAGTGTGGGGGGGTTGTCAGTGTTGTATGGTGGTGGTGGTGACTGTTGTGTCGTAGTAGTGATTAGTGTTGTGTGGTGGTGGTTGGTTAGTGTTGTTGTTTCTGGTGGTCAATGTTGTGTGATGGTGGTGGCCATGTTGTTGGTGGAGAGTGGTGAGTGTTGTGCGATAGCGCTGGTCAATGTTGTGTGGTGGGGGGAGTAGTCAATGTTGTGTATTGGTGGTGGTCATGTTGTGTGGTAGTCATGGGTCAGGATGGTCAGTGTTTTTGGTGGGTGGTGGTGTTCAGTGTTGTGTTGTGGTGGTGGCTGTGTTATTGGGGCTGTTGATGGTCGTGTTGTGGGGTGGTTGGTGGTCAGGGGTTGTGTGGTGGTGATGGTCAGTGTTGTGTGGTGGTGATGGTCAGTGTTGTGTGGAGGTTGTGAGTGTGGTCGTGTTGTGTGGTGGTGGAGGCAGTGGTGTGTGGTGGGGGAGGTCAGTGTTGTGTGTGGTGGCGGTGGTCAGTATTTTGTGGTGGTGGTGGTCAGTGTTGTGTGGTGGTGGTCGTGTTGTGTGATGGATGTGGTCAGTGTTGTGTGGTGGTGATGGTCAGTGTTGTGTGGTGGTGATGTTCAGTGTTGTGTAGTGGTGATAGTGAGTGTTGTGTAAGGTGGTGGTCAGTGTTGTGTGGTGATGATGGTGAGTGTTGTTTGGAGTGATGGTGAGTGTTGTGTGGTGGTGATGATCAGTGTTGTGTGTGTGGTGGTGGTCAGAATATGTGGTGGTGATGGGCAGTGTTGTGTTGGGGGTTTTGGTCAGTGTGTGTGTGGATGGTGGTCAGTGTGTTTTTGGTGGTGGTAGTGGCCAGTGTTGTGTTGGTGGTGGTGGTCAGTGTTGTGAGGTGGTGGTGGCCAGTGTTGTGTGGTGGTGGTTGTCCGTGTTGTGTGGTGCTTGTGGTCAGTTGTTGTGTGGTGGTGGTGGTCAGTGTTTAGTGTGGTGATGGTCAGTGTTGTGTGGATGGTGGTGGTCGTGTTGTGTGGTGCTGTTGGTCAGTGTTGTGTGGTGGTGAGGGTCAGTGTTTGTGTGGAGGTGGTCAGTGTTGTGTGGTGGTGATGGTCAGTGTTGTGTGGTGGTGATGGTCACTGTTGTGTGGTGGTGATGGTCAGAGTTGTTTGGTGGTGGTGGTCTGTGTTGTGTGGTGGTGATGGTCAGTGTTGTCTGGTGGTGGTGGTCAATGTTTTTGTGGTGGCGATGGCCAGTGTTGTTTGGTGGTGTGGTCAGTGTTTGTGGTGGTGATGGTCAGTGTTGTGTGGGAGGTGGTGGTCAGTGTTGTGTGGTGGTGATGGACAGTGTTGTTGTGTGGTGGTGTTTTAGTCAGTGTTGTGTGGAGGTGGGTCGGGTGTTGCGTGGTGGTGATGGTCAGTGTTGTGTGGTGGTGATGGTCAGTGTTGTTGTGGTGGTGATGGTCAGTGTTGTGTGGAGCTGGTCAGTGTTGTGTAATGGTGATGGTCAGTTTTGTGTTGGAGTTTATCAGTGTTGTGTAGATGGGGATGGTCAGTGTTGTGTGGTGGTGATGTTCAGTGTTGTGTGGAGGTGGTGGTGGTAGTGGTGACGGTCAGTGTTGTGTGGTGGTGGTGCTCAGTGTAGTGTGGGTGGTGGTGGTTGTCAGTGTTGTGCTGCGGTGGGTGGTCGTTGTTGTGTGGTGGTGATGGTCAGTGTTGTGTGGTGGTGGTGGTCAATGTTGTGTGGTGGTGATGGTCAGTGTTTTGTGGGGGTGGTGGTGGTGGTCAGTGTTGGGTGGTGGTGGGGGTTCAGTGTTGTGTGTTGGTGATGGTCAGTGTTGTGTGGTGGTGATGGTCAGTGTTGTGTGGTGGTGGTGGTCAGTCTTGTCTGGTGGTGGTGGTGGTCAGTGTTGTGTGGTGGTTGTGGTCAGTGTTGTGTTGTGGTGGTGGTCATGTTGTGTGTTGTGATGGTCAGTGTTGTGTGGTGGTGATGGTCAGTTTTGTGTGTTGCTGGTGGTCAGTGTTGTGTAGTGGTGGTCAGTGTTGTGTGGTGGTGGTGATAAGTGTTGTGTTGTTGTAGTGGTCAGTGATTCACCTTAATACAGTGGTACACCTCAATCATATCTCCCCTGATTCTTTGGCCTTCTAGAGAGTGCAGATTCAGGGCCCTCAGTCTATCCTCTCAGGGAAGATTTCTGATTCATAGGATCAACTTTGTCACCCTGCTTTGTATGTTTTCCACTGCATTTACACCCATTCTGTAATACGGTTACCAAAACTGTGCAGCATAATCTAAATGAGGCCTAACCCAAGACATATAGAGTTGAAGACCAACCTGAGGACTTCTATTATTTATATTTCTTGATATGAAGCCAATGATTCTGTTAGCTTTATTGTGAACACTTATGCACTGTTGTCCTGGTTTCAGGTTACTGCTAACCAGAACTCCTAAATCCTTTTCGCATTCAGTAATATTAAGATCTACATTATTTAGTTTATATGTGGCATGGTTATTTTCCTGTTCAACATTTAGAACTTTGCATTTGTCTATATTAAACTGCATCTGTAACTTCTCCGACCACTGCATCAATCTTTATAAATCATCCTGGAGTGCTCTAATGTCCTCATCAGCACTAATTGGATGGCCTGTTTTGGTGTCATCAGCAAATTTGCGTATGTCGCTATTAATTCCCTCATCTATATCGTTTATGTAAATTGAGAACAGCAAGGAGCCCAATACTGACCCCTGTGGAACACCGCTTTTGACGTGATCTTATTTTGATTTCTCCCCATTTATGCAAACTCTCTGCTGCGTATTTGTCAAATATTCCTCTTTCCAGGAAAAAAATTCTCCTACTCTGCAATTATTGATTCCATAAATTTTCTCACTATGGAGGTAAACCTTATTGATGTATAGTTCGAAGCTAAGGACCTGTCACCTGCCATTTTCACTTGTCTGGCACTATGCTAGTTTGTAGTGATATATTGAAAAGATTAGCTAAAGGTATGCTAAGTTCCTCTTTACATTCCTTTGAAACCCTTGCAAACAGTTCATCAGGGCCTTGGGATTTGTTAGGTTTCAATTTCTCTATTTGTCTGAGGACCATGTCACTACCCCTAATCGTGCATAGTTTATTATCGTCTTATTCTTCATAATTAAATATTTCTGGAATTTCGCTAGTATCTTCCTGAGTAAAAAACTGAGAGGAAGTAAGTGTTGAAAAGTTCACACATTTCCTTATCACTGTCAGTGATCTGACCTGAGTTACTCTTTAAGTTTTGCGGTCAGTGTTGTGTGGTGGTGGTGAACAGTGTTGAGTGGCATTGGTTGTGGTTAGTATTGTGTGGTTGTGGTGATTGTTGATGTCAGTTGTGTATGGTGGTGGTGGTCAGTGTTATGTGGTCGTAGTGTTCATAGTTCTGTTGTGATAGTAGTCAGTGTTGCGTAGTGATGGTGATCAATGTTGTTTGATAGTAGCGGTCAGTGCTGAATGGTGGTTGTAGTGATCAGTGTTTGTGGGGATATTCAGTATTGTGTGGTGGTGGTGGTCAGTGTTGTGTTATAGTTGTGATCATTGTTAAAACTTGCATTTGTATCAGTGTGGGACCTCTGTTAACCTTTGTACAGTGTATAATTATACCAAGCTGGATCAGTCTTGTAGCCAGCTGGCCCAGTGACTTACACGCTGGCGTGGAGGTTTACAACTCACTCGCCACACATTCAATCACCGCCCGTGATATGGTTTGATTGCAGTCATGCCATTATGATTTCGCGAGTCTTGATCATTGTTGTCTGGTGGTCATGATCATTGTGTGGTGATGGTGGTGGTGGTCAAAGCTGTGTGATGATGGTGGTGGCGGTCAGTGCTCTGTGGTGATAGTGGTGGTTGTAGTCAGTGTTGTTTTGGAGTGGAAGTGGTAATTATTATTGTGTGATAGTGGTGGTCAGTGTTGTGGGTTGGTAGTGGTCAGTGTTGTGGGGTGGTGGTGGTGGTCAGTAGTGTGATAATGGTGGTGATCAGTGTCTATGAATCATCATCATCAGCTGGGTCAGGCCTTCTCGTAAAGGTACAGTTGGGTTGAAGGGATACCAGGACATCAGACTGTGGTCTTCATCAATGTTACTGATTGGTGCGTTGGGTGAAGTGTAGCTGCAGGTTCTGTACCACCATCCTCCTCCCCCACGCTCAGCAGCACAGTTGACTGCTGTGGAATGTTACGTATTATTCATTACTTCATCACATGTCTCTCTCATACACTCAGTTACCAGTTTATTAGGTACACCAGTACATCTGCTCCTTTCTCTTTATCCTTCCTGCTCATTTCTGTTTTTTCACTATACCTATTACTGTCCTTGTCACCTAGTGCCACTGACTTTCCAATATCCACCTCATTCTACGTATTACTAGTTCCTTAAAACTCACAATATTACTACACTGGGACTTCACTGTTTCCCGCCAAAAACCCATATCACTAACTATTTCTAGTTTAAGGCCATAACAGCTCCCTTCACTGCAGTTGCCAGTGCTCCCACCCCAGATCTAGATAAGTGAACCCCATCCCTGGCATACATGTCATTTCTGCCATAGAAGAGGTCCCAGTTGTCAAGGAATGTTATTGCATTTTCCTTACAGTGTTTGTCCAGCCAGCAATTGACACTAATTGCCCTGGACAACCATTCATTTCCAACTCCTTCCTTAGCAAAATACCACATATTATGGGGTTCCTTCCCTTCTTCCTAATTACGTCTATTGGTGACCTATACCTGCTACTCAGGTCCTCACCTCTATGTCTGCCAACATCGTTGCGCTGAGAGAGATAATAGGATTGCTCCCATTACGTCTCATCATGTCGTCCAGACAGCTAACAATATCCTTCATCCCAGCCCCTGGAAAATACACCATCTGCCTCCTCTTCCTATCCCTAAGAAAAAAGCCCTGCCCATGAACTTAATTAATTTGACTGTCCCCAATTAAAAATGTTCTTACCTCGACTGTATTCTCAATGGTCTAGAAATGGTCTTCGCTGGGATGTCTTCACTGGCTGGCTTTGTGGAGAAATTTTCTTCAGGAGGAGGGTATCAGCCCCCATCAGCTCCCTTCAGCCCCTTCAGCCCCTTTCAACCCTGAGGGGCCCAGCCCTCTCAGAAGGGGCAAATATCTTGTTTACTGCTACACGAGTATTTGATCCCAGATGCAGTACCAGTATGCGACGTGGTCAAGTGAACGCCGCTCCTTGCAGTCCAGTGTTGCAGAGTGTATTTTAATAAGAGACAGTACATCTCTTACCTTAGCAGGACAATTAAGGAAAATCCTGCTCCCACTTTATTACCATAGTAAAGATAGTGGACATTGTTGTCTATGTTTAAGACATCAAGAATCAAACATTCTGCTTTGCCTCATGGAGGAAGTGGCAAGGAAGCAAAGGTACTATGTCAGCTTTTCCATTGTGCTGGGGGCAGTGATGTCGTGGGGCGTTGTAGCGTCTTCAGATTACTTTTGACTCTACTGAGAGTGACACTGACGCCAGGATAACCAACAATGAACGATCTGTGCGTTAGTGTGAACAAAGTGTCTCACAAAACACAATAAACACTTACAGAGAAGTGTGATCAACTTCTTAGTGATATTGTGTGAATAATTATTGATGAACAGTGTAACAATGAGTGTTGCGATCCAACAGAGTGTAGTGAGACATTCTTCAAAGAACACTATTCTTCAATCAACTCAATGGTTATCCAGGCGTAATTACGGGTCAGATACATATACCCAGGTAAGTGTTCTAACTCGTGATGTGCTACTATTGACTGCGCAGTTGAGTATAAAATCGTGAGTTTACCTGGAGAGAGTTCCGGGGGTCAACGCCCCCGCGGCCCGGTCTGTGACCAGGCCTCCTGGTGGATCAGAGCCTGATCAACCAGGCTGTTGCTGCTGGCTGCACGCAAACCAACGTACGAGCCACAGCCTGGCTGATCCGGAACTGACTTTAGGTGCTTGTCCAGTGCCAGCTTGAAGACTGCCAGGGGTCTGTTGGTAATCCCCCTTATGTGTGCTGAGAGGCAGTTGAACAGTCTCGGGCCCCTGACACTTATTGTATGGTCTCTTAACGTGCTAGTGACACCCCTGCTTTTCATTGGGGGGATGGTGCATCGTCTGCCAAGTCTTTTGCTTTCGTAGTGAGTGATTTTCGTGTGCAAGTTCGGTACTAGTCCTCTAGGATTTTCCAGGTTTATATAATCATGTATCTCTCCCTCCTGCGTTCCAGGGAATACAGGTTTAGGAACCTCAAGCGCTCCCAATAATTGAGGTGTTTTATCTCCGTTATGCGCGCCGTGAAAGTTCTCTGTACATTTTCTAGGTCGGCAATTTCACCTGCCTTGAAAGGTGCTGTTAGTGTGCAGCAATATTCCAGCCTAGATAGAACAAGTGACCTGAAGAGTGTCATCATGGGCTTGGCCTCCCTAGTTTTGAAGGTTCTCATTATCCATCCTGTCATTTTTCTAGGAGATGCGATTGATACAATGTTATGGTCCTTGAAGGTGAGATCCTCCGACATGATCACTCCCAGGTCTTTGACGTTGGTGTTTCGCTCTATTTTGTGGCCAGAATTTGTTTTGTACTCTGATGAAGATTTAATTTCCTCATGTTTACCATATCTGAGTAATTGAAATTTCTCATCGTTGAACTTCATATTGTTTTCTGCAGCCCACTGAAAGATTTGGTTGATGTCCGCCTGGAGCTTTGCAGTGTCTGCAATGGAAGACACTGTCATGCAGATTCGGGTGTCATCTGCAAAGGAAGACACAGTGCTGTGGCTGACATCCTTGTCTATGTCGGATATGAGGATGAGGAACAAGATGGGAGCGAGTACTGTGCCTTGTGGAACAGAGCTTTTAGTCACTTATCATAAACCCCGGTGATATGTGGAGCTTTGAGTCCACACAAGTAAGTTTGTCTGCCATCAGTAAATGAAATATGCTGACATAACACCCCCTAGGGGTAATTTATAATCTTACAAATTATAACTCATCACAGCCCGTTGAGAGATGACTTCGACAGCTTCTCAAGACCTCGTCTGCAGGGGCGGCTGTGCAGGCGATGAGCTGTCTTTCTAAGTTAAGTTTCCCTATATTTAAACTTAGCTGGTAATCCCATTTCTCAACAGGCTTCACTATGTCGTTAACAATTGTTTTTGTTGGAAGATCATGGGTGGTTGACTCACATTCGTCTGCTAACAAGAAAAAGAGTTGCTGGTTTTCACAGCAATCTCCTGGACCTTCTTCATCTTCACTTTCGTCCCTTCAGTTCCGACTAGCATCCATTCGTTGGTCCGATCATCAGCGACATTGTTCCGACATTGCATATACCCTTCAGTCGTTGAATTTCTCTTCTTGCTTCTGTTAATTCTGCCCTAAGTTGAAAATATAGCTGCTCGTAGTAGAGGAAAGCCATCATCTCAATCTCAGGCAGCTAAGAACGGAGAGCACACTAGACAAGTCTTCACAAAGTAATGTACAGGTCACCACTGAGCAGAAGCAGCGGTATCTTGCTACAGAAATGAGAAGGGATGGATCTGAGAGAGACTTGTTCTCTCAGTGATGACCTTCTCTCTTCTACTAGTGAACTACATCTCACCTTACGGCAGTATATAAATCTCCATGCTGCTGCTTAAACTTTACACTGTTTCAGACTATGGAGCAAAACTTTTCCCCAGGCTGAGGGACTGATCACCTCAAAACTACGTCTTCAAGGGTAATGGACTGATTACATCGTCTTCACATCTCTATTGCTTTTGCTAAACTCTTCTGTATTCGACTGAAAATGCCTACTGTGTAGGCGAAATGTTTTGGAATAAAGATAACTGTTGCATATGTGTCTTACTTATCAACTTGTCGGTATTATACACCATTTACATATTCAAGGTCTTATTTAGATCCCCTTATTAATATTATAATTATAATATAATAATAATTGGGGAGAGCTAAACCCGTAGGAATATACAGTGCATTTGGGGGAGATGGAAGGTATTAATTAACGCTCAATTCAGGGACCTGGAGCACAGATCCAATCCCTAGATCGAGAGTCCATCACCAACGTCATAGAACCTCCCTTGAGGGGCCCCTTATTAATACCTATCTTCCACTTGGCTTATCAATTACACATACACTTATACACATTAATATAATCTTTAGCCACACTTGACTTATCCAAATTAATATTGTAATAATTATAATCCACTACACATTAAGTAAATTTGTGATCTTAACATCCACCTCCTGTCATTTCACATATAATTATTAAGTAATTAACTAATTAATGACTTCACTAATTACATCCTGTTCGAAGAACCAACGGGCAAATTAAATGTGGAAAATTACATTGATCTGAATGTATCGTTATATACATAACAGTAAATGAACATTCATAATTATTATTTATCAGTTAGACAAGTAGGAATTTGGGACACCTAGGTCGCAAAAAATGTCCCCCTTCGATACCTACCACTGTCATATCCACAAGTTGCTCTGGACCTATTAATTAAATGAAATATACATCACCAGGAATGCTGGTAAATATATAAATTTGTGGACTGTATATTAAAATTAAAAAAGGATTATAGTATATACACACATTTATATAACAGAAGGAGAATATATCTTAATCATAACACTCACCAATTTGACTGGAGATTAATGTGTATCATACTCAGAAAACCTCACTGTCTATCTATGAAAATAACACTGGCCAGGTTACTACATAAGACTTATCTGAGGTTCCTGGAGCTGTCTTGTCCAGTCGTCTGATATCTCAAGTTATGCAGGAATGCACATCCAACAATTTCGTCTTCTATTTGAGAGGTGTCAGCCCAATTTTAATCTCTAGAGCACGAAAATTTCTTCCCATTACACCAACCTTTCTAATCCAAATTCAAACAAAATGGCGACTGTCTTTCTTTTAAAAATACACTTTTATTAAATACAATATGGGCCTTCTATTTACCTATAAATTACCGAATTTACGAAAAATATACAGTATTTTCCACAGTTATAATTGACTCTAGTAATTTGCCTACAATTGAAGTTAGGCTTATTGGGCAGTAATTTAACTGTAACGAATTTTTCCCTGAATTAAAAATTTTGAATTATATTGGCCATCTTCCACATATCAGACACTACACCGAGAGGAAACAATTCTTAAAAAATGAGCACATTTCAATCTCCTTGTCAGTAAGATACCCAGAGTTATTTTTATAAACCTGAAAAAAACTTTTGAGTAAGTTTTTGAATCCCTAGCAACTTTAATGTCATAGTCCCGTTAGGTTTTCTTATGCCCTTTTCAACCTCCCCCTTAATGTGAACATACTGATTCACAAAATGACCTCTTTTAATGCGGCTATAAATTCATTTCTTCTGCCCTAAGAGATATAAGGAATTTTCAGGGCGCTCTCGAGAAAAAATCGAAAAATTATGGAAATTGAGTTATCCATATAGAAAAATAGCTTAACTCTTTGGCAACACAATGGTACAAGTATCAATGTTCTAAGATGTTTCTACAAGAACTTATAGTCATTTATATCAGGTATGGTAACGACGATGTAGGTAGCGCGTCTGCTCTCAACCAATGTATTTTTTGGAATTTTTTTCCTTGTTTTTTTATCCCTTTTTCTTTGCATTATTCTTTCTAATATAATAATTGATTATTTGGCATCATATAAGAGTAGGTGGAGCTTATCAGTAGAGTGTCAGCCAATCGGGAGCCATCTGAGAACACTCGGCAGTACTCCCCCTCCAGATGGTGCCAGGTGAAATCGCTTCATTATTACGCTTATATCAGCTTATATATCAACTATACGGCTTATTTATCTATCAGAATTGATCTAATATGATATAATAAACACTATAAATAACAAACAAACATGTTATGTACTCTAGACTGAATAAAATAGGCCATAACATGGCGAGAGTCCACCAGCAATATTTCGATAAAAATGAGTTACTCGTCGTCTCCTTGTTGTATTGTTTGGTCTGTGAGTGATAGAAAACGGTATTTTGAAGAGGATAACTGTACTAGAACATCAGTTTTCTTAGAAAACCACTGAAACAAACGCGATTTTCGCGAAAAAAAAAAAAAATTGAGACGGCGGGCCGGCCGGCGTTCCAGGCCTATATCTCAGAAGTAACTTTTTCACTTATTTCGCTGCCCTACACCATTATTAATTATTGTATTGAAACGATTTTCACAGACAATATAAAACAAAGTGTGTTTGACTAGTTGGTGCTTCTTTTTTTGGAATATATCAAATATTTTTTATTTTATGGGAGGTAAAAGGCAGATATTTTGGAGAATGCCAAAAAGTCTATCAAAAGTATTTTTTTTTCCATGATAATAAGATATATTAGATGAAACATGTGTATCCAAAATTCGTGTCAGACGTATTCTAACGGTTTGGATTCGGAATGCCACTCGTAGTGCCATTTTGTCATTCCATGCGCCATATATGAAAAGTCATTAAATATTTTTTTTCTCGTTGATTGTTGGCCAATCATACTGAAACTTTGTCACATTCTTCCACAAAATGAACCTCTAAACATACACCAAAAATAAAAAAAAAATCTGTTGAAAAACAAAAAAGTTGGCTGAAATTTTGACCACCAGCCAAAATGTGAATATATCGATTCACAAAATGACCTCTTTAAATGCGGCTATAAATTCATTTCTTCTGCCCTAAGAGATATTTGAGCCTATTATTCATCCTTTTCATGTCATTTGTACTCGATCTAATTTCTTCGTATTTGTGCAATATGTATAGTGTTTAGAAAGCTGTCATAAATGATAGCTCTCTTCAATATCCCAGCTAACAGATCATAGGTATTGTCTAAGCCCATTGTAATCTGCTAATGAAAATCTGGACGTTACTGAGTTTTCCCCCACTATTAATACTTCCATTCCATTGTGGTTGCTTACTCCAAGTTTTCTTTGAACTTTCTATCATTTTTTAACAAGGGTTTTTCTTTTTGTGAGAAATTTTCTCCAGGAAGGGGGGAAACAGCCCCCTTCAGCCCCCTTTCCCACCCCCCTTTGAACCCTGGGGGGCCCACCCTCTCAGAAGGGGCAAACATCTTTTTTTAACGGGCAAACAGCGAGTAATTTGTTTCCCAGATGCAGTACCATAAAAAGCCCTTTTTGGTAAAACAAACCGCCGTCCTTGCATCCATATTGGGGAAATCTAAAATAAAGATCCCCAAGATTCACATGTGTCTAATTTATCAACATTAAATTAAGCTTTTTTTTCCACTTTTCTGGTAAAATTCCTATGCCAAGCCAGAATCACTTTTGGGCCCGGGAAACCCGGGAAAAAGGGAAAAGTAAAAGCGGGGGATAGATGATTTCCCCTAAGTCGTGCAGATCCGGGGTTTAAAAAGGGAAACAGTTGCGCACTGAAAGCAGCAAAGGCCCAATTTTAACCGTCCTGACAAAAAAGGGGAAACACAATTACCCAAATTTTGATTTAATCATTGGAATTAAATATTATCATTTTTTTTTTTCAAAAAAAGTAATAAACATGATGTTCACTTGATAAAAACAGCAGGACCCCTAAAGATATGTGGTCCCATTCCCTCTAAAAAGGGGGAAAGAACCCTGATATTGATTCAGTGGAAAAATTGTACTATTACGAGAATAACCGCTAAACAGTACCACAGAAAAAATTATCATTACGGGAAAGAAAGAATGAACCATTTGATAATTTGTGGGATTTAATGCGATAAGAAATTGATGTAAAAAAAACCAACCCCAAGATTCTAAAACTTATAGCCAAAATTTGGATGCGTTAATAAAAGATGGACAGTACGGGGTTTAAAATTACCATGAAATTAAATCCACCACACATCTGCCTAGCAATTATGGGCAGGCTTTCGGACAGTTTGAAAGCAAAAATACTTTACCGGGAAAAAATCCCAGCTACTGACTGTCTATGATAATACCCAACAAAACATTTGGACAAAAAATTTCTTTGAGGAAATGGGCAAAAGATAATTGAAGACAGAAGCTCTTTTATCTCCCGCACCATGGGTCAAAAAGATTCTGAAACCACTCCACTACGGGGTTGTATATAATTGCAGTGCACGTGCAAATGAAAAATTTGCAAGTTTTAAATGATTGCCCTTGATGACCGGCCCTCACAAACTAGAAGTTTGGGAGACGTGCTTATAAATTTCCCCCGCAAAAACCCCATATGCCAACACGGCTGATATTTTCCAAGCCTTTCAAAAGAGTAGCCCTAAAAAATTAGATAGAAAATTATACTCGATTCTAGGGCCTAAAATCCACATACCCTAAAAGCCCCTGTAAAAACCCTTAAAATCGTTTCAAAATCGTATTTTTTTTGGTGAAAACATCTTCTCCTTTCCCTTACAAGAAGTTTACTCAAAAATACACTTTTGAAGAAATAAAAAAGCCCTTTCAAAGAAATTTTAAAAAAAATTTCTATTGGACAATCTTCAATGTACTGTAAATAAATAGGGGGTTTTTGGAAACCCTTTACAGAAAAAGCTAACAAGGAATGAAAGAACAAATATGCCCTAAGGATGTGGAATACAAATTTTCCAAAGAAATTTAAAGGGGAAATTTTATCAAAGAAGTTTTCCCCCTGAAGCTGAAATTCCTGTTTGCAACAATATGCTGGGATTTAAATTTGGAAACCCAACGGGAAGATACTTTCAGCCCAAAAAAAGGGAATAAACAATAAATCTGCAGTACACTCACTAAACCTAGTTTACTGTCAGAGGGATCACAATTTTTTTGATCCTCAGGGCTCCCTCCCACCAATTACCCTAAAGGTAAAATACTTATGCAAGTGCCTGGAAACTCAAAATTGGATGGGATGAAACTTTTCCCCCTTGAAATGAGTCAAGCATGGGATGAAAAATCCAAGGAAATTTTAAAAAACTTCATCAAAAATTTAATTTTCCCCAAAAAATTAAATCAAGAGGGGAAAAAAGTACAAAATTACATTGTTCCCGTGATGCGTCAAACCCAAGGGTTTTGGGGCGTACTTTTCATGATTTAAAGCTGAAGGAAGTATACCCAATTACTTCAAAGGCCAGGTGCACCCTTGAAGATCAGAGCATTTCCACAATTGGGAAATGAAAACACTCTAGGTAGGTACAAAATTTTTTTCTATCTCAGCAAATACTTGATCATCTCACTATTGAAAAAAAACCCTGATCTTTTGATTAAAAAGAAGGGGTTCTCCAGTGGGTTTAAAAAATAATAAGAGTAAGCTGGTCATTACAAACAGATAGCAAAAAATAAAGAGATGCAGAGGGGATTATCTCCCTTTTTCCACGTCCTACCCAAGAGAAAACCAGCTGACCCCGTTTTTCCCCTTGGGGGTCCCCCCAAGAAATTTGTGGGTAAAAAATTTTGGGTCCACCGGGCTGAAAATGCATCTAATGAAAAATAATTTGGGCCCCAGCAAAAACTCACATTATGCCAGAAGAAATAGTCTGCTTGAACACAGCAGAAAAAAATTGTGTAAATACTGCAGGCACACAAAAATAGGCAATTTATGATTTTAAATACTCATCTTTTTTGGGGAAACTCTAAAGAGTTTTCAGCTCTGTCCTTGGGAATTTTATTAAAAGGGAAAAAAACCTTATTAAAAATGTCCAAACCCATTTAAAAACTGGGTTAAAAACTAATACAGGGAAAAAATGTTTTCCCCCTACAGAATATAAATTTTTTAGAAAAACAAGATAAATCCCCCAAAAAAAACCTGTCATGAAATTTAATTTTTTCGGGGTTTAAACCCCGACTCAAAAAATTAAAGAAATTTGAGGAAAATTCATAATTCTTCACTACCTAAGAACCATACAAACCAATATTGATCCCCAAAATCATTGGGTAAAAAAAACTTTATTGTGCAAAAAGCCCACAGTAACGTGTTACATTTGGGGAAACTGACAAAACCTTTTTTTATATCCCACAAACCTACGATACCTCCAAAAGGGCCCACAAAAATGTGAAAAAAAAAAATAAAGGACTGTATTAAAATTTTTTGGCACTACGAATGCGGTATGTCAGTATCCAGCCACCTCCCCTACCCCTGAAAAAGTTTGTCATATCACTCCAAAATTTAGGGGACAGGTTTTAGAATTTCGCTGGGCCATTAAATTTTTAAAAAAAACATTTTTACAAAAATTTTTCCCCTTTAAGGTGTACATCTGGGTTTTTTCAAATTGTGCTACGCAACAATTTCATCTAGAATTAAACCACTGAAATGTCTGCTGAAACCCTTTTTCAAATTTTCAGACGGGTTTTCAGCCAGAAGGGGATGTCCCAGACCCGATATTTCAGAAATCAAACCCAACTTTGTTGCGGGGGCTGTTTATTAAAAAGCAAGATCTTTTTAAACAACCAAAGTACAACGATGCTGAATCCAAAGCAGTTGACGTTTTAATACGTTCCTCCTAAAACTCCATGGGACGGCGGTTTTTTTGAAAGGATCGCAAATTTTAAATCGTTGTTTTTGAAAACTCTTCATCGTCAAAGAAACGACTTAGGAAAATTCCCTAAAATTTTTGACGAAATAGAAGAAGAGTCAACAAAAAACCTCTAACTTATGTTAAACCCAAAGAGCCCGGACAATTTAGAAGTGTTAAATCCATCTCATTTACTCCATGGGAGAAGGCTCGAACCTGTTCCTCCCATGAATGATAAAGAAATCATAGGGGATCCTACTTATTCCAACCTGAGCAACTCAGACGAAAATTTCAAACACCTTAATAAAGTATTGAACGTTGGGAGAAAATTTGGCGAGAAGACATCTCACCTCATTGAGAGAACACCTCTATGGAGCTGGTGTTCCTGAAAATCAAGAGTCCTTAAGACCTGGTGATATAGTAATTATGACAATGATGGTCCGAGGTCCCAATGGCCACTTGGAAAAATTGTGACCATATATCCTGATGCAAAGGGAATCATCATACAGTTGATGTTTCAAGAAAAGGGTGTAGTGAATAAGGGGACAATAAATAAACTAATGCCGTTAGAATTACACAGTGTTGAAAACAAAATTAGTGATTCCCCAAAACCACACAGACTACAGCTGTTCAGAAAAGACAACAGCAGTGTGGCGAGTGAGAAAATTAAATTAATGTTAAGTGATGAATAGTTTTACCTGCACGAACCCCCCGCAGGGCCCCACAGTGTGGAGAAATTTTCTTCCAGGAGGGGGTATCACCCCTTTAGCCCCTTCGTCAGCCCCTTTAGCCCGGGGGGCCCACCCTCCAGAAGGGGCAAACTCTTGTTTACTGCTTACAGCGAGAAATTGACCCCGAATGCAGTACCAGTAAAGCCCTTTTTGGTCCCCAACCGCCCGCTCCTTGCAGTCCAGTTTGCAGAGTGTTTTTTAAAAAAAAGAGACAGAAACATCTCTTACCTTAGCAGGGCAATTAGGGAAAAATCCGCTCCCTTTTTTTTGGGCCAGAGTAAAAAATATTTTGGACATTGTTGCCCTATGCTTTAAGACGGGAAAGGGAATCAAACATTCTTTTTCCCTCATGGAGGAAGGGAAAGGGAAGGGCAAAAGTATTTGGGTCAGATTTTCCCCTTTGTGCGGGGGCATTGATGGCGTGGGGCGTTGGGCGTCCCCCCGATTATTTTGACTCACTGAGAGTGACACTGATGCCGGGAAATAACCAACAAAGAACGATCTGTGCTTTAGTGGAACAAAGTTCTCACAAAACACGAAAAACCCACTTACAGAGAAGTGTGTCAACTTCTAAGTGATATTGTTAAACAATTATTGAGGGAAAAAGTGTAACAACGAGTGTTTTTAATCCAACCCGAATGTATGGGGACATTCTCAAAAAAAACTATTCTTTTAATTTAAATCAAAAGGGTATCCGGCTTTAAAATTTCCGGGGCAATTTCATATAAACCCCCTTTTGGCTTCCAACTCCCTGATGTGGGTACTATTGACTGTGGGAGTTAGTAAAAAATCCCCTGAAATTTTGTCACTTAAACATAAACCCCGGGGATAAACCACCTTTGAGTCCAACAAGTAAGTTTTTCAGCAATCAGTGGGAAAGAAATATCTGACATAAACAAAACCCCCCAAGGTAAAATTTTTGTTTACCCCCAATAAAATCTCAAATTTCAAAAAACCCCTTGAAAAGATGACTTTTGGGCAGCTTCCCCAAAGGGCCTTTTGTCTGCAGGGGCGCTGTGAGGCGATGAGGCTTTCTTTCTAAGTTTTAAATTTCCCCATATTTTAAACTTAGGGTGGGAAAAAACCCTTTCTCAACATCTTTTTTGCCTAAATTAAGTCAAAAATAGGTTTTTTTTCCCCCCTTTTAGGAAAAACAGGGCCCGAACTTAAAATTCGTTTGACCCTAATTTTCCCCCCCAGGGGAATTTCCCGTCAGTCAAAAATAAAGTCCCCTAGAATTAAAATACAGAAGGTTTTAAAAAAGAAAAAAACAGACTTTTTTTTCATTTTGAGTGTCACCAAAAAAGTATAGCTAACATGTTTAAAAAACATCTCACCACTTACCACTATTCGTATCATGTTCCCTGTCCACTGTGGTGAACTTCATGCCGTCCATGCTGTGTTCTGTAAGGGCGTCGCCGAGGTCTTCCTCTGCGGTACTCTTTTTACTGTGACTTGGTACCTGAAGGCGAGTAATTTGGTTAACACCAGCTTTGTTCATGTTGTGATTCCTGGAACCTTGGGGAGGGATACGTTGGTTATCCCCGGCACTGTACTTGGGGTGACAGATGGTACTGTACCTGGGTGACAGAGGGTACTGTACTTGGGGTGACAGATGGTACTGTACTTGGGGTGACAGATGGTATTGTATTTGGGGGTGACAGAGGGTACTGTACTTGGGGTGACAGATGGTACTGTACTTCGGTGACAGATGGTATCAGAGAAGATGTCTGTTGTTTATCTCTTATACTGAATAAGTCTGAACAGCTAAATTCTTAGGGGGGGTGATCTTAAAATACTTATGGGAATATCCTTTGGAGGAAAGTTCTGTTTATATGATAGGACAGTTGAAACCCAGTGGAAGGAAAGTTTTTTGTTGTTGGAGGTTGTTATTTCCATGTATAAAATACACTCTTTGAGAATATTTGTTTGCTCTGCAAACATAGTCGCCTATCCCACCCTCACAATAAGATAGCAACCCATAAGCACCAATAATTCAT
The DNA here is from genome assembly GCF_026875155.1 of Cherax quadricarinatus. Taxonomy (NCBI): domain Eukaryota; kingdom Metazoa; phylum Arthropoda; class Malacostraca; order Decapoda; family Parastacidae; genus Cherax; species Cherax quadricarinatus. The sequence goes on along the minus strand of NC_069444.1, from coordinate 4,323,112 downwards.
AAATTCTGAAGTTGCCTCCGATGAAGATGTTAAGGTCATGGGATGAGGGGATACCTTTCTTGGATCGCACTGCAATCTCAGTACATCTAGTTAGTATTAAGTCCCCCAGAAGGGAAACCTTTAAGTGGCTGCCTGATTTATTTATACATTATTTGTGCCTTATTTACAATCCTTAAACTTTTGTTATTACCATTACTTGAGAGCGCCTCAACTGATTGCACTCAACATTGCAACGATGGTTCTGAGCTGGATAAAGGGTTCATGCAGCTCTGACATGTGCAGGTGTTTAGCGATCAATGCTAAATGTCCCATTTCAAGGTTCCTGGAATGGAACCATGAAAACACCCTTGGCCAAAATGTAAATGGCGTTTTCTGTAAATTAGTAAATTAAAAAAAAATCATCTGTTACACATGTCTAATTCATCATCTTGTAGGTATTTTATACAATTGACACAACTTGACAAACACAGCAACAACATGGAATCTTAGTTCAGACGACATCTCCACAACGTACCTGGCCTGATTCTTGGGTATGATCTACTTTCACTGGGGAATCCCACTTACCAGTGACAATGCCTTCGCCTGCTTCATCTCATCTGAGGCCAGTATATAAGAGTTAGTCTTCCTGCCTGTGCTTCAGATTCTTCAGTAATAAGGTGCTCATCACCTGCTCCTAGGTTGAGGGACTGATTACCTCGTTTTCCTCGGTAAATATTTCTTCAGTTTTCAGAATATGTCCATTTATTGTATTGATAAAGTCACTGGTTGGCAGAACGTCTACAAAGTATAGACATCCACATGTTGCATGTGTTTAATTCATCATAATTGGTCTTACAGCACATTTGTCTTTTAGAACCAGAAGTAAATCCAGGAGACAGAGTTCGTCCCCACATTAGCTGCTAACATCAAAATTCACCTAAGTCTTAAAGTGTTAAAATATTACAAGTGTTAAAATATTACAAGCTTGTTCATCCAGTGGCTCATCAGACGAAAGATTTTACACAGGTATTGAAAATGTTTATTGACACATAATCCCCATTTTTGACATTATATGTTTCATCACCCATGAAGTACATACATAAGTCGTCGACATAGTATTACCTGCTGGCCTAATCACCCATGCTAAACATGAAGATGAGGACATAACATAATAAAAGACAATGTTAGTCGATACATTACCCACTAGCCTCATCACCCACGCTAAATGTCTTCCATTCTGCAGATCGCTGTTCTCCTCGTATGTTCGTGGCGACCACTCTCAGCCGGTAACTGCGGCCATCTCCAGTCAGAGCATGAAGGTTGTCATTGCCTGAAAGTGATCATAACAATGTCATTTACAATATAATGAGCGTGAACATTATGTATGCTTGATAACAAGTGATCACTGATAAGGTAGTGATCACTTGTTGCGGAACTGAAAATGCTGAAACAGACTAAAGAACCGAAAAGCAAAACGGCCGTAACATCAGGCACATCAGTAACAAACGGGGGAACAAGGAAACAAAGGAGATAAGACATACGTGGAGGCCCTATCAGACCACCAGGGGGCGTGGGGAAGAAAGGGAAGGAAGCAGGTCCCTTGAAGAGGGGTTATGAAATCACTGAAAGATCCAGGAAATGGTAAGGAAAGCAACAATGGAGATATTTAAATCAGATCATTAGATGCAAAGGAAAATGCAGTGGGAGGATGAAAAGGAGAGGTCCGTCATTGTTCATGGGTTTCAGGAGGCCAAAGGGGAAACTTACAACATAAGACGACAAGGGGAGGAAAAAGGGGTTGAAAATATCATGAAAGAGATAGGAAAGGAGGACATGACCCAATTGACAAATTTTCTGAGAAAAGGGGGGATTCCCCAGTCAAAGTGATTTTCGGATTAGAAAACGTGAGAAACAGGATCCTACAGAAGAAAGCACGACTAAGGGGCTGTGACAGAACATAAGACAGAAACTGAGAGGATGCAAAGATGCAAGGAGCAGGAAAAAGAATCAAGGATAGAGACGGGCAGGGGAAGCCAGACTCAGGAGGAAGAGCAAACACAAGAAGATCCTCAAGCCCGACAACCCCACCACAACCAAGCAAACTAACCCAAATCACCTTATAAATTATGAATGCATGGTTCATAACTCATAAATCATAATTAAGTAAGTGACACACTGTTTTCAGGGAGTTAGAATCGTATCTTTCATACCCTTCTCATCTGTGGAAAGTGACCCTCAAGACGCCCACAGATTAGGTGGAATCCACTTGGCTGACATTACTAAAAGGGGCATATCTCACATTCTCTTGCATTAGGTAAAAAAGTAAACCTTTGCTATCATTACTTCTCTTATCATTAATTTTCAGTATATCGACAAGTCTTAAAAGACCTCATGATGGAGGACTTAGAATTCTACACAAAACTTTAGTTGATTTAATCCTTATTTTTAGAAAAGTTTTTTTTTTTTTTTTTTTTTTTTTTTTTTTTTTTTTTTTTTTTTTTTTTTTTTTTTTACACAGGGTTTGACAAGGTTAAGGATCCCTAACTTTATTGACAGCTATATTACGGGTTAAGGATTCCTAACTTTAATTGGCAGGCTAAGAGCTGTTACCTACATCAGCTCCTAACGTGTTGCATATGTGTCTTACCTAACCATCTGTCGGTATTTTATACCATTTTAATGTTCATTCTGTCAGACACTGCAACACAAGGGTATCTTGGTACAGACCATCAACTTCGACCTCTACTAGTGAGAACGGCTGGGTTTGAGAGGGACCTGCCCTCCCAAAGCAACCTACGTCTCACCTCCTGGCACTATATAAAGGCTCCATCCTGTCACTTCAACTTCATATTGTTTCAGACCACGGAACAATGCTCTCCTCCAGACTGAGGGACTGACCACCTCAAAACTTTAAGGGTGATGGACTGATTACATCGTCTTCAAGTATCTTCTGCTTCTATCAACTTTTCTGTACTCGACTGAAGAAGCCTACTGTGTAGGCGAAACGTTTCGAAATAAAGATACCTAACTGTTGCATATGTGTCTTACCTAACCAACCCACACATAGCCAAGCACGTAAAGAAACTAGAGAAAGTGCAAAGGTTTGCAATAAGACTAGTCCCAGAGCTAAGAGGTATGTCCTACGATGAGAGGTTAAGGGAAATCAACCTGACGGCACTGGAGGACAGGAGAGATAGGGAGGACATGATAACGACATACAAAATACTGAGAGGAATTGACAAGGTGGACAAAGACAGGATGTTCTAGAGATTGGACACAGTAACAAGGGGACACAGTTGGAAGCTGAAGACACAGATGAATCACAGGGATGTTAGGAAGTATTTCTTCAGCCACAGAGTAGTCAGGAAGTGGAATAGTTTGGGAAGCGATGTAGTGGAGGCAGAATCCATACATAGCTTTAAGCAGAGTATGAAAAAGCTCATGTTCAGGGGGAGTGACCTAGTAGCGGCCAGTGAAGAGGCGTGGCCAGGAGCTTGGACTCGACCCCTGCAACCTCAACTAGGTGAGTACAACTACGTGAGTACACACCCACTCCCAGCGGTGAGCCGTTGGAACCCCTGAAATCGCCCCCAACCCTCGCCCTAGCTGTGACAACTCCTCCCCCCCCCCCACTACAAAGCTAGTAAGATCCCAACGGTTAAACAACAATATCATGCCGGAAAGCTGCCTCCCACCGCCGTCCATATATTTCTCTATTCCTGCAAACTGTCTTATAGAGAGTCGCTGCCATTACCTGTTTCTGCACAACCTAATTCCCTATTCCATGCATACCCCACGACATGTACACAAAATCTACATAAATATGCAAGTGCCAAATGAATACTCTCAGGTGCCCCTCCCACATCCAAAAAGAGTGCCCTCAGCACTGATACCCCTCCACTCCCATTCGCCGCTCTACCCTACCCATCCATCCCGAACATTCCCAAACATTCGCAAAAATAAAACCACATGATATGCCGTATCCTCCCCTCCACACTCCCCATACCCACTCTCCTCCACCACCCCGTCCACCCATAGAACCGTTTCCTGATGGCAAAATGTCATGCAGGAAACGGAACATAACCTCCCCCACCCGAGGCCTAAGCTTCAACTTGCGAAAACGATGCCAAATATCTCCCAAATCTACATGAGTGGCATAAACAGAAGCTCCAAACCCACACCCTGCACCCCCGACATGCACGAACTCCAATCGTAAGTAAGCACATTTTTACCCACAGATCCAATAACCCTAACCCCTCCCTGACATTCTTGCAATTCCTTGTCCCATCATGGGGTATACCGCCGCCATGTGTCAGACCTTACTAAATAGTAATGTGTTTACCATGATGGCTCTCTGCAATAATGTCAAATGGTATGGTCGTAAACTCCCCATTCTATGCTCCACCCATTCCACAATACGCTCGGAGTTCACCTCTCTCGTCCGCTCTTGATCCTCCATATACACTACTCCACATATCTTTAAGCATTCCATCACCATCCATTCCACTCTGGCACCCCACTCTCCCTGCCAGTTCCAATTCCTCAGCCTGATTTCTCCACATTTATCCTCATCCCAGTAGCCACCCCAAACGTACGAATGACCTCTCCCACCTCTCTCAAACTCTTTTCCTCCTGCACGAGAACCGTCATGTCGTTGACATATCCCACAATCCCTGGCCAGCACATCGCCTCCCCCATCCCCACCCTCCCACAGATATGAGCCTCATCGAGTCTGCAAAACAGGTCCTGAACATAGGCAAACAGGATTTGTAAAAGTGGACATCCTTGCCTGAGGCACTGCCCCATACATACCACTTCCCCAAGGTGACCATTGATTTGAACATGCACCCATGCCACTCGATACAATGTCTCCACCCCCTCCACGACTTCTTCCCCAAATCCCTGCCGCAGAAGAATCTGCCTCAATGCCTCTTGTTGCACACGGTCATATGCCCCATGCCAATCCAAGGCAAGTAAACCCCCTTTTGCCCCCAAACCCTCCACAAACCTCTTAATATGCCCATGGCCCTTGACCATAGACTTGCCAGGCAACCCATATTGCCCTCCCGAAACGACACGCCCCACGACACATTTCAGGCGTTTCCCAGTATTTTTGCAAACAATTTATAATCCACACATAGTAAAGATAGTGCCCAATAATCCATCAGGGCACTCTGGGCCTCTCCCTTTGGGCTTGTAACTCACTCAAATACCCCTCTCCTTCATGGTACTCATCAACTTCACCAAGAACCCATGCATTAACTGTCAATGCTGCAGATAGAATTCACATGGCAGTCCATCTAGGTGCCTTTCCCATATGCATACCCACCAACGCCCACCAAACCTCACCCTCATCTATCTCCCCATCCAGCGCTACCCAATCACTACTAACCAATGAACATGGCACTAGCTTGCAGACGCTACATAAATCCTCTCCTCCCTCTGCACTACTCCCCAAATACTGATCATACCATGCATCCTTGTAACCACTCATCCCCTCTGTCGTCCGCAACACTTGACCCTCATGACAACTCCCCACTTCCGAGTGGACGACTAACCTACCAACCTCAGTGGCTTTCCATCAGCTCTGCTCTCCCAGTAATACACAAGCTGATGGTCGATCACCCCAAAGCACCCCCTTCCCCCCCCCCTGCACTCACACCTCACCAAAACACTCATTTTGCAGCTCACAAACCCTTCCCTTCAACATTTCTATATCCTCCACAGCATATACCCCTCGAACCCACTCCTCCCAAAACATGCCCTCAACCTACCATCTATGTACTGAAGGAGCCCATACGATTGCTGCATAATGCATTACCCCTCTCTCACATAAAACTGACGTATCTTTCCCTTAGCCAACCCATTCCACCACCCCAGCAAATCCTCCACACCCTGCCCTTCCACACTGAGCTCCACCCACAAAGTCTCAAATCCCCCCTGTCCCTCCTCATCACCCAGGATCCTCGTATTTATCTTCCAATAGCTTTTACACCTCCTGGCTAACCCATCCCACCCCAAGTCTACCACAACCACTTTATGATCAGAATACTCCACCTCCACCATACGCAACGACTCCATTCTTACCTGCTTCGTGATGTACACCTGATCTAGCCTTGCCGCATAACCATGTCTGACAAACGCGTGCTCCACCTCCTGAGCCCCACCCCCAAATACATCCCATAAACCCATCCCTTCTACTAACCACAAACGGGCTCGCTTCTTGGAGTAGGACTCTCACCCCTCCTTTCAAGTACCCCATCTGCATCACAAAAACCCTGTAGCCATCCACCTCCAATACACGCCCCATCTTGATATTGTGCTCTTGCACAAATACGACATCCACTCTATGCCGGCACAAGAAACTGACTAACCACACACGCTTCACATTCTGACACAAACCATTACTGTTAACTGTCATACACCTTAGGCCAGCGGTGATTTCTTCCCCCTCTGCTTTGACACTTTCTTCACAACACCACCATGCCCTTTTGGACCTCTTTTACTCATGTCCCTACTGGCAGCCCCCCCCCCCCTGGACCTCCTCCAGGCCTGGAGTCCCCGAGGGACCACCACCACCTGCTTCCACCACCACTACCATTCCAGTCCTCTGTGCTGGAGTCAGGACATCATCCAAATCCAGTGTCAGGGCTTCACGCTTGCTCATGACCCCACCTACCTCCATCTCCACCTCCTGTGATTCCTCATGGTGAACCTTCACCTACACCACATGTCCAACCCCCATGCCATCTGGTCACATTGCCCCTCGAGACACCACGAGTTCATTGGGCTCCTCGTGCTGCCAACACTGGTCACCAGTATTCCTCACACCAGCCCGCATAGCCGAATCACCCTCCCCATCTGACTGGCCTCCACCGCCAAACCAGGCCATTCCCCACCATCAGACAAAACGGACCCCGCAGGGCCATCAGGTCTTCGCCCTCCATCCGTGTCACCTCCTCACCCCACAGACGACCAGGCCCACGTACTTCCTGCAACTCTAGGGCACGTCCGACTTGCCCAGATTCCTCTGCGGCATTGTGCCCTAGACCATGGAGTAGAGACTGTTGCTCACAATACTCAGCCATGTGATCAAACACACCACAATGTCTACAAGTCCTTCGTTGCCCAGCATAGGACACCATGACGGTATGGGATGCCATAACGTCATTTTCAGCGAGAATGTACCCTCCGGGAGCCCAGCATATGCACCTTCCACCCACTTGCCAGGATGGGCCAGGTGAATGGCTCTGTAGTTTTCGAAAACATTGCGTAGGTCCGTTTCATCCGCCTTAGATGGTACATTTGCACTCTAACCCAAGTATAGCGCCTGGAGACATCATGAAGGTGGCCGCTCACCATAGAATTGACGTCCAATCGCCGAGAGAGGGCAGCAGGTACATGTCCACTCACTTCAAAAGACGAGCAGAGAATATGTCTGGAGAGGAGGGCAGATGTCCAACTGCTATTTTAATAGTAAGCTTCCTACAATGGTGCCACCAATGGTAGAATCAAGTTCTAGTACCTATATATGATCCATGAGCAGTGTATATATAAGGAATGCTTGTAATATTCCATAGGATTTTCGAAGATTAGAACTGGAGTCTGTGAAATGACAGTCCACCGTTCTAACCAGGGGGTAGCACCACCAGGGGGTACAATCACCAGGGGGTAGAGATGGTGACTCGCATTGAAAAGAAGCCAGTTCAAATCCACAGAAAATCTATAACAGTAGTATTAGTTGATGATTAAGGATGATTCAAGGCATTTTGTGCATATGATTTTTTCACTTCACATATATTCTTACTTAAATATAACTTTTGCATTCTTATATTGTAACAGCTCGACGAAGAACATGGAAGGCAAAATGTTTCTACTGCATAATGATACATTAGTTGTTCATGTGTTCTTTTTACCTAAAATATTGTGAGTAATTCAATCAACATTATTACATAATTCCCATGCAGAAAGGAAAAAAAAATATAAGTGTCATTCGCCTCTCAGTATTATATGTGAAAACTGAGAAATATATTCTTAAAATAGCAACATAAAAAAGTACAAAGAAGTTTAGAAAAGAATTTAGTCGATCTGAGACTTAATTTAAGAAAAAGTCCTTTTTTTTTAACACTTAACTGGTGGTGTTTGTTGGGACGTAAATATAAGTTCCTGATATGAATAGTAATAGTAATAGTGATAGTAATAGTGATAGTGATAGTAATAGTAATAGTGATAGTAATAGTAATAGTGATAGTAATAGTAAAAGTAATAGTAATAGTGATAGTAATAGTAAGAGTAATAGTAATAGTGATAGTAATAGTAATAGTAATAGTGATAGTAATAGTAATAGTGATAGTAATAGTAATAGTGATAGTAATAGTAATAGTGATAGTAATAGTAATAGTAATAGTAATAGTGATAGTAATAGTAATAGTTAAAAATAAAATTTATAGTAATTGGGGATAGAAAATAGTAATATTTGATAGAAATTTATTTAAAGAAATTTGTAATAGTGTTTAATTTAATAGTAAGAGTATTTAAATAGTGAAGAAATAGTAATAGTGATAGTAATAAAATTTGGGGTTAAACAAAGATAGAAATTTAAATATTAAAATTTGGTATAAGTAAATAGTAAAAATTTAAGGGTTTTTTAGTTGAAGGATAGAAAAGAAATTTAGAAAAATTTTAAAAAGTGATAGAAATAAAAAAAGGGCAAAAATTTTTATTTAAAATATTAATAGTGATAGTAATGTTAATTTGTTTTGTTAGTAATAGGGGGTTTAGTAATGAATCAAAAAAAAAATTTTAAATAATTTGAAAAGAAATTTTAATAGTTTTTAAAATTTGGTAATTTTTGATAGTTTTGGGGTTTTTGTAATGGGAATGTTTTGTTAGTAATTAAATTTTATTAGTAAAGTAAAGTAATTAGTAAAAATGTTGTGAAAGTAAAAACGAGGGGGGGAATGGGTAAATTTTTAGAAAGGGGGCAAAAAGAAATTTAGTAATAGTGACAGTAAAAGAAATATTTGATAGAAAATAGAAATTAATAAAAGTAATAGGGGATAGTAATAGTAAAAAGTGATGTAAGAGTAAAGTGATGTAATAGTAATAGTGAAAGAAACAGAAAATATGTTGTTTAGTAATAGTAAAGGGGAAAATTGGGAAATTTAAGGGGAAAGTAATAAAAAAGGAAATTTGTAAGAGTGATAGTAAATTAATATTAATAGAAAAATGTGATATTAATAGTAATATTTTTTTGTAATAGTAATTTTAATAGTGATAGAAAATAGAAAATAAAAATAGTGATTATAGAATAGTGACATAATAGTAAATTTAATGTGATAGTAATGGGTTAGTAATATTATAGAAATTTTAAATGATAGAAAAAGAATATGAAAGTAATAGAAATTAGTAATAGTAAAGTAATGGGACAGAAAATTAATAGTAATAGTAATAGTGATAGTAATAGTGATATTTTAATAGTAATAAAATTTAGAAATAAGTAATAGTAATAGTGATAATAATAGTAAAAAAGAGAATTAAATTATAATAGGGGTAGTAATAGAAATTTTAAAAAATTGTAAAAGTGATATTATAGTAATAGGATAGTAATAGTAAAAGTGTTTGGGAAAAGAAATAGTAATAGTGAAAGAAAATAGTAATAGTGATAGTAAAAGTAATGTGATAAAATATGATAGAAAGTATTAGTAATAGGACAGAAATAGTAATAGTGATAGTAATAAAAATAGTGATAGAAATTTGTAATTGTGTTTGTAAAAAGAAATTTGTAATAGTGATATTTAATAAAAAATGTGAAGTAATGTAATATGAAAGTAAATTCCCCGTAGGATTAGTAATAGTTTAAAGAAAAAAAATAGTATAAGCCCAGTAATAGTAAAAACAAAAGTAATATGTTTGAAATTTGTAATGGGGATAGTAATAGTAAGGGGTGAAGTAACATAATAGTGACAGTAAAAAAGTAATATGATAGAATCAGTAAATAGTGATAGTAATAGTAAAAGTGATAGAAATAGAAATCGTGATAGTAAAAAAAATATAAAGAAATTAGAAATAGTGATAGTAATAGAAAAAATTAAATGTAAAAATGAAAAAGAAAATAGAAAAAAAGTGATAGAAATTAATGAAATTTATTTAAATAGTGATAGAAAATGTGACATTAAGGGGAAAATTTTAAAATAGTGATAGAAATTTAGAAAATAGAAATTTGTGATAGTAATAAAATTTATTAAATAGAAATTTTAGTAATAGTGTTAGTAATAGAAATTAGAAAATATTTGTTGTAATAGTGATAAAATTTGTGACAGTAATATTTAATAGTAATATTGGGGAAGTAATAGAAATTTGAAAATAGTTTTAGTGAAAGTTTTAGTAATATAATATTGATAGTAATAGAAAGGGGGTGATAGTAATAGTAATATTTAAGTAATAGTAATAGTGACATAAATAGTAATAGTAATATAATAGTGGTAGAAATGTAATAGTGTTGGGTAATGAAATTGAAATGGGAAATAGTAAAAGTAATAGTGTTATGATATAATAGAAATTTGTATAGTAATGTGTTATAACAGTAATATTTAATAGAAATTTAGAAATATTTGATAGTGATAGTGTTTGGTATAGTAAAAGTAATAGTGATAGTGATAAAAATAGAAATTGTAATATAAACTAAAATAATAGTGAAAGTAATAAAATAGTAATAGTGTTAGAAATAGTGAAAAAAAATTTAAAAAATAGTAATAGTGAAGTAACAGTAATAATAAAAGTAATAGAAAATAAAATTAGTGATTTTTAATAGTATAGTAATAGTAAAAGGTAAAACAGAAATAATTAATAGAATAGAAATTAGTGATGTAATTGTAATAGTAATAGTAATAGAAATAGTGATTTTAATAGTGTTTTTAATAGTGATAGGGGATAGTAAAAAATAATAGAAAATTGTGTAGAAATGGGTTATAGGGGATGGGAATTAGTAATATTGTATAATAGTAAAGTGAAAGAATATTTTAGTAGAAAGTGTTTAAATAATAGTAAAAGTAAAGTAAAGATAAGGGTAATAGTAATAGTGTAGAAATAGTAATGTGATAGTAATAGTAATACAATAGTAATGAAATAGTGAAATAATAGTGAAATTTAATAGAAAAATAGAAATGGAATAGTGGTAGAAATAGTAATAGGGGTTTGTGATAGCTAGTAATAGAATAGTAATTTAAAGGTAAGATGATAGTAATAAATAGTAATAGAAAATAGTAGCAGAAATTTGAAATTAGTAAAAAGAAATTATGATAGCGATTAATAGTAATGTAATAGTAAAATTTTAATTTGGAATTTAGAAATTTATTGATAGTAAAAGTGTTAGAAATTATTTAATAGAAATTTATTAATAGTAATAGTGATATTTAATAGAAATGGGAAATTATTTTTTTTTTTTTTTTTTTTTTCACCCGGCCGATTCCCCCCAAAGGCCGGGGTGGCCCGAAAAAGAAAAACTTTCACCTTCATTCACTCCATCCTTGTTTTGGGCCCAAAAAGGGTGTTTTTCCCCATACGTTTTTTTAAACTGAAACCAAAAAAACCCCCCCTTTAATGGTGAAAGGCATTTGTATTCCTTTCCCCGGGGGAATCATTTCCGGGGCCTGATTTTCCCCTAAATCCTTAAAAAAATGTTATTTGTTCACCCCCCCCAAACCACGTAAAAGTATTAAAAACCCTTTTGTCTCCTTTCACCCCTATCAAACACGTAAACGCATCCCTGCGGGAAGTCCAAGCCCCTCGCAACAAAACCTCCTTTACCCCCCCCCTTTCCAACCCCTTCCTGGGCCCGACCCTACCCCGCCCCCTTTCCATACGACTGATACACTCTTGAAGCCCTTTTGTTTCGCTCCTTTTCCTCTCTACATGTCTTGAACCCCCCTCAAAACCCTTTCAGCCCCTTGGACAACAGTTTTGGTAAATCCCGACCTCCTCCTAATTTCCAAATACAAATTCCCTCTGCTTTTATATTCAAAAACCACACTTCCCCTCAGACATGACTTTCCACGGGGCCTCATCCTTTTCTCCTCGCCCTGAAAAATTTCACCCCCCGCTTACCCCATAAAAGAGCGTTGGAAAAACATACTCTATACTTCCCCCTTTCCCCAAAGGGAAAAAAGTTCTTTGTTCCACAGACTCCTAAGTGCCCCCTTTAAATTTTTTTTCCTCATCAATTCTATGATTCCCCCCCAACTTTCATAAACCCATCCGTGAAACTTCCATTTCCCAAAATCTGAATACTTTTCCATCCTCCATACTCCCCCCTCCAATTGATTTTAATTTTTCATCACCAAAATTTTTTTGGTTACCCTCATAACCTTACTTTTTTCCTGTATTCACCAAAAATTTTTTCTTTTGCACACCCTACCAAATTCATCCCCCAAATTTCTGAACCCTTCTTTCAGAATCCCCCCAAAGCACAGTGTATCAGAAAAAGAGCAGTTTTTGTGAAAAACCCCCACTTTGTGTGTAAATTCTTTATCTTTTAACTCCACCCCCTCTTGCCAAGACCCCCGCATTTACTTCTTTAAAACCCCATCTAAAAAATTTATTAAAAACCAAAGGTGACATCACACATCCTTGTCAAGGGACCCCTTCTTTTACGGGAAAAAAATTTCCCTTTTTTCCTAAAAATCTAACTTGAACCTCACACCCTCGAAAACTCTTCACTGCTTTCAGTAACCTCCCTTCTACCCCATACACTTGAACATCGGCCATTGCCCCCCCCTTTTCCAAAACCCTGAAATACCCCTTTTTCCCAAAATCCAAAAATTTCCAAAAAAACCTTTTTAAACCCTTTTTAAAAAAGTTCACTTTATATTTTTTTCCCCTGAAAACCCCTGGCCCAAACCCACCCTCCCTTTTCCGGGAAGCCTCCTTGTTCATTCCCCAATAACTATTCTTCGGTCTTACTTTTAAATTTTTAAATTATACCCTTACCATAAAATTTTAAAAGGTAAAAACTAAATTTGATTTAAATCCCCCTAAATTTTTGAAACCCCTTTTTTATCCCCTTTCCCTTTTATACAAAAAACTAGGGCATGCTCTTGCCTTTTCCCTGGTCCCTTTCCCCTCTTAAATACATTTATTAAAATTTAATTGCCAAAAACCCACATCCAAAACTATATCCCCCCCTGCTTTTAACCCATTTTATTTTTATCCCTTCATTTCCCGGCTCCCTTTAACCCCCCCTTTCATTTTAAATTTTTCTCCCCTCACGAATTCCCCCCCACACTCCAAACTGCTCTTCCTCATCCCTACAAAAATTTTTATTCCTTTCCCCCTATAACGAAAACCCACCTTTCCCAAATCTTAAATCAACTTTTAAACTATTCCTAAAAAAACCCTTCCTTTTCCAATACCTCTAACTCCCATTTTAATAACTTTTCCTTTCCTTTTTTTAAAACTGAAAAAACCCTTTGTTCTTTAGGGTTTTCCCTTAAAATTGTTAATTCCCAAAACCCCAAAAATTTTTTCTTTTTTCAAAAAAAAAATTTGTTGATAAAACTCACCCCTCTTTAAAATTTTTTCTTTTTTTTTAAAATTGTTTCCCACCCCCTCTTAATTTCTCTCTTTTTCCCCATATCCCTTTTTCCCCAATTCCTTGCATCATTTTCTACTTTGTTAAAAATTTTCATATCAAAAATTTTTCCCCTCCTTTACTACTTTTCATCATCATTCAAAAAATGCTTTTTCCCCTCCTGCACCACCCCCGGGTAACCAAAAACTTCTGCTGAACACCAAACCCATACTTTTTTTAAACCCTACCCCATACCCTTGGGGACCCCATTCCTTTGCTTTTCATTACCCCATCTACCCCCAATAGCGTTTTATTTCCCCCCAAAGGGGGGGGGGGGGGGGGGGGGGGGGGGGTACCTCTTTTATTTTTAAAAACCCTTCCCCCTTTTTCTTTCCCTGTTGTTTTCTATTCCCCTTGAAATTCCCATTTACCTTTTAAACTCTCGTGTAGTTTAAAACTAAAAGTGATCTGATTTATTTCCCCCTTTAAAAACCCATGTACAACCTAAAGTTTTACTCAACATTTCTTTTATCTATTCAAAAATTAATCCAACAATACTCCCCCATTTCCCCCAAACTTTCAAATCGGTAATTATTTACCCTTTTTTTTCTTAAAAAAAAGTATTCCCTAAAAACAAAAACCCTTTTAATTCAAATTTCAATCAAAGGGCCCCCATTACCCCTTTTAAAAACCTGGAAACCCCCAACTTCCCTACCAAAACCCTCCAAAAAGTTTCCCCAACTTTTGGCATTCAATTCCCAAACCCCCCAATTACTCCCCTCACTTGGTTTAAAGGCTCCTATACATTCACTTAACATCCCCCCAAATCTCCCCTCCCCTCCTCTGCATTCCCTCTTCTCCAGGTGCATAACGTTTTTAAAGGACCCCCCTTCTGCAACCAAACCTTTTTTCTTTAACCCACATAATTTTGTTTACACATTCTATTCTTTTTCTCCCTTCCTTAATGACTTTAAACATTACTGCTACCCCCTTTTTGCTCAAAACTCTCTCAGCCCTCCAGTTTTAAACCCCCTTTTTTTCCCCCACTGAAAAACTCTCCTCCCAAACCCCCTTTCAGCTTTGTTTCGTTTGGGGCCGGAAAAATCCAATTTTTTATTTCAAAACATCAGCAATCATCTGTTTCTTTCACCCCGAAATACACCCAAAAAAACATTTTAAGCAACCCAGTTTTAAAAAGGGTTTTTTTCTTCTCCTTTTTTGTTTTTGGTATAAGGGGGAAGGGGTTTTAGCCCTTTGCTCCCCGGCTTTTTAAGTCCCCTAAACCCGCCCGCATGGTTTAGGGAGGAAAGATTCTTTTCCATTCCCCCATGGAAAATAGAAGAAAAAAAAAGAACAAGGTTTATTTAAAAAAAAGGAAAAAAAATTAGATGTAGTAATTATATATGAAAGTGCGTGCCCTTTGAAGTGTGACCAAAGTGTAAGTAGGATTTCCAAGTTTTTCCCCTGTTTCTTAGGTTTTTTATGAGACAAAAAAGAAAGGGGGCCAATTACCCCCAATGGCAAAAATTTACGGGGTTTTTGTTTCACAGTTTTGGCAGGACGGTAGTATTTTCCCTGGGGGGTTTGGCTGTCTCCCAACCTACTACCATATTTGAAAATTTTAATGGGAAAAATTAAATGCCCTTAGTAATAGAAATTTGTGTTTGTGATGTAACAGAATAGTAATAGTAATTTTTGAAAGTAATTGTAATGAAAATAGTAAAAAAGAAATATGATAAAAATAGAATATGATAAAAATTTATTTTAATAGTGATAGCAATAGTAAAAAAGGTTGTTTAGTAAAAGAAATTTGTGATAGCAAATTAGTAATAGTTTTTAGTAATTTGGAATATTGATATTTAATAGAAATAGTGATAGAAATGTAATAGATTTGTGATAGAAAAGAGTAATAGTGATAGTTTTAGTAATATGATAGTAATAGTAATAGTAAATAGTAATATTAATATTTGGACATTAATTTTAATAGTAAATAGTAATGGAAATATTTGAAAATAAAAGAAAATAGAGATAGTAATTTTAATAGTGTTTGTAAAGAAAAAATAATAATATTAAAAAGAAATAGTAAAAGTGATAGAAATTAGTAATGTAAATGTAATAGTAATAGTGATAGTAACAGTAATAGTGATAGTAAAGAAATATGTAGTAATAGAAAATAGTGATATTATAAAAATATAATAGTAATAGTAATAGTAATAGTATGTAAATAATAGTAATAGTAATAGTGATAGTAATAGTATAGTAATAGTAAAGAAATAGTAAAGTGATAGAATATAATAGTAATTAATAGTGATAGTAAATAGGAAAATAATAGTAATATGATGTAATAGTATTAGAAATTAGTAAGTAAAGTAAATTGAAGTAATAGAAATTTGATAGAAATAGTAATAGTGAAGTAATAGTTAGTAATAGTGACAGTAAAGTAAATAATAGAATATAATAGTGATAGTAATAGTATAGTGATAGTAATAGTAAAGTAATAGTATTAAGTAATAAAAGTAATAGTAATAGTAAAGTAATAGAAATAGAATAGTGATAGTATAGTATAGCAATATAATAGTAATAGTGATAGTAATAGTAATAGTAATAGTAATAGTAACACTTATAATAATAGTGAAAGAAATTTATAATAGTAAGTAATAGTGATAGTAATAGTAATAGTAATAGTAATATTTGATAGTAATATAATATTAATAGTAATAGTGATAGTAACAGTAATAATAATAGTAATAGTAATAGTAATAGTAATAGTGATAGTGATAGTAATAGTAATAGTAATAGTAACAGTGACAGTAATAGTAATAGTAATAGTGATAGTAATAGTAATAGTAATAGTGATAGTAATAGTAATAGTGAAAGTAATAGTGATAGTAATAGTAACAGTAATAGTAATAGTGATAGTAATAGTAATAGTAATAGTAATAGTGATAGTAATAGTAATAGTGATAGTAATAGAAATAGTAATAGTAATAAAATTTAGTGATAGTAATAGAAATTTATTAAAAAGTAATATGATAGTATTAGTGATAGTAATAGTAATAGTAATAGTGATAGTAATAGTAATAGTAATAGTAATAGTGATAGTAATAGTAATAGTGACAGTAATAGTAATAGTAATAGTAATAGTGATGGTAATAGTAATAGTAATAGTAATAGTGATAGTAATAGTAAAATTGATAGTAATAGTAATAGTGATAGAAATAGTAATAGTAATAGTAATAGTAATAGTGACAGTAATAGTAATAGTAATAGTGTTTAGTAAATATTAAAATATAATAGAAAATAGTGAAAAAATAGTGATAGTAAATAGTAATATAATAGTGATAGTAATAGTAATAGTAATATAATAGTGATAGTGGTAGTAATAGCAATAGTAATAGTAATAGTGATAGTGATAGTAATAGCAATAGTAATAGTAATAGTAATAGTAACACTAATAATAATAGTGAAAGTAATAGTAATAGTAATAGTAATAGTAATAGTAATAGTAATAGTAATAGTGATAGTAATAGTAATAGTAATAGTAATAGTGATAGTAACAGTAATAATAATAGTAATAGTAATAGTGATAGTGATAGTAATAGTAATAGTAATAGTAACAGTGACAGTAATAGTAATAGTAATAGTGATAGTAATAGTAATAGTAATAGTAATTGTGATAGTAATAGTAATAGTGATAGTAATAGTGATAGTAATAGTAATAGTAATAGTAATAGTGAAAAAGTAATATAATAGTAATATAATAGTAATAGTGATAGTAATAGTAATAGTGATAGTAATAGTAATAGTAATAGTAATAGTGATAGTAATAGTAATAGTAATAGTAATAGTGCTAGTAATAGTAATAGTGATAGTATCATGTGGGGTTCGAACACGTGGATAGGGTAAAGTAATACTCACGTAGGCTGGTAGTACATATATTACGGATAATGTGGGTAGCGCCAAACAGCCGGCCTGGCTCCTTGCTCACTCTCGTATAACTGACTGCCCACAGTACCCATATGTGAGGGGGTCTTTGAATACTGCTGTGGTCAGCACAATATGAATACAGACAGTGACTCAGGCAGAGACGGTTGGTAGTGAGTCATCTACTGGTACACTGGTTACTGGTAACTGGTTACTACTACTGAGAGCTCGGCGACGCTAACGTATGTCGTCCCAACATACAACTAATACAAAGTAGAGATGGCAGGTATACGGCTTGGGCTGATTCTATACAATGTCAAAGTACACAACAATTAAACATTATAACATACATAAGTAGAACATTGGAATGGAAGTTTACGAAACTGAAACTGTAAATGCAATACAAGGTAATATATAGCACAACTCAACGAATGAAACTCAACGTTGTGATTACACAGTGGAAGTGATAAAAAAAAATTTGGTCGATCGATCTGTATTCATGTGATCTACGGATTCGGAGGAAGGAATATATACAAAGAAAGAGTGTTTAACAGAAAGGCAGTTTTCGGTTGCACTCAAATCTAGACTTTTAACTCTCAGAATGCGGAGGAACATGAACACACAAAAAAATTCTTGAATACTGATAAGTTGATACTGTAATTATTCATCTATACAGGTTATTTACATTTAACCCCAACTCTGCTAGGGTAAGATTGATATATGCAGAATGGGTGTCATCTCTGGGAGGATTAAACTCTGTTACATTGGCTAACTCATGCTGTATTTGAGGCAAATCTAAATTTGGAGTTACAAATGAATTTGGAGATTTCTAAATACCTGTCGTGTACGTAGGGAATAACAACATTCAGGTTGATCGTCTGACTGAGTATCAGAGGAAGAGAGTACAGGATCGGGAGGATTGTCAGAGTCTGTCACATAGTCGGGGGTTTGGGAACATCATTATCATCACATACTAACTTCATATGATCTAAAATCCCAATTCTTTATACTGACCAGTATTTAATCTCTCTAACCTTATACTTATTACCATTTGATATGTTCAACTACTCGATAAGGACCAACAAATTTTGATCAAGCTTTGGCATTGCAGACGTTTTGTTAAAGTTAGTCAGCATAACTCCGAACCTACTTTGATTTTGGATGGCTTTACTCGAAGTGTTTGCGACTCTTGAAAATTCTGCTGTTGATTTTTAAGTGTTTCAGGGATTCTTCTAAAACACTTTGAGCTAAGTGGTACGAGTTGCTATAAAATCCCCAGGGTTGTATTTGGGTTTTCGGATTAGAATATAACAACTAAGCAAACGTTTATCTACACCGTACAATGCATAATGTGGAGTGTCACCTATAGAAACATTGTAAGCAGAATTTATAGCACCCCTGCACATCAGGTATAAATTCATCCCAAGTTTCACTGTTGGGATTGATAGTGGCTCTCAAGACACAAGTACTTCTTTTTGGGTTCGTTCCGCTAACCCATTGCTGGCAGGATGATGGGGAAACAATGGTGGATTTAGAGATCTTGTACAAGGTGCACAAATTTTCAAGAATCTCATTACAAATTCACCTCCATTATCTGTTACTAGGGACTTAGGGTGGTATGCCTGCAGATAATGCGTTTTTTAAACGCTTTAGCTACTGTCTCGGCAGTCTTATCTGCAATAGGAACTAACTCACAATATCTGGTGAAATGGTCTACCATAACACACAGATGTTTGTTGCCTTGGAGGGAGCATTGGATATTAGTTAACAAATCTAGCGCAACTCTTTCCCACGGTTCGCTAGTAGTTGGATATACTTGGATTGGATTAGGACCATTAGCATTACCTTTATGTTGCATGCAGACACTACATTTCTTAACATACTCAGAAATATCAGTTGCCATACGAGGCCAAAAGTATTTCAATCTGGCTTGTTTTACTGAATGATCCATACTCTTCTGCTAGGAGTACCCAACTCGGCTGTTCGATACAGTAATTCTTGGTTCATGAGAAAGTCACTGATGGGTGCGGTGGCTTCACATCAGAATAAGATTTCCTGGAGCAAATCGAATCACACCAGACCACATGGGATCTGTCGTTGAGCAATTCTTTACATCCTCAGCACTAAATGGAGGGTCTGCAGTTACTATACTAACATGTCGCGATAAGGCATCTGCGACTACATTTGACTTGCCAGGTAAGTGTTCAAAGGTGGGATTGAACTCTTGGATAGTCAAGGTCCATCGGCTACCTTCCAGTAGGTTGTTTGTTTGAATAAAGGTATCAGTGGAGCTGGTCTGTCAAGACATGAACAGAGTACGTAAATAATGTCTCGGAAGTGTTTTAAACCATACCATTTCTAAAGCTTTTTGCTCAGTTACTGTATAATTACGTTCAGCCCTTTGTAAGGACTCGGCTAGCAAAAGCAACTGCGTTTACTTGCCATCGGTCTTTTGAGCTAGTACCGCACCTAATGCCATTGAACTAGCATGAGTTGTCAATAGAAAGGGCTTAGAAAAATCTGGAAATTTCAAATTGGAGCAGATGTTAAACTTTTCTTTTAGAGTTTGGAAGCTCTTTCTTGACGGAAGGTCCAAACAAAAGGAGCATCTTTCTTAAGCAACTCAGTAGAGGAGCAGCTAGGAAGAAAATTGGGAATGAAAGATCTATAAAACCTGCAAAGCCCCCAAAGGATCTTTCGGCATCAGCAGTTTGGGTGTTGGAAAATTTAGTACTGCATTTTCTTTACTTTGGTCAGTCGTAACCCCTCTAGGAGTGACTACGTAACCAAGAACTTAATTTTGATCTGAAAAATTTACATTAGACAGTTGATCTTTAAACTGGCTTCTTCAAGCTTACCAGTACTACATAAAGTCTTTTCAAATGTGACCACGTCTTTAGACCCTGACGATCATGTCATCTAAGTACACCATAAGTGCATTACCTATGAACCTCTAAGATATTTTGTCATGAGCCTTGAGAACGTGATAGGGGAGGATCGTAATCCAAACGCCATATGGAGGAATGATAATGACCTGTAAGGAGTGGGAGAATGCAGTTACTCTTGGCTGTCCCCCGTGAAGAGGACTTGCCAAAACCCTTGTAACAAATCCAGGTTGAAAAGACTTTGTTATCTCCGAGTTATGTAAAAGATCACCCAGTAAAAGGAAGTGGAAGCGATCTGAATTTGTTTTCGCATTTTAAATTTCTAAAGTCAATCACTGGGCGCCAAGTAAACCCTCCTTCTTAGGTACTAGGATCAAGGGTGCATTCCAAGGTGAATTGCTAGGTGCAATAACCCATCATCAAGCATTGATTGATCAATTCTTCTGCGACAGCAACTTGTGAATGAGGGATTCTGTATGCAGGTATGTGGATAGGTCTGTACCAGGTTCAAGTGAATACGATGGGACAATAAGTTCGTTATACCCATCTTTTCACCTGTAAGGCAATGGCTTTACGACGTTTGTTCAACAAGTCAACAAACGCTTGACTTTCATCTGGGAAGTCAGTGGGGGGCTAAAATCTTTTCTCTCAACTGGTGGAACAGATTATCCAGTGAAGTGGATGAGGCTCCCCGGCAGAAATAGCACCGACCCACTGGTCAGGTGACAACTCATCCTCTACCTGACAGGGGTAAGGATAGTGAACAAGGTCAACAAGATTGGTATTGCTCTGAGGCGAACACTGTGACCAAAGTATTGGCTAGGAAGAAATGGATCTTACTATCTCTTACAACATGTAAGGATGGTTCAACAAATAGGCCTTTTACTTTGCAGGAATCACTGTCAACAGGACGTTATCACCATCTGGAAACACTAGGACACAACAACAGACACTCTAGTGAGGGCACTAGCCGCGACAAAAAACGTCTTTCTGCAGACGCATGTGACATCAACAAGAGACGGGATTACTATTGCAAGTAATTGTTTTCCGACAAGGCGTCCCCTTGGAGAAACTATACTTTAACTAGCAGACATTTCAGGGAAAAGGCTCCCGCACTCAAGGTAGTCAGAGCGTCCTCGGGGCACTTGAGGTAACGGACACATCTTGCAAGTCTAAGGGATAGGTGGAACACGGATGGGAAGTACAGAATTTTCAAATGCTTGACCGCTTGGTACGCTACGGAGAATGCATTGGCTTGTAAGGACTTAATGCGTACATCATACTCTGCAGCAGTATGACAGATTTCTGATCCAAGCTGGTAACCCCAAAATGGAACGATCAAGTCGTCAATTTGGGCATGCCATCTCTAGTTTGTATTAGTTGTATGTCGGGACGACATACGTTAGCGTCGCCGAGCTCTCAGTAGTAGTAACCAGTTACCAGTAACCAGTGTACCAGTAGATGACTCACTACCGCTGCCGGCTGTTTGGCGCTACCCACATTATCCGTAAATATACGTACTTCCAGCCTACGTGAGTATTTCTTTAACCAATCCACGTGTTCGAATCCCACATGATAAATGGTAGTAATAGTAATGGTAGTAATAGTAATAGTAATAGTAATAGAAATAGTGAAAGTAATAGTGATAGTGATAGTAATAGTAATAGTAATAGTAATAGTAATAGTGATAGTAATAGTAATAGTGATAGTGATAGTAATAGTAATAGTAATAGTAATATTAAAGTAATAGTGATAGTAATAGTAATAGTAATAGTAGCAGTAATAGTAATAGTGAAAGTAATAGTAATAGTAGTAGTAATAGTGAAAGTAATAGTGATAGTGATAGTAAAAGTAATAGTAATAGTAATAGTGATAGTAATAATAAAAGTAATAGTAATAGTGATAGTGATAGTGATAGTAATAGTAATAGTGATATTAATAGTAATAGTAATAGTAATAGTGATAGTAATAGTGATAGTAATAGTAATAGTAATATAAATAGTAAAAGTGATAGTAATAGTAATAGTAATAGTAATAGTGATTGTAATAGTAATAGTAATAGTGATAGTAATAGTAATAGTAATAGTGAAAGTAATAGTAATAGTAATAATAATAGTAATAGTGATAGTAATAGTAATAGTAATAGTAACAGTGATAGTAATAGTAATAGTAATAGTAATAGTGATAGTAACAGTGATAGTAATAGTATTAGTAATAGTAATAGTGATAGTAACAGTGATAGTAATAGTAATAGTAATAGTAATAGTGATTTGTAACAGTGAGTAAAAGAAATAGTAATAGTAATAGTGAGAGTAACATTGATAGTAATAGTAATAGCAATAGTAATAGTGTTAGTAACAGTGATAGTAATAGTAATAGTAAGAGTGATAGTAACAGTGATAGTAATAGTAATAGTAATAGAAATAGTAATAGTGATAGTAACAGTGATAGTAATGGTAATAGTAATAGTAATAGTGATAGTAACAGTGATAGTAAATAATAGTTTAAAAGTGATAGTAACATGATAGTAATAGTAATAGTAATAGTGATAGTGATGTAACATGTTTGTAATAGTAATAGTAATGTGATAGTAAAAAGTGGGTAGTAATAGTAATAGTAATAGTAATAGTGATAGTAACAGTGATAGTAATAGTAATAGTAATAGTAATAGTGATAGTAACAGTGATAGTAATAGTAATAGCAATAGTAATAGTAATAGTGATAGTAACAGTGATAGTAATAGTAATAGTAAAAGTGATAGTAACAGTGATAGTAATAGTAATAATAATAGTAACAGTGATAGTAACAGTGATAGTAATAGTAATAGTAATAGTAATAGTAATAGGGCATAATCAATGTCAATGAATATTATATCGTCCAATAATATAATTATAGTACGTCAGTATTCGTTTTCAGTTTGTCTCTTGAATATATCAGACGGCCAGTCCAGGCCTGTACTCACCTAATTGTACTCACCTAATTGTGGTTGCAGGTCGAGGGCTCAGCTCCTGGCCCCGCCTCTTCACTGACGCTAATGGATCCCCCTCTCTTTTGCTTCCTGAGCTTTGTCATACCTCTTCTTAAAAACTATGTATGGTTCCTGCCTCCCCTACTTCACTTGCTAGGCTTTTTCCACTTGATGACAACTCTTACTGAAGAAATACTTCCTAACGTCTCGTGAATCGTCTGAGTTTTACTTCGTTGTGACCCCTTTTCCCGTGTCCCCTCCTGGAAATCCTATCTCTGTCCCCTTGTCTATTTCCCCCCGTATCTTGGGCGTTTCTTTTCTCCCCTACCCTTTTGTCCTCCAGTGCGTCAGTCCCTCGTGTGTGTAGTGTGTGTGTATGATGTCTGTTGTGTGTGTGTTTGGTGTGTGTGTGTAATGTGTTGTGTTGTGTTTTTGTTGTGCTGTCGATAGTGTATGTGTGTGTGTGTTGTGTGTGTGGTGTATGTGCGTGTGTTGTGTGTGAGTGCTGTGTGTGTGTTGTGTGTGAGTGTCGTGGTGTGAATGTGTGGTCGTGTTGTGTGGTGTATGTGCGAGTGGTGTGTGTGTGTGTGTGCTGTGTGGGTGTTGTGTGTGTGGTTGTGTGCGTGTATGTTGTGTGGTGTGGTGGTGTGGTGTGTGGCTGTATTGATGTGTGTGTGGTGTGGTGCCTATGTGGTGTGTGTATATTGGGTGTGTGCGATGTGGGTAGTGTGTGTGTGTGTTAGTGTGTGTGTGTCGTGTGTTGTGGAGGTGTGTCTTGTGTGGTGTAAGTGTGTGGATGTGGTGTGATTGGTGCGTTGTGTCGTTGCGGTATGTGTGTGTGTGTGTGTGTGTTGTATGTTCTGTGTGTGGTGTATGTGTGTGTGTGTGTGTGTGTGTGTGTGTTGTGTGAGAGTTGTCTGTATGTGGTATGTGCGTGTGTGTGTGTGTGTTTGTGTGAGTGTGTTGTTGTAGTGTCGTCGTATGTGAGTGTGTGTGTAGTGTTGTTGTATCGTGTTGTGTGTTGTGTGTGTGGTGTGTGTGTCTGTGTTTGCTAGTGTGATGTGGTTGGTTGAGTGTGTGTGTTGAACGACGTATTGTGCTGTGTGTCAGTGTGTGGGGTGTGGTGTGTGGTGTGTGTGTATGTGTGTGTATTGTATGGTGTGTGTGTGAGTGTGTGTGTGTCTGGTGTTGTGTATATGTTATGTGTGTGTGTGTGTGGTGTTGTGTGTGTTATGTAGTGTATGTGTGTATTGTGGATGTGTGATATGTGTGTGTGTGCTCGTGTGTGTGTGTGTTTGTTGTTATGTGATGTATTTGTCTATGTGTGTGGGGTGTATGTGTGTTGTTTTATGTGTATGTGTGTGTGTGTGTGTGTGTGGTATGTGTGTTTTGGATGCGTGTGTGTGTGGTAGCTCACCTCATTGTACTCACCTAATTGTGCGTTTTGCAGGGGTCGCAGACTCAGATCCTGGTGCCCCGCCTCTTCACTGATCGTACTGGATCTTTCTTCCTGCTTCTGGCTTTCCTGGAGCTTTGTCGAATACCCTTCTTCCTTATAAACTTAATGGTTTATGGCTTCTGACCTCCACTTACTTCACTTGCTAGGCTTTTCCATTCTTGCTGACAACTCCTATGACTGAAGAATACTTCCTAACGTCCCTGTTGATCGTTACTGGTCTTGCTTTCCAAGTATGTGACCCCTTGTCCCTGTGGTCCCCCTGCTCTGGAACATCCTTGCTTGATCCCACCTTGTCTATTTCCCCCGCAGTATGTCTTGTAGATGGTCGTTATAATGTTAGCCACCTGAACCTTTCTGTCCTCCCAGTGTGTTCTGTTCAGTCCGATTTCCCTTACCTTTCTCGTATCAGACCATATTCCCTTGTGCTCTGGGGCGTTGCCGGCTTGCAATCCTTTGTTACTTTCTTAATACTTCGCTTGACCGTGGCTTGACCAGGGTGTGAGTTCCAGACCTGGTGCATGCCCTTTACTCCAGTATGGGGCGGTAACATACACAGTGTTCTTTACGAGTGTCTTGAACGATGCCCTTTTGTATTAAGGTATCGGAAATGCTATTCTTAGGTTTGCCAGGCACCCGTATTGCCTGCAAGGAGTTATCTTGGTGTTGATGTGTGCCTCCGGGTGATGTGCTCGTGTGTTGATTGAGTTACCCTCTCAATAATCTTTCTCCGTGGATAGAGAGGTCTGGAGTCGACTTTGTCCACCTATCGAGCCTGTAGTACTCTGGCAATGCGGTCTTTGACTACTACCCATCATGCTTGACTTTGAATATGGACTGGATTTGAATTCGATGGAAAGCAGTTATTCTGCGACCGATCATGCTTCCAGTGTCAAGGTTTTATCCTTGCAGAGTCCGGCATCATGACTCCTCCCATGCTGATTTCTAATTTTGACTTCTTATCAGACTTCATATACATCTGCGAAGCAGGGACACTTCAGGAGTCTTATTATGCTTCCGTCATGTCGGTTCAACATATATTCCAAAAATAGCACTGGGGCCTGAGAAATGAGCACTCTGTGGGAATCCGGTCGTCACAGGAGTACCTACTGTGTTACCTTCTTCACCACACATGAGCTCGTTGCTGCCGTCCCCTGTCAGGTATTCCTGATCCATTGCAGTTCCATCCTGATATATGCGCCTGATCGCTCCAGCGTCTGTCACTAATCTCTTGTGGGGTAACCTGTGTACAATAAGGTGCCTTCCTGCAGTACAGGGAAAACGCAATCTACCCACTCCGATGTCTCTCGTTTGTCCTTACCTTTCGTGTTTTCTCTTGCTCATAAGAACTCCAGGTGGTTTGTGATACTCCAGTGTTGCCTTCCATGAGAACCCCAATGATGGTTTCATTTTGTATAGATATTGTTCGCTTTCCGTAGGTGTTTTCGGGACCCTCTCCTCTCCTTCTCTGATAGATTTCTCATGGAGACTTTGCAACCGAAATGCTTATTGTTCAGAGCACTGGGTCTGTTGTTTTTAGACCTATCCAATTTATGTGTTTCCTTTTCTTAAATATGGATGGTTCTACATTTTTGCTGTCTTCAATTCGTCAGGTGGTGCCCTGTTTTCAGGGGATGTGGTTGAATATTTTGTGCTTAGAGACACGCACAACAGATATCTGTACTTACGAAGGACACATGGGGGGGTGTATGTTGTCCGGGTCCCAATAGCCTTTGAGGGTGTCAAGGTTCACTTGTAGGGAGAATGTACTTTACTCTCCTCAGATTGTTCGTGAGTGTAATTTGCAAAACTTGTGGTTGTTCCCTCTTGATGTTCCCTGCCTGTGCTAGATCTTCCACTGCCCTTCCGTGTTCTCTTGTGTTAAAAAAAAATACATTAAATTCCGTGGTAAGCTCCTCACATACCTCCTGATTCAGCTTTGTTGTGAGTTTTCCACCTTCTGTCCTTAATTACGGAATCACCTGGGTCTTTAACTCGTTGCTCTTCCTCCTGATGTGGCTATTAAACAGTTTCGGGTCTGTTCTTTGAGTCTCGATTGTATATGTCATTTTCAGTACTGTCGCTGGGCTCCTCCTGCCTGTCCTGAGTGCATACTCATTCCTAGGCTGTGCAGACTGAATCTCGTATTTTCGTGTGTTTCTGCCGCCTTCTGTACTTTTTCCATTCTTTATTGCAATTTTGGTTATGTCTCCTTACACCGTCGGGTTCTAAAACCAGGGGCGCGTTTCTAGGTTTTCCAATTGTTACTGTTGCCCTTGGGATTTAAAGCCTTTCCACTGTCTCTTGAGATTGTGTTCGTTACTTATTCCATCATTTCTTTTAGATGGTTGTTCTCTGTCTTCATGTCCCACTGGACCTAAAGCAGGAAGTTTATTCAAACCTATTATAGTCCTCCCTTCTTGTATAGTCAGGCTTTTACCATTTCAACTCCTGTTATGTCTCTCCTCCACTTTTGCAGCTACTTGCTATGTATTCAAAGCAGACGAGAACCACGTGTTCGCTAGCGCTCATAGGGGGACTTCATACGATGATATGTTCATCGAATGTCTAGGAGTGCCTGGGGGGTGTACACAAGGTCCATTCGTGCTTGGTTCATAATCCACGCTGAACTCCTTGCAGTAGTGTCCTTAACATGTTGGGCTTAATAAGGGTTAGAGTCAGCTCCACGTCAATATACTCTACGAGGGCTCTTCCTTGTTTTCGGGACCCCATGGGGCTCCTGGTATTTTGTCATAAGTCTATCGTGGCCGGTGGTTGTTATCCCACATTAACCTGCTAACGTGCTTGCTGGACGTGTAATATTCTTGCCACCTTAGCTAGGGTTGTCACCACCTTTGCAGCTGGTGCGATCGTCATTTTATATCTTGGACGCGGACAGTTCTGATGGTGGATTATACATCACTGCAATGAACCACCTTTGTGTGCCCCAGATGAAGTGACATCGACTATGTAACCTCTTTCTCCCGTCTCATTCGATGCTTCCATTTTTCTCGAATTTCATCTGTTTTTTACGAGCCGAGCAACCGTTACCATCTCCCTTGCACCTTACTTTCTTTCCTCATGATCTGGTTTCATGGTGGGAAGATCTGGGAAGAAGATGCATCTGTTATTTGTCTAAGTGAGTTTTGTTTCTGTAAAATGCTATGGATGTTCTGGGGAACTTCTCATTGATTCTTTCTTGCCATTCCTCATGTTTATTCGTTACATTCACATCTGATTTGTGTAACCAATCCTTCAACTTCCGTTCTTAATACTGTAACTGTGGTTGCAGGGGAGATGGGGAAACAG
Source organism: Cherax quadricarinatus (assembly GCF_026875155.1). Taxonomy (NCBI): domain Eukaryota; kingdom Metazoa; phylum Arthropoda; class Malacostraca; order Decapoda; family Parastacidae; genus Cherax; species Cherax quadricarinatus. The sequence goes on along the minus strand of NC_069444.1, from coordinate 4,295,024 downwards.
AGGGATCGGTGTGTGATGTTGGTTTGCGATTGTTCTGTTGCCCTTGGGGGTTGTCGTGGATGGAGTCCTTCTTGCAGGTGTTTCTAGGTGGTGTGTTGTCTTCCATTTGTTCCTGGGTTTCTTCTGTCTCCTTTTTCAATTACCTCCTCCATTTATCCTTTCGTTTTTTGAAAACTCTCTATGTCTGTCTCCTTTCGTCGCCTGTGTTCATGTCTCGATCCGAGGTTACCACACTCCAGAAACTCTGCTTGCCTCTCAGCCGTGACTTTGCTCCTGCAGGAATCATGGTTCGGGTTGCTTTCTGCTTGAAAAGTTACTTTGAGAGGGCCTATTCCTTTTCTTTCTGAACCACCGACTTTTTCATCCCCTGAAAAATTTGCAAACCTGGGTCATGTCCCCCCTGCCTTCACCTTCATTGATTCTTCAATCGCTTTTTTCTCCTCTGCTTTCTTATAATCATAGTTTCCCTCCTTTAGCTTCGTCTAGCCATAGGACAAACACGGATCCCTCACCCTTTCCACCTCCAACTGTGACTCACATTGGCATCCTCTCGAGGTGTTTTAGTTCCTTCCCGTGGTCAGTGTTCCTTCAGTCCTCGTTTCCCTTGTTTTGGCCCCTAATGCTTCTGGTTATGTCCTTCATCGCATATCCTGCTTATTGGCCCCACAGGTATCTGGTATGGTCCCTTCAGATGACCTAGTTCCGATCAATGTCTTCCAACCTCCGCTTTCTGTCTGTGTGCTCCTGTTCTTTGTTTTCGACCCCATGTGGTGTTGTTGACAGGAAACCTCTGCATACAGTTTAGATTTTATGCTTCCTTCAGACCTGTTGTCTGTGTCTTGATGTCAGCAATATGCCGAACGCTACTTCTTGTAATATCCGCATTGTCTTCTGTGCTGGTTTCAGATGTCTCCAGTCCTCTTCTAATTCTCTCTATCTTGTTTCTCCTGCCTGCTGTCGGCCCTGTTGCTTCCACCTTCTACGCCTTTCTCCTGATTAACTCTATTCCATCTTCCGTTCAGCTTCCATATCTATTCTACTTCCCAGTGCTTACTACAACTTTTTTTGAGCTCTACCTTTCCATATCCTCCCTCCTCTGATTTTAGTCCTTTGAGCCGCACCTTGTCCTCTTCCTAGGTTAAGGATCCCACAGTTGACTCCACAATGGGGGGTACGTTTGCGTTAAGGCGTCGCGAGGGGAATAGTAATGGTTAGGGAGGGTGAGGGGATGTGAGGATGTGGGGGAGGGGACAGAGGATGGTTATTGGGGGTCGGTAGAGATAGTTAGGGGAGGGTGGTTAGATAGGTTTGAGGGACGATCCAGGGGATGGATGGTTATGGCCGTGAGGGAGTTGGATGGTTATTGCCAGGGGACGGTTCAGAGTAGGGAGGGTTTAGACTCGGTTTGGGGGAGGGGTTAGGTGAGTTTTTCGGGGTAGGGGTTGTGGGCTAAAGGTGGGGTGGGTAGAGAAGGGCCCGCACGAGGATGGTTGAGTAGGGCGAGACGGTGGTTAGAAGAAGGGCGAGGGGAACCTCAACCCAATACCGTGGTCAGTATGAGAAGGGGCGATGAGGTCGTTAGAGAAGGGCGAGAGGGTGGACTGAGGGGACGGGGGGTATGTGATGTGTCCAAGTCGTTACCTGTCCAAGTGGTGGATGTTGTGTGTGGGGTGATGTGTGTTGTGAGTGTATAGTGGTGTATTGTGTGTGTGTGTGTGTGTGTTGTGATGTCGGTCGGATAGTGTTTGGTGTGTGTGTGTAGTTGTGTGTGGTGTGTGTGAGTGGTGTTCGTGTGGGTGTGTGTGTGTGTGTGCGGCTGTGGGGTTGTGTGTGTGGTGTGTGTGTGAGGTGTCTTGTGCTGTAGTGTGTGTGTGTGTGTATTCGTGATGTGTGTCGTGGTCGTGGGGTGTGTATGTGTGGCCACATGTGGTATGTGTGTGTGTGGTTGTCTGTGTGTGGTATGTGTGCGTGTGGTGTGTGTGTCATTGTGGATTGGGTGTGATGTGTGTGTGTGTGGTGTGTGTGTGGTGATGTGTGCATGTGGTGTGTGTGTTTGGTGTTGTGTGTGTATATGTGTGTATGTGAGTGCCATGTGTGATGTCGATTTGTGTGTTGTGTGTGTGTGTATGTGTTATTGTATGTGGCGTGTGTGTTGTATGTGTGGGTGTATGTGTGTGTGTATGATGGTGTGTGTGTGTGTGTGTGTGTGTGTGTGTGTGTGTGTGTGTGTTTGTGTGTGTTACCCTTGTGTGTATTTACCTCCCCCCGTGCTATGTGTGTGAGGGAGGGAGGGTTAGGGGTGGGGTGGGGGGTGTAGGTGGAATTGTGGTTGAATGGATACCGTCGTGTAGGCTCAAATTTAGTTCTCATTTATCTTTACCCAATTATGCTTACTCTCTCCACTATTGCCATTTCTGGCGAATTTAACTTTACATATTAATTTGGTGCTGTTATTATCATTTTCCTTGTTCACCATTGAAGAAGAGAGGACTTCCTAGGGATTCCCTAAGCTTAAGTCCTTTCTGCACTAATAACTACCGGTTAGTAACACGGCCTTGTGTGAGACGTGTGCATGTGTGTTTGTTGTGTGTGAGCTGTGCTGTGTGTGAGTGTCTTGTGCTGTGTAATGATCCGGCCGCAACTTCTTGTGACTGACCAACCCTCCTGGGACCTTGACCCTAGCACCGTCTTACAATGTTGCCCTTACAAAGTTTGTCCCCCACCTACCTTCTCACACTCGTCAACACCTATATTCTCTATGTCTATGCTATTTCCTATTTCTAACTTTGGTAATAGCTTGCAGTACGTGAGTGATCAGTATCAAACAGCATGCCAAGGCCAGCCTAGGGCCGTCAACGATGCAAACCACACATAGGCGAATAAATAAACTTGCGCTGCGATGGTGCAGTGACAGTTCGCCAGCTGCTGATGACGAGATCGTCGTTATAGGCCTTAAATCCCTATATTGGAGCAAGATCTTCCACCCGTGATGTTTTATTCCTTATATTCTCATACATCCCGCTTCCTCACGGCGATTTCATCTTCACTTATGATAGTTCCACTTCACCTTATATACACTTCACTTTATAAGTATAATGGCCACCCACTTTTCTTTCCGTCCACTTCTTCATGCTCTACCGCTTCCAATGTGTCAACAGCGCCTATTACCCCCCCAACGTTGTTTTTTTCCTCTTTTAAAAAATTATTATTTCATCTTTCCTCTCACTTTCTTTACTAATAACATTAATAACACACTTAGTATTTATCTAATACTATCCATACCTCAAACTTCAATATTCTTTTTCATTTTATCTTACCTATCACTTTTCCCTATCTCAACCCCAGTAGCTACTAGGTCACTCTCCCAGAAACCGTGAGCTTATCATACCTCTGCTTTTAAAGCTATGTATGGTATCCTGCATCCACTACATCGCTTCCCAAACTATTCACTTAACTGACTACTCTGGTGGCTGAAGAAATACTTCCTAACATCCCTGTGATTCATCTGTATCTTCAACTTCCAACTGTTGTTCCCCTTGTTACTGTGTCCAATCTCTGGAACATTCTTGTTCTTTGTCTCATTGTCCAATTTCTCCTCATATTTTGTAAAGTCGATCTCTATTGTCCCCCCTATCTCTCCTGTCCTCCAAGTGTCGACAGGCTTGTTTTCCCTTAACCTCTCTCGTTAGGACACATACCTCTTCAGCTCTGGGACTAGTCTTGTGCCAAAACCTTTGACTTTCTTAGTTTATTTATCCTTGTTGGCTAGGTTGAGGCGTTTCCAAACTGGTGCCACACACTTCAATACGACCCTCACAACGTACACGGTGATACAAACAGTCCAGAACGATTCCTTATTAAGATGTTGGAATGCTGTTCTGAAGGTTAGCTAGGCGACCCATATGCTGCAGCAGTTATTTTGGTTGATGTGCGCGTTACAGGGAGATGTGCCTGGTGTTATACTCACCCCAAGATCTTTTTCCTTGAAGTGAGGTTTGTTGTCTCTGGCCCCCTAGACTGTACTCCGTCTGCTGTCTCTTTGCCTTACACCCGAGTTTCATGACTTGGCCATTGGTGCGGATTGAAACTCAGGAGCCAATTGCTGGACCTGGTCTGCAGCGTCCAGATCCCTTTGTAGTTCTGCATGGTCTTCGATTCGAGTGAATTCTTCTCATCAACTTCACGTCATCTGCAAAACAAGCGGACACCTCACAGTCTATTCCTTCCATCATGTCGTTCACAAATTACAGAAACAGCCACTGTCATAAGGACTGACCCCTGTGGGACCCCGATGCTCTCCACTAAGTGGACCAAGAGTTCACTGGATGAATCCAAAGTACAGCGCTGTGTGTGGTTGTCATGGATCATTTGCTTGGCGCTTTCGACACGTGCGGTTGTGGCACCAGGGCCTCTTAGCCATAACTTCAAGCAACTGGGAATTGAGGGCTCTAGCTATGTCTCCTCAGTGAATTACCTTCATGGTAGATCTCTTAAGTGTAGTCCTCAATGGAAACGGAACAGCAAGGGCATCCTATTGGGGCCAATGCGTTCCACAAGGAATGTGTGCTGGGTTCCACTGTTATGGGGAATGTCTACTTCAAACCGAGCCTTCTTTCTTTCTCATCCCAGAATCACAATGCCATATGCTACGACTGTACAATGTACTTTCACTTATCCAAGAGAAGAAATGCCAGGATGGCGTCTTAAGCTACATACTATAAATCACCAGCTGACGAGCTTAATCAGCTTGGGGGAATTAGATGGCAAGTTTACAATTTGCAACCTGAGAATAACGATAAACTGTGTTGATCGTCTCTAAGTTTGCCACCATGATGGTAATGCTCGGTGCAGTAAGTAAGGAATGAAATGGGAGGATGTTGTCACCTGGAGAAGAAGTTGATATCCTTGGGGTGAAATTTGACTCCATAACTAACCCATGCAAGCAGCCATCTAGACCATGTTGTATCTATTATTGCAAACAGGCAGCAAGGAAAGCGTACATAGCACTTCGACGTATCTGCACATGTCTTGACAGTAGGGGTTGCAAGTCCTGTACGAGGAACAAGTTCGCCTCACACCTTGAGTTTGCCTCCACTTTCTTGGTTTCTCTTGTTACCCCCCTCTAATCTGCGACTGCTTGACAGTGTAGAGAACAGAGCATGACCGTCTACATTCTCTAGCCTGGACCATCCTGGACTAGATTGTCTTTTCAGCTGAAGCCATTCAACATGGAGGGATGTGTGGTGGCCTTTACTGTTATGTTACTAGGCCAATATTGTCAAATACCACACTTGGTATCCATCTTCGAGGACAGGCGTTGGTGGAAACAAAGCTTTTTTGCCACATAGACGGGCAGAAATAGAATACAAGCAGCAACTTCACTCTGGCTGTACCCTTCTCCAGACATTCAAATCCATCCTAGAGATCTTACATACCCAGGTATGGACTCGAGTATGGAACAATTGTACAGCATAATGATGTCAACGCAAGGATACGTCAGTTGATCAAATAGAAAATGCTGGCACCCTCAGTATGGCTCCACTTCATCTTGTTCCCTGTACTTTGTATGTCTCATCAACATAAAAAAATGCTTTCAAGATGAAGCTGGATTGTTAGTTAAAGCTCTTTGCTTGCCAATAAAGGTAGGAATCCTCTGAACCTGTAAATAGCTGTCAATAAAGCTAGGGATCCTTAACCTTGTCAAAACCCTGTGTAAAAAAAAAAAAAAAAAAAAAAAATAAACAAGAGAGAGTGAGAGTGTGAGGAGTAGGGGGAAATGGGAGGGAAAAAGGCTATGTGAGAGAGGTAACGTGAGGAGGGAATAGAGGTAAGAGGGGGAAAAGGTAAGAGCGGGGTGCAAGGTTCTGTGGGGGAGGGGTGGCGGTCAAAATTCAAGGATAGATGTGATTGTACTCACTCCCGTAGTTGTGGTTTCAGGGGTTAGAGACCCCAGCATTCCTTGGCCCACGAGTGTGTATGTGTGTGGCACGCAGTGGGTGTGTGAGCACGTCAGTTAGTTTATTATGTAACCAGAAATACAATTCACTTCTGGTATCCTATAGTGCTAATGATGTTACCATTATCAACATGAGGTGTAGTTCTAATAATTATAATACTTAGCGTGTGTTAACAAGTCATTCTTTACTCACCAGTTTTGTACTCCTCTTTACTACATGTGTACCCAAACTACTTTGCTTCGCAGATTGTACTGTCTTTGTGTCCTAAATACCATTATCTCTCGAAACTGTTGCTCAGGGGCCTGTAGTCCCATTAGTCCTTTGCTCCTACAATGTTTTTATTCCTACTACCTGCTAGGTGTTGTTGTGTATGATTAATCGCTCTGGGAGCAGGGTTTAGTAGATAGCGGAGCCACCGTGACCGCAGGGTTGGCTTCTTCCACTCAAACTTCCGCCCCACAACCACAAAACAGGTGTTTGTACGTTCTAGACCGGGGGAGTCCATCTAAGTGCCTGATGTAGCGTGCTCGCTGTATGATGCTCGCTGTTACGTTGGCTCGTTCACCTCGCCTTCCGCCGCTGACTTCTTCGGCTATTCTTTTCTCGTTTTGCCCTTTTGAAGTCCTCATTTACACATTATCCACTTGTATACTGCTAACTTTTATAATTTACACTTCACTTTTGGTAGTACACTACTTATTTGTGATGACACCCAAACCTGTTATGGCGGAGCTAAGCCCTTCAGGCTACTGCTGACCTCCACCACCTCTGCTTATATATATTTATGTTATGTAGGCTATATATATATATCCCCTTTCTTGTGCTAGCTTGTTCCGCTGGTGTGCTACATCACTTTGTAGTTAGCCACCCTATCTTAACTTTATTTGGTCTTTTTCTCTTTAGTCCTCTGCTTTGTACTTTGATTATGTGTAACAATTGTGGCAAAGGTGCAACTAGGCTCAACGAACTGGCACTTTGAAATTTTGGTTGTATTATTTCAGGGGGCCTTTCTCTCGACCTTTTACTTTTTTGTATTTTGCTATTTTCATTGGTGGTTATCACTTGTAAGGGTTGTTCACTGATTTGCTTCTTGCTGCTAAAACACGCCCTTAAAAGCACTAAGATCCTAGGAGCTACAGGCGCTTTGTGACACATACTATGTCTCAACACTGTGTGTATTGTTGTGTGTGTGTGTGTGGTTGTTGCGTGGGGTTGTGTGTGGTGGTGTGTGTGTAATGCTGTGTGTGTGTGCTGTGTGTGTGTGTGTGTGGTTGTGTGTGTGTTTGTGTGTGTATGTGTTGTCGTGTGTGTGTGTGTGTGTGTGTGGTGTGTGTGTTGTGTGCATGTTTGTGTTGCTGTGTGTTGTATGTGTGGAGTGTGTGTGTGTGTGTGTGTGTGTGTGTGTGTGTGTGTGTGTGTGTGTGTGGTGGTGTACTCATTTATTTTGTACTCACCTATTTGTGGTGCAGGGGTCGTGTAGTCACAGCTCCCTGGCCCCGCCTCTTCGCTGTATGTCTACTAGGTCCTCTCTCTCCCTGCACACATGAGCTCTATCTCTACCTCGCCTTAAAACTATGTAGAGGTTCCTGCCTCTTCCAAAATCTATCACCTTCTAGGGCTATTCCATGGTGTCCCTGACTACTCTATGACTGATGAAATACCTTCCTAACATCCCTTTGATCATCTGAGTCTTCAAACTTCCATTGTGACCTCTTGTGTCTGTGTCCCATTCTGGAACATCCGTCGTTGTCAACCTCGTCTATTTCCGCCGCGTGTATTTTATATGTCGTTATCATGTCTCACTGGCCCTCCTGGCGCCTCAGTGTCTTCAGGCCGCCGATTTCCCTCAACCTTTCTTCGTAGGGACAATCCCCGTAGCTTGGGACTAGTCTTGTTGCAAACCTTTTGCACTTTCTCTTAATTTCTTGAGTGCTGGACTAGGTGTGGATTCCATCTGGTGCTGCATACTTCCAGTATGGGCCTGGACGAAGGGATGAGTACTTACAGAGGTACTTTAACGAATCCGTAATGAGGTTCGGACGCTATCCGTTAGGTTTGCCAGGACGAACCCGTATGCTCCAGCAGTGTATCTGATTGATGTGCGCCTCAGGAGACTTATGTTTCGGTGTTTTTTACTCACCCAAGATCCTTTTTCTTGAGTGAGGTTTGCTGTCTTTGGCCATTAAATATATTGTGCGTGCGGTCTTGTTGCACTTCCCCCATCTTCATCGAATTTGACATTTTGGCGGGTTAAATTCAAGGAGCCATTGCTGGTCCAGGCTTGTAGCCTCGTACAGGTCTCTTTTAGTCCTGCCTGATCCTCGTCGATTTGATTCTTTACATTAACTTCCATCATCTGCACACAAGGACACTTATGAGTCTATCACCTTCCGTTAGTCGTTCACGTATTACCAAGAACAGCACAGGGCTAGGAACGACATGTGGAACCCGCTTGTTCACAGGCGGCCCACTCTGACACCTCGTCGCGTTACCATGACTAGTTGTTGCTCCCTGTCAGGATATTCTCTGATCCAATTGCAGTGCCTCATTCCTGTTATGTGTGCTGGCTTTTCTCTAGCCTTTTGCAGTAACCTCTTGTGGAGGAACTGTGTCGAAAGGCCCCTTCTTGCTGTCAAAACAATACGCAGTCATCCACCCCTCTCTCCTCTTGTCTTACTTCTGTCACATTGTCCATAAAACTCTAGCTAGGTTTGTGACACAGGTTTCCTTCCCTGAATCCGTGCTGGTTGTCATTTATACACTTGTTTTCTTTCAGGTGCCCCACCCACTCTCTCTGATGATGATCTCCATGACTTTGCATACTATTTACACATGTTTTGTGTACAGGTTCTGTCTCCCTTTTAAATATTGGGACTACATTTGCCATTTTCCATAAATCAGGGTGTTGCCCAGTGTCAAATGATGTGTTGAAGATCTTTGTTAATGCCTCACACAATATTCTGCTCCTCTTTAAGGACCCATAAGAGAGACTGTGTCTGGTACCCTGAGCGCTTTGAGGTGTCAAGTTCGCATGCAGCTTCTTCACCATACACCTCCTGGGTTATATGTATCCCTCATGTCTAGCACTTTGAATGGTGTGCCCCATGTCTCGATTTCTTGGTAGTCCTAATTGGTGTTCCACTTTATAAATACTCTTCTTAAATTTGTTGTTGAGCTCCTGACAAACTCTCTGGTTCGTTTCTTGTGAATTCATTCATCACCCTTCCTCAGTTGATAACTGGTCCTTGATGTTGTTTTCCTCCGTGATGTGGTGTACAACAGCTTCGAGGTCCCCATGAGTCATATACGCTTTTGAATGCTATGTCATTTTCATATTGTCTCTGAGCCTCCCTTCTTATCTGTGCATATTCGTTTCTGGCTTTCGGCTGATTTTTCTTTAATTTCCTGAGTTTCTCTGTCTTCTGTACCATTTGCGCACCATTCTATAGTACAGACATAGTTTTTGCCTCCCTACACCCTTTGGCGAGAACCAAGGTACTGTTCTGTTCTTCCCCATTATTTCTGTTTCCTTGGGAACAAACCTCTCTCTGCATCATATTGCATTTTGTTGATACATAGTCCATCTTTTCTTTTGTAATGGTATTCTGTCAGTTCCCTCTCCAACTGATGTCTTGAAGGAAGTTCCTTAATGACTGAGTAGTTAGACCCCCTTTCTGTAGTTTGGTTGTGATCCCAGCTATTCCTGCTACTCTCTCCACTTGGAGCTCAACTATGTAGTCGAAGCACAGACAGCCATGTGATCCTTAGCTCCCAGGGGCAGCTTTCAACATGATACCCTCGATGGTCCGAACTAATCAATGGTGGAATGCAAGGTCCAGTCTTAGACTGTTTCTTCCCTCTCCTCTCTCTTCTGGTACGTGTCTCTAACCTGTTTGATGCTTGAGATTCTCCAAGTACCACATCCTCAGTCTTGGATCTTTTTTTCCATGATTTCGGGACTCCCCAATGGAGGCTCCAGGTTTTCCCAGTAAATCTCCTTGTGATTGTAATATACCATAACTAGTAACTTTGCTCCACCACCCCATGTGTCGCCTCTACTGGCCACCTCGGCTGGTTGATCGATCAATTTGCTTGCATGCTTGGCTCTAATCGTATTTCTTCTTCTTTGGCCTCCCTGCAGTTCTGTTGGTGGGTTGTACTTTACTGCAATGATCACCTTATGTCCCTCAGGACGCTGGATTGTTTTCCTACTATAAGTGTACCCTTTCGTCCATGCCATACATTCTTCCATTTTTCTCAAAAAACACCCAATGTGTTTTTATGTTGAGCAGTGCAACTCCTCCTCAACGCCTCTTCCCCTCCCTCTGTCTTTTCCTGTGGATTTGATATCGGCGCATGGATTAAAGATTTGGTATGTAGTTTTATTCTGGTGAGTTTTGTGTTGTGAGTGCTATTATGTTGGGGATGTCTCTTTGATTCTTTCGTTGCTCCATCTCAATATCTTGTTTGTGTATTCAATCTGCATTTGTATACCACACTTACATACTTCTTTTCAAAGATGTGGTATCGGAGGTATATTGGGGTTGTGGAAATGGAGGAGATCCTGGTCAAGGAACTATCGGTTGTTAGCTGTGGGGGTTGGAGTTGTGTTAATGATAGTGTGGTGGTGGGCAGTGGATAATGTGGCATGGGTTGTTTTGAGTTAGTAGGTGATTTGGTCTTCAGCACATGGGGTGACCTGGTTGGGAACGAGCTTCTTTAGGAAGTTGTTGAGGAAGGCTTGTATTTGATCTTACTTCCTGGGTGTCTGGGATCTCCTGTCTTTGGTCTCTTCTCTACCCTCTTCTTTCCGTTCTTTCGCCTTTGTACCATCCTCTCCTCAGCTTCTTCCTTTCATTTCTTTGTGTTCTCCGTTGATCGGTCGATCGATTAACACCTTCACTGTATGACGTGTATGCGTCCGACCTTACACTTAATCGTGCATTTACAGCCTGTGGAATACTGGTCCGAGTCGCATTCTTGCCTTGAAATTGTCACTCTCAAAGTGTCGGGTTCTTTTTTTTGTAACAAACCCCCCTATCTCTCCGAAAATTTTCCAATAAGCTGGGTCATATCGTCTTCTCCTTTTGCTTTCTATGATTGCTTTCATTGCTTTTTTTTGCCCTTGTCTTCTTGCTTTCATTTCTGTATTCCCTTCGAATTCTGGAGCCCGATACACAAAGAACTGAACCACCCTTTCATTTTTCCACTGCATATCCCTGTGTATCCCCTTATTTAATGTTGGTTGTCCTCCACTGCAGATTTCCTTTCATCGTTTCTCTGGCTTTTGTATTGGTGTTCAGTGGGCCTATCATTTTCCTATTCTCGGCTTTTTTGGGCTTGTTGTTGTGTGTCTACGCGGCCTCCACATGAAGCTTAGGGATCACTTTCATTTGCTACAGGGTCTCATTGATCTGAGTCATCTCCATGCTCAGTCTTGTTTGTGGGTGGCTGTGTGTGCTGTGTGTAAGTGTGTCAGATGGTGTTTGCTGTGTGTGTGATCGTGGGTCGGGTATGTGCGTGTGTGTGGGTTGTGTGTGCTGTCGTGTGTGTGTGTGTTTGTGTGTTGTGTGTGTCGTAATGTGTGTGGGTGTTTGTGTGTGTGTGTTGATGTGTAGTGTGTGTAGTGTGTGTGTGTGTGCTGGGGTGTGTAATGTGCGTGTGTGTGGGGTGGGGGTGTTGTGTGTGTGTGGCTGTCTCGTGTGTGTGCAGTGTTGTTGGTGTGTGTGGTGTGTGTGGTGTTGTCGGTGTGTGCGTGTATGGTGAGTGTATGGTGTTGGTTGTGTGTGTGGATGGGATGTATGGTGGGTGTGTTGTATGATGTGTGTGTATATGCCTGTGTGTGTGTGTGGTTTGTGTGTGTTTGTGTGCTGAGGTGTGGTGTAGTGTGTTGTGTGTATGGGTGTGTGTGTGTGTGTGTAAGTGTGTATAGTGTGGTGTGGATGTGGTGTGTGTTGCGTTGTTGTGTGAGTGGTGTGTGTATGTGTGTGTGTGTGTATGTGTGTGATGTGTGTTGGTCGTGTGTGTAGTGTGTGTGTATGATGTCTGTTGTGTGTGTGTTTGGTGTGTGTGTGTAATGTGTTGTGTTGTGTTTTTGTTGTGCTGTCGATAGTGTATGTGTGTGTGTGTTGTGTGTGTGGTGTATGTGCGTGTGTTGTGTGTGAGTGCTGTGTGTGTGTTGTGTGTGAGTGTCGTGGTGTGAATGTGTGGTCGTGTTGTGTGGTGTATGTGCGAGTGGTGTGTGTGTGTGTGTGCTGTGTGGGTGTTGTGTGTGTGGTTGTGTGCGTGTATGTTGTGTGGTGTGGTGGTGTGGTGTGTGGCTGTATTGATGTGTGTGTGGTGTGGTGCCTATGTGGTGTGTGTATATTGGGTGTGTGCGATGTGGGTAGTGTGTGTGTGTGTTAGTGTGTGTGTGTCGTGTGTTGTGGAGGTGTGTCTTGTGTGGTGTAAGTGTGTGGATGTGGTGTGATTGGTGCGTTGTGTCGTTGCGGTATGTGTGTGTGTGTGTGTGTGTTGTATGTTCTGTGTGTGGTGTATGTGTGTGTGTGTGTGTGTGTGTGTGTGTTGTGTGAGAGTTGTCTGTATGTGGTATGTGCGTGTGTGTGTGTGTGTTTGTGTGAGTGTGTTGTTGTAGTGTCGTCGTATGTGAGTGTGTGTGTAGTGTTGTTGTATCGTGTTGTGTGTTGTGTGTGTGGTGTGTGTGTCTGTGTTTGCTAGTGTGATGTGGTTGGTTGAGTGTGTGTGTTGAACGACGTATTGTGCTGTGTGTCAGTGTGTGGGGTGTGGTGTGTGGTGTGTGTGTATGTGTGTGTATTGTATGGTGTGTGTGTGAGTGTGTGTGTGTCTGGTGTTGTGTATATGTTATGTGTGTGTGTGTGTGGTGTTGTGTGTGTTATGTAGTGTATGTGTGTATTGTGGATGTGTGATATGTGTGTGTGTGCTCGTGTGTGTGTGTGTTTGTTGTTATGTGATGTATTTGTCTATGTGTGTGGGGTGTATGTGTGTTGTTTTATGTGTATGTGTGTGTGTGTGTGTGTGTGGTATGTGTGTTTTGGATGCGTGTGTGTGTGGTAGCTCACCTCATTGTACTCACCTAATTGTGCGTTTTGCAGGGGTCGCAGACTCAGATCCTGGTGCCCCGCCTCTTCACTGATCGTACTGGATCTTTCTTCCTGCTTCTGGCTTTCCTGGAGCTTTGTCGAATACCCTTCTTCCTTATAAACTTAATGGTTTATGGCTTCTGACCTCCACTTACTTCACTTGCTAGGCTTTTCCATTCTTGCTGACAACTCCTATGACTGAAGAATACTTCCTAACGTCCCTGTTGATCGTTACTGGTCTTGCTTTCCAAGTATGTGACCCCTTGTCCCTGTGGTCCCCCTGCTCTGGAACATCCTTGCTTGATCCCACCTTGTCTATTTCCCCCGCAGTATGTCTTGTAGATGGTCGTTATAATGTTAGCCACCTGAACCTTTCTGTCCTCCCAGTGTGTTCTGTTCAGTCCGATTTCCCTTACCTTTCTCGTATCAGACCATATTCCCTTGTGCTCTGGGGCGTTGCCGGCTTGCAATCCTTTGTTACTTTCTTAATACTTCGCTTGACCGTGGCTTGACCAGGGTGTGAGTTCCAGACCTGGTGCATGCCCTTTACTCCAGTATGGGGCGGTAACATACACAGTGTTCTTTACGAGTGTCTTGAACGATGCCCTTTTGTATTAAGGTATCGGAAATGCTATTCTTAGGTTTGCCAGGCACCCGTATTGCCTGCAAGGAGTTATCTTGGTGTTGATGTGTGCCTCCGGGTGATGTGCTCGTGTGTTGATTGAGTTACCCTCTCAATAATCTTTCTCCGTGGATAGAGAGGTCTGGAGTCGACTTTGTCCACCTATCGAGCCTGTAGTACTCTGGCAATGCGGTCTTTGACTACTACCCATCATGCTTGACTTTGAATATGGACTGGATTTGAATTCGATGGAAAGCAGTTATTCTGCGACCGATCATGCTTCCAGTGTCAAGGTTTTATCCTTGCAGAGTCCGGCATCATGACTCCTCCCATGCTGATTTCTAATTTTGACTTCTTATCAGACTTCATATACATCTGCGAAGCAGGGACACTTCAGGAGTCTTATTATGCTTCCGTCATGTCGGTTCAACATATATTCCAAAAATAGCACTGGGGCCTGAGAAATGAGCACTCTGTGGGAATCCGGTCGTCACAGGAGTACCTACTGTGTTACCTTCTTCACCACACATGAGCTCGTTGCTGCCGTCCCCTGTCAGGTATTCCTGATCCATTGCAGTTCCATCCTGATATATGCGCCTGATCGCTCCAGCGTCTGTCACTAATCTCTTGTGGGGTAACCTGTGTACAATAAGGTGCCTTCCTGCAGTACAGGGAAAACGCAATCTACCCACTCCGATGTCTCTCGTTTGTCCTTACCTTTCGTGTTTTCTCTTGCTCATAAGAACTCCAGGTGGTTTGTGATACTCCAGTGTTGCCTTCCATGAGAACCCCAATGATGGTTTCATTTTGTATAGATATTGTTCGCTTTCCGTAGGTGTTTTCGGGACCCTCTCCTCTCCTTCTCTGATAGATTTCTCATGGAGACTTTGCAACCGAAATGCTTATTGTTCAGAGCACTGGGTCTGTTGTTTTTAGACCTATCCAATTTATGTGTTTCCTTTTCTTAAATATGGATGGTTCTACATTTTTGCTGTCTTCAATTCGTCAGGTGGTGCCCTGTTTTCAGGGGATGTGGTTGAATATTTTGTGCTTAGAGACACGCACAACAGATATCTGTACTTACGAAGGACACATGGGGGGGTGTATGTTGTCCGGGTCCCAATAGCCTTTGAGGGTGTCAAGGTTCACTTGTAGGGAGAATGTACTTTACTCTCCTCAGATTGTTCGTGAGTGTAATTTGCAAAACTTGTGGTTGTTCCCTCTTGATGTTCCCTGCCTGTGCTAGATCTTCCACTGCCCTTCCGTGTTCTCTTGTGTTAAAAAAAAATACATTAAATTCCGTGGTAAGCTCCTCACATACCTCCTGATTCAGCTTTGTTGTGAGTTTTCCACCTTCTGTCCTTAATTACGGAATCACCTGGGTCTTTAACTCGTTGCTCTTCCTCCTGATGTGGCTATTAAACAGTTTCGGGTCTGTTCTTTGAGTCTCGATTGTATATGTCATTTTCAGTACTGTCGCTGGGCTCCTCCTGCCTGTCCTGAGTGCATACTCATTCCTAGGCTGTGCAGACTGAATCTCGTATTTTCGTGTGTTTCTGCCGCCTTCTGTACTTTTTCCATTCTTTATTGCAATTTTGGTTATGTCTCCTTACACCGTCGGGTTCTAAAACCAGGGGCGCGTTTCTAGGTTTTCCAATTGTTACTGTTGCCCTTGGGATTTAAAGCCTTTCCACTGTCTCTTGAGATTGTGTTCGTTACTTATTCCATCATTTCTTTTAGATGGTTGTTCTCTGTCTTCATGTCCCACTGGACCTAAAGCAGGAAGTTTATTCAAACCTATTATAGTCCTCCCTTCTTGTATAGTCAGGCTTTTACCATTTCAACTCCTGTTATGTCTCTCCTCCACTTTTGCAGCTACTTGCTATGTATTCAAAGCAGACGAGAACCACGTGTTCGCTAGCGCTCATAGGGGGACTTCATACGATGATATGTTCATCGAATGTCTAGGAGTGCCTGGGGGGTGTACACAAGGTCCATTCGTGCTTGGTTCATAATCCACGCTGAACTCCTTGCAGTAGTGTCCTTAACATGTTGGGCTTAATAAGGGTTAGAGTCAGCTCCACGTCAATATACTCTACGAGGGCTCTTCCTTGTTTTCGGGACCCCATGGGGCTCCTGGTATTTTGTCATAAGTCTATCGTGGCCGGTGGTTGTTATCCCACATTAACCTGCTAACGTGCTTGCTGGACGTGTAATATTCTTGCCACCTTAGCTAGGGTTGTCACCACCTTTGCAGCTGGTGCGATCGTCATTTTATATCTTGGACGCGGACAGTTCTGATGGTGGATTATACATCACTGCAATGAACCACCTTTGTGTGCCCCAGATGAAGTGACATCGACTATGTAACCTCTTTCTCCCGTCTCATTCGATGCTTCCATTTTTCTCGAATTTCATCTGTTTTTTACGAGCCGAGCAACCGTTACCATCTCCCTTGCACCTTACTTTCTTTCCTCATGATCTGGTTTCATGGTGGGAAGATCTGGGAAGAAGATGCATCTGTTATTTGTCTAAGTGAGTTTTGTTTCTGTAAAATGCTATGGATGTTCTGGGGAACTTCTCATTGATTCTTTCTTGCCATTCCTCATGTTTATTCGTTACATTCACATCTGATTTGTGTAACCAATCCTTCAACTTCCGTTCTTAATACTGTAACTGTGGTTGCAGGGGAGATGGGGAAACAGAGGGATCGGTGTGTGATGTTGGTTTGCGATTGTTCTGTTGCCCTTGGGGGTTGTCGTGGATGGAGTCCTTCTTGCAGGTGTTTCTAGGTGGTGTGTTGTCTTCCATTTGTTCCTGGGTTTCTTCTGTCTCCTTTTTCAATTACCTCCTCCATTTATCCTTTCGTTTTTTGAAAACTCTCTATGTCTGTCTCCTTTCGTCGCCTGTGTTCATGTCTCGATCCGAGGTTACCACACTCCAGAAACTCTGCTTGCCTCTCAGCCGTGACTTTGCTCCTGCAGGAATCATGGTTCGGGTTGCTTTCTGCTTGAAAAGTTACTTTGAGAGGGCCTATTCCTTTTCTTTCTGAACCACCGACTTTTTCATCCCCTGAAAAATTTGCAAACCTGGGTCATGTCCCCCCTGCCTTCACCTTCATTGATTCTTCAATCGCTTTTTTCTCCTCTGCTTTCTTATAATCATAGTTTCCCTCCTTTAGCTTCGTCTAGCCATAGGACAAACACGGATCCCTCACCCTTTCCACCTCCAACTGTGACTCACATTGGCATCCTCTCGAGGTGTTTTAGTTCCTTCCCGTGGTCAGTGTTCCTTCAGTCCTCGTTTCCCTTGTTTTGGCCCCTAATGCTTCTGGTTATGTCCTTCATCGCATATCCTGCTTATTGGCCCCACAGGTATCTGGTATGGTCCCTTCAGATGACCTAGTTCCGATCAATGTCTTCCAACCTCCGCTTTCTGTCTGTGTGCTCCTGTTCTTTGTTTTCGACCCCATGTGGTGTTGTTGACAGGAAACCTCTGCATACAGTTTAGATTTTATGCTTCCTTCAGACCTGTTGTCTGTGTCTTGATGTCAGCAATATGCCGAACGCTACTTCTTGTAATATCCGCATTGTCTTCTGTGCTGGTTTCAGATGTCTCCAGTCCTCTTCTAATTCTCTCTATCTTGTTTCTCCTGCCTGCTGTCGGCCCTGTTGCTTCCACCTTCTACGCCTTTCTCCTGATTAACTCTATTCCATCTTCCGTTCAGCTTCCATATCTATTCTACTTCCCAGTGCTTACTACAACTTTTTTTGAGCTCTACCTTTCCATATCCTCCCTCCTCTGATTTTAGTCCTTTGAGCCGCACCTTGTCCTCTTCCTAGGTTAAGGATCCCACAGTTGACTCCACAATGGGGGGTACGTTTGCGTTAAGGCGTCGCGAGGGGAATAGTAATGGTTAGGGAGGGTGAGGGGATGTGAGGATGTGGGGGAGGGGACAGAGGATGGTTATTGGGGGTCGGTAGAGATAGTTAGGGGAGGGTGGTTAGATAGGTTTGAGGGACGATCCAGGGGATGGATGGTTATGGCCGTGAGGGAGTTGGATGGTTATTGCCAGGGGACGGTTCAGAGTAGGGAGGGTTTAGACTCGGTTTGGGGGAGGGGTTAGGTGAGTTTTTCGGGGTAGGGGTTGTGGGCTAAAGGTGGGGTGGGTAGAGAAGGGCCCGCACGAGGATGGTTGAGTAGGGCGAGACGGTGGTTAGAAGAAGGGCGAGGGGAACCTCAACCCAATACCGTGGTCAGTATGAGAAGGGGCGATGAGGTCGTTAGAGAAGGGCGAGAGGGTGGACTGAGGGGACGGGGGGTATGTGATGTGTCCAAGTCGTTACCTGTCCAAGTGGTGGATGTTGTGTGTGGGGTGATGTGTGTTGTGAGTGTATAGTGGTGTATTGTGTGTGTGTGTGTGTGTGTTGTGATGTCGGTCGGATAGTGTTTGGTGTGTGTGTGTAGTTGTGTGTGGTGTGTGTGAGTGGTGTTCGTGTGGGTGTGTGTGTGTGTGTGCGGCTGTGGGGTTGTGTGTGTGGTGTGTGTGTGAGGTGTCTTGTGCTGTAGTGTGTGTGTGTGTGTATTCGTGATGTGTGTCGTGGTCGTGGGGTGTGTATGTGTGGCCACATGTGGTATGTGTGTGTGTGGTTGTCTGTGTGTGGTATGTGTGCGTGTGGTGTGTGTGTCATTGTGGATTGGGTGTGATGTGTGTGTGTGTGGTGTGTGTGTGGTGATGTGTGCATGTGGTGTGTGTGTTTGGTGTTGTGTGTGTATATGTGTGTATGTGAGTGCCATGTGTGATGTCGATTTGTGTGTTGTGTGTGTGTGTATGTGTTATTGTATGTGGCGTGTGTGTTGTATGTGTGGGTGTATGTGTGTGTGTATGATGGTGTGTGTGTGTGTGTGTGTGTGTGTGTGTGTGTGTGTGTGTGTTTGTGTGTGTTACCCTTGTGTGTATTTACCTCCCCCCGTGCTATGTGTGTGAGGGAGGGAGGGTTAGGGGTGGGGTGGGGGGTGTAGGTGGAATTGTGGTTGAATGGATACCGTCGTGTAGGCTCAAATTTAGTTCTCATTTATCTTTACCCAATTATGCTTACTCTCTCCACTATTGCCATTTCTGGCGAATTTAACTTTACATATTAATTTGGTGCTGTTATTATCATTTTCCTTGTTCACCATTGAAGAAGAGAGGACTTCCTAGGGATTCCCTAAGCTTAAGTCCTTTCTGCACTAATAACTACCGGTTAGTAACACGGCCTTGTGTGAGACGTGTGCATGTGTGTTTGTTGTGTGTGAGCTGTGCTGTGTGTGAGTGTCTTGTGCTGTGTAATGATCCGGCCGCAACTTCTTGTGACTGACCAACCCTCCTGGGACCTTGACCCTAGCACCGTCTTACAATGTTGCCCTTACAAAGTTTGTCCCCCACCTACCTTCTCACACTCGTCAACACCTATATTCTCTATGTCTATGCTATTTCCTATTTCTAACTTTGGTAATAGCTTGCAGTACGTGAGTGATCAGTATCAAACAGCATGCCAAGGCCAGCCTAGGGCCGTCAACGATGCAAACCACACATAGGCGAATAAATAAACTTGCGCTGCGATGGTGCAGTGACAGTTCGCCAGCTGCTGATGACGAGATCGTCGTTATAGGCCTTAAATCCCTATATTGGAGCAAGATCTTCCACCCGTGATGTTTTATTCCTTATATTCTCATACATCCCGCTTCCTCACGGCGATTTCATCTTCACTTATGATAGTTCCACTTCACCTTATATACACTTCACTTTATAAGTATAATGGCCACCCACTTTTCTTTCCGTCCACTTCTTCATGCTCTACCGCTTCCAATGTGTCAACAGCGCCTATTACCCCCCCAACGTTGTTTTTTTCCTCTTTTAAAAAATTATTATTTCATCTTTCCTCTCACTTTCTTTACTAATAACATTAATAACACACTTAGTATTTATCTAATACTATCCATACCTCAAACTTCAATATTCTTTTTCATTTTATCTTACCTATCACTTTTCCCTATCTCAACCCCAGTAGCTACTAGGTCACTCTCCCAGAAACCGTGAGCTTATCATACCTCTGCTTTTAAAGCTATGTATGGTATCCTGCATCCACTACATCGCTTCCCAAACTATTCACTTAACTGACTACTCTGGTGGCTGAAGAAATACTTCCTAACATCCCTGTGATTCATCTGTATCTTCAACTTCCAACTGTTGTTCCCCTTGTTACTGTGTCCAATCTCTGGAACATTCTTGTTCTTTGTCTCATTGTCCAATTTCTCCTCATATTTTGTAAAGTCGATCTCTATTGTCCCCCCTATCTCTCCTGTCCTCCAAGTGTCGACAGGCTTGTTTTCCCTTAACCTCTCTCGTTAGGACACATACCTCTTCAGCTCTGGGACTAGTCTTGTGCCAAAACCTTTGACTTTCTTAGTTTATTTATCCTTGTTGGCTAGGTTGAGGCGTTTCCAAACTGGTGCCACACACTTCAATACGACCCTCACAACGTACACGGTGATACAAACAGTCCAGAACGATTCCTTATTAAGATGTTGGAATGCTGTTCTGAAGGTTAGCTAGGCGACCCATATGCTGCAGCAGTTATTTTGGTTGATGTGCGCGTTACAGGGAGATGTGCCTGGTGTTATACTCACCCCAAGATCTTTTTCCTTGAAGTGAGGTTTGTTGTCTCTGGCCCCCTAGACTGTACTCCGTCTGCTGTCTCTTTGCCTTACACCCGAGTTTCATGACTTGGCCATTGGTGCGGATTGAAACTCAGGAGCCAATTGCTGGACCTGGTCTGCAGCGTCCAGATCCCTTTGTAGTTCTGCATGGTCTTCGATTCGAGTGAATTCTTCTCATCAACTTCACGTCATCTGCAAAACAAGCGGACACCTCACAGTCTATTCCTTCCATCATGTCGTTCACAAATTACAGAAACAGCCACTGTCATAAGGACTGACCCCTGTGGGACCCCGATGAGTAGTTCCCCCTTTTGTAGTTTGGTTTTCCCACCTTTTCCGCTACTCCTCCACTGGGAGCTAAACAAAGTATCGAACACAGAACCCATGATCACTACTCCGGGGGCCCCTTTCATACAGATCCCCCTCGATGTCCGAACTACTCATGGTGAATAAAAGGCCCAAACCCTTGCTGATTCATCCTCTCCTCTCTCTTGGAGTGTCTCTAACATTTTGATGCTGAGGTTCCCTCCAGTACCACTTTCCATCATCTTGGCCTCCATTTTTTCGGGACCCCCCATGGGGCTCCAGGTTTTCCCAGTAAAATCTCCTTGTGATTGAAATCCCCATAACAGTAACTTTGTTTCCCCCATTTGCTCTCCTGGCCACCTCGGCTAGTTTCCCGTCATTGCTCTGTTGCCTCTCGTATTTTCCCCTTTGGCCTCCGCAGTTCTGTGGGGGTTTTACATTACTGCAATTATCCCTTAGTCCCTCAGACGGATTTTTCCTACTAAGTAGTCCCTTTCGTCCATCCCATCCATTCCTTCCTTTTCCCCAAAACCCCACTGTTTTTAATGAGCATGCAACTCCCCCTCCCCCTCTCCCCTCGCTTTCCTGAGGATTTATACCGGGGGATGGAAAATTGAAATCTGTTATTATTCGGGTGATTTTTGTTTTGTGAGTGTATTATGTCTGGGGATGTCTTTTTGATTCTTTCGTGCCACTCCTCATACTTGTTTTTTATTCCATCGTTTTTGTATACCCCCTTTCAACTTCTTTTAAAAGCGGGGTCGGGGAGGAAATTTGGGGTTTGGAAATGGGAGACCTGGTAAGGAAACTATGGGTTTTTCGTGGGGTGGAGTTTGTAAGTATGGGGGGGGGATTGGATGGGCAGGGGTGTTTTGATTTAGAGTGTTTGGTTGCACTGGGGTGACCTGTTGGGGGGCTTCTATAGGAAGTTGTGGGGAAGCTGTATTTGATCTTCCCCCGGGGTCGGGATCTCCTGTCTGTCTTTTTTCCACCCCCTCTCTTTCCTTTTTCGCCTTTGTACATCTCTCTCAGTTTCTTCCTTTTCTTGTGTTCTGTTGGGGCGAGATACACCTTCCTTATGCCGTCATGTCCCTTAATCGTGCTTTCTCCTGCAGTCGGCCCGAGTGCTTCTGCCTTGAATGTCACCTCACGGGTGGGGTTTTTTTTTTTTTAAAAACCCCCCCTTTTCTCCAAATTTTTTCCCACTGGGTCATATCGTCTTTTCCTTTTTGCTTTCAGATGCTTTCAATTTGTTTTTTTTTCCCCCTTTTTTCTTGTTCAAAGTTTTCCCCTTCGACTTCCCCTGGAGCCCAACACAAAGACTGGACCTCACCCTTTCTTTTTTCCACGCTATCCCGGGTTTTCCCCCTCATTTAAATTTGGTTTTCCCCATGCCTTTTTTTTCTAGTTTTCAGGGTAATGTACTTGGGCTCAGTGGCCTATATTTTCCCTTCTCGGCCTTTTTTGGGCCTGTTTTTTGTCTGTTAGGGCCCCCAATAACTTAGCTCTTTTTATTTGCTACATCCCTCTGATAAGCACTCCATGCATTGTGGTGTGTGTGTGGGGTGTGTGGTGTGTGTTGTGTGGGGGTGTGTTGTGTGTGTGTGTGGTGTGTGTGTGTGTGTGTGTATGGTGTGGTTGTGTATGTGGGTGGTGTATGTGTGTGTGTGTTTATGTGTGTTGTGTATGTTGGTGTGGTGTGTGTGTTGTGCGTGTGTGTGTGTGTGTGTGGTGTGTGTGTTGGGGTGTTGTGCGTGTTGGGTGGGTTTTGGGGTTGTGTGTGTTTGGGGTGTGGTGATGGTGTTGGTGGTGTGTGTTTTGGGTATGTGTGTTGTGTGTATGTGTGTGTTTATATGTGTGTGTGTGTGTGTGTGTGTGTGTTGTGTGTGTGTGTGTGTTTGGGGTGTTGTGTGTGTTGGTTTTGTAAGTGGGTGGTGTGTGTGTGCGTGGTGTGCGTATGTGTGGGTGTGTTTTTTGTAGTGTGTGTGTGTAGGTGTGTGTGTGTGTGTGTGTGTGTGTGGGGTATTGTTGTGTGTGTGTTGTGTGTGTGTGTATTGTGTTGGGGTTTGTGTGTGTGTGTATGGTTGTGTGGTGTGTGTGTGTTGTGCTGTGTTGTGTGTGTTGTGTGTGTGTGTGTGGTGTGTGTGTGTGTGTGTGTGTGTGTGTTGTGGGGTGGTGTGTGTGGGTTGTGGTTTTGGGGTGTGGGTGTGTCGTGTATGGTGTGTGTTTGGTGTGTTGTGGTGTTTTGGTGTGTTGGGGTATGTGTGTGTGTATATTGGGGTGTGTGTGTGTGTGTGTGTGTGTGTGTGTGTGTGTGTGTGGTGTGTGTGTTGTGTGTAATGTGTGTTGGGGTGTGTGCGTGTGTGTGGTATGTGTTGTGTTTGTGTGTATGTGTGTGTGTGATGTGTGTGTGTGTGTTGTGGTGTGTGTTGTGTGTTGTATGTGTATGTGCGGTGTGTGTGGTGTATTGTAGTGTGTGTGTGCGTGTAGTGCTTTTGTGTGTTGTGTAATTTTTGTGTGTTCGTGGTGGTGTGGTGTCTGTTAGTGTGTGTGGGGTGTGTGAGTTGTGTTGCGAGTGTGTGTGGGGGCAGTGGGTGTGAGGTGTGGTGTGTTGAAAGGTGTGATGTAGTTTGTGTGTGTGGTGTGTGTGGTGGTGGTTATGTAGTTGGGGGGGGTTGTGTGTGTGTATGTATGTATTGTGTATGTGTGTGTGTATGTGTGTGTGTGTGTGTGTGTGTGTGTGTGTATGTTGATATGTATGTGTGTGTTTTATGTTGTGTTTATTGTATGTGGGTGTGTGGTTTGTTATGTGGTTGTGTGTTGTGTGTACTCACCTATTGTACCACCTAATTGGGTTGCGGGGGTCGAGACTCAGCTCCTGGCCCCGCCTTTTCACTGATCGCTACGGATCTTCTCTTCTCTCTTCCTAGCTTTGTCTACCTCTTTTTAAAAACATTTATTTCCTGCCCCCACTATTTCCTTGTAGGCTATTCCACTTGCGACAACTCTATGACTGAAGAAATACTTCCTAAGCCCCCTGTGATCGTCTAGTTTTTCGCTTCCATTGGGCCCCCTTTGTCCCGTGCCCCCCCTTCGGGAAACATCCTATCCTGTCCACCTTTCTATTCCCCCATATCTTGTTTTCGTTATCATGTCCCCCCCTGCCCCCTTCTGCCCTCCATGTCGTCAGTCCGTTTTCCCCCCTTAACCTTTCCTCGTACGACTTTCCCTTGAGTTTGGGACACCCTTTTTTGCAAACCTTGTACTTTCTCTAACTCTTGACGTCTTGCCCCGGGTTGAGTTCCAGACGGTCTGCATACTCCATAGGGCCTAACTACACAGTGTACAGTGTTTTGAACGATTCC